>CM038464.1:103410763-104010209 GCA_021464415.1 Lonicera japonica
CTTTTCATCTAAAATTGTCATTCCAAGAAAATCAATCTTCGTTTGAGTAATGACCATTTTCTTTTCCGAGAGCATTACACTGTACTATTTGACAAGGGAGTGGAACTGGGTAAGGAGATGGGAATGCGAGGTTTCATCTAGGGAATAAAGAAGTATGTCATCTATGTAGATGAGGGCATTTGCAAGCAAAGGTTGAAAGATTTGGATCATGTTATTTCAAAAATAGGAGGGTGCATTTTTCAATCTAAAAGGCATAACCGTCCATTGGAAATGGTGGTTGGAAATGAAAAATACTGTTTTTGGCCCGTCTTTTGTAAATATATATATATATATATATAATACTATGGGTTAACATAAGCCACCTTTCTGGTGGTACAATTAAATTATGTAAATACCCTTCATATAATGCTCTTTCCTTTAATTTTGTAAACTGCTAACTGTTTTGTTAATTTTTTTTTATTATAAAGGATTGAATCCATTACATCAAGAACATAAGCAAATGGTCTTATTACCACTTGACCAAATGCGTTCACACCTTTTGAATTCTAAAAATTGCTAAGTATAATATTACATGCATAGGTGCACAAATTCTAGATATAGATTATCAATCAAAAAGCAAAACTTTTTTTTTCCAATAAACATCACACACACACATGTGTTATAATTTTTAAAGGCTAGACTTGATAATTCCTTGGATTTTATTATTTTTAAGAAAAAAATTGGTCGGAAAATAACCTTAGAAAGGGGTGAATAGGGTTTTAAAAACTTAATGCGGAATTAAAACGTTTTTAAAATATTTAAGTAAAACAACTTAGCCAAGCAACAATATTAAGGAAATAATCAATTTCAAATAATCAATCCCAAGATAAGAAAATAGGCAATCTCAAAATACAAGTAATAATATAGCAATAAAAAGAGAGCTTGAGTTAGAGAGGTTGAACCAATTTGAAGCTCAAGACTTTTTGTCCTCACGGTTCGGTTTTTTCAACTATACGTCCGCGCTCGGTTAGTTTTTCGAGAATTTCCACTATTCAATCTTCTTCGGGTGAAGATCAAACCTCAATACAAATGTTGTTATGCACACAACACTCACAATGTAGTTATACACACTACACTTCTCATAAGATATGCTCTCTTGCTCTACAAAGAGACAAACTCTCTTTTGAAATGAAGAATGAATTATTTGTGGTGATACACACCAATACAATAACTCTCAAGTGTATTTTAAGATTACAAATGAAGCTCACATTAGAGTTATCAAGATTGATCAAAACTATATAGCTCAAAAGATGAAAGATTGATCAAAATGTATTCTTGAATCTTTGTGGATTTGAATATATGAATAATAGAGTATTAGAATGATTCAAGGTGTGTTAAAACATGTCTAAGACATCATATATATAGCTTGCAAAATCATATGGCCGTTGGGGATGATTAAGAAAGGTTTTGGGTTAAATGTATACATTTTCAAACTTTCCAACAGCTAGTTTTGACAAAAAATTTAAATTTGTTTTGCTAATTTCTCCCAATTTGACCGTTGAATCATGCTCAAATTTTAGTCAAAAGTGCTAAGAGATGTTGTCTAACTATTGTAAAAATTTCAAAATGATCGGCGTTCGGAAAGGCCTCCATCTTACCGCTAGATCAAAACTGGGCAAAAATTGAGCGAATTTTAAACGTAAAATAAAAATATTTTTGCAATTTAACAATTTAGTTCCAAATAAAATTATAATGATTTTTGAACCTCAAAGATATGTTTCTAAGATACCTATTTTTATTATAGCTTAAAATATGATCATTTAAAATTAATATGAATTTATTTTGAAACTCGGTCTTTGTAAAATAATGTTTTTCAAATAAATTTAATTTCAAACTTGTTTGAATCAATCTTTAAAAGATGCATGAATTTGTTTGAGCTATAGGGATGTTATCAATAAAGTAACTTTACATAAATCTTAAGCACTCATTCAATTACTGAATTAACGAGTCTTCGAATGCTTTGATTTGTTTCTTCGGATTGATCTTCATTTGAAGCTTTTTCCTTGAAACTTTTCATATAGTGTTTTGATCCTTTGTGCTTCATGGTTTGCATTGAGAGATTTAATCTTCCTTATCTTGTCCAATGATCGAATAGTGAAAGTTGTACTTTATGATTTGCATTGAGAGATTTAATCTTCCTTGTCTTGTCCAATGATCGAATAGTGAAAGATTGATCATTGTCATGTTTTTCTTGAAATTTCCAAATAAATGAACTGTATACTTATATCAAGAAACATGTTAAATTACACATGATTGATTTATTGTTATTATCAAAATAAGATTAAGACATTATGTCAACAATCTCCCCCTTTTTTATGATGACAATAAATTAATGTGTGTTAACAATTACAAGCATAAATAGCATATAAATGTAAATGAATAATATGGTCCCAAATTACACATGATTGATTTATTGTTATTATCAAAATAAGATTAAGACCTTAGGTCAATAAAAAATACAAACTTCAACTTAGTCAAAGGATGGGGTGCTAGCATAGTGGAAAAAGGGGTGGTTCCTCCATCCCATGCTTAAATTGTACCATAAAAACGAAATAAAATATTAATTTGAGACATCTTAAAAAATAAAATTGAGATTATTAATTTGAGATATACACGAGGTACATGTCGGAAAGAACAAAAAATTCAAAATTGAGGTAGACTACTATATAATAAACTTGTAAAATAGTGTACGTAGTGATAACTGACATTAAAATTGAGAAGGAAAATATCACAGATTTAATCATGGTGGCAATTGGAAAAGATGATTGCGGTGGACTGATAAAAGTATCTCCAACGGTATAATCAAAATACAGTGTGACCCAACTTTTAATAAAACTAATTAAGTATAATATAATTACCTTTACTCTAGTCATCTAAAATCACAATACACACATAGATATCATATATATAGATAAACGATGTTATTGTTAAAGTAATTTTTACTTCCGTGTGTCACAATATAATATTAGTCTTAAAGTTTATGTACATGATTTCATCTCATTTTCGATGACGAAGTTTTTTTCTTTTTTCACAAATGATAATAGATTTGGGTGATTTTAAGAGAAAGAATGAAGATTGAATCGTGACGCTTTATGTAAATTATCACACTCTTAATTACTAGCGCAAATCTCAAATCTACGACAAAAGTATTTTAGTGTTAGTATTTGTATAGCTATATGGGTCACGTGTTATTCATATATAATATAGTAAAATATTTATGAGTATGTATATTAAAAATGTATTTATAAATATATAGTGTAGTCCCGCTTTTTTTTTTAATACACTTTCATTTCCACATATTATTATTACTATTTTTTTCGTGAGTGGGTGGGGGAAGGGGGGGGGGGGTTTGAAGTCTTGAACCCTTGCATTCTTAATGTATTTTAACCACTTTAACATTTGAGTAGTACAATAAGCGCCCGCACCCTTTCCCCTCTCTCTCATCTTTGAATCACATACTTGCATCAAGCAAAAAAAAGAAGAAAATAAATTAGGATTGGACCCACTAGAATTAGAAATCTGTTTGTTCAACCCGCTAAATTGAGGATTGAGTTTTAATATAGTTTGAAGAGTTGAATGTAAACAAAATTTTAAGAGTGTATTTAAATTTTGGGCTGAGGGTTCTTTTTTGTTTTTGTTTTTTTGAGAAGAAGAAGGCGTAAGTCTTTTCCTTTTATTACAAACCCAAAAAAAAAAAAAGAAAAAAAGAAAAAAAAAAGGAAAAAAAGGAAAAAAAACCTACTCTACCCTAGGTGTGACTCAAACCCAAGATCTTACCAGATTCGGGTAAGCCGAGCTTGAACTTCAAGTGTTCAACCCCAACTAAGCCAGCCAACTTGTACTAAATTACGTCAAGGTGTAATTTATATATCTACCAACTATCTAAGGGTGTAATGGATGGGATACATACCAGATATCACACTATCCATAATCCTTATATTATTTTAAATATGCTATCCAAATATTTATCCACATCCCTTCAGCAGATAGTAGGTTCAATTATTATTAGGATGGTTTTGTTTCTATCAGCGATATCTTGCACTTGCTCTGCACTAATAAGTTAATTCATATTGCCAATTAAGTTAATCCGCGAGCATGAACAGTCTGACAAAAAAATTATTAATTTAATTTTATAAATATTATAATGAATAATAATTTAATATTAAAATATCCACAAGCTTAATAAGTACACCATCTTTAAAAATGTAGATCTTAATATTATTAAGTAATGCATAAATCCTAATTAATTTTGAAGTAAAATAAAAAAAATTAAACCCTTACTCACAGTTCAAATTTTTACGGTGTTCTTCTATCTTTATCACTAACAAATATCCACTATCTTTCTTCCCCCCCATAGAGTCGTTATTCTTCTCACTTTTTCCACCGTCTCCTCTTTCTTTCCTCTTTTCCCATTGTCTCGTCTTTCCACACAAATTAGGCACCATATCTAGAAGGACTACGTTCGTTGTCTTCGTCTTTTTCATCACAAACCTTAAAACTTTATCTTCATGTTCTCCATTTAGGTGTTTATATTAATAAATGATAAATATTTTAACCGATTGCAACACTTCTTGCATTGGAACATCATTGACATTACTTTTAACTGGTTGTAACACCGATAAAGTTTACATAATAATCAATTCCTTCGGGGTGGATACCTCAGGATCCTAAAAAATTCATATTTCAAATAAGAATATAATCTTAAGTATAAATTCATAAGCAAAACAAAAAAGAACACACCATTGAACATGTAGTCTCTACCAACTTTAATAACTAGTTATTTCTTAACTTCCAATACTGCGTTAGTCCATTCTAATGTGGAGTATTCTTCGTGTTGCAAAATATTGTTCAATTCTTTCATTGTTAAAAGATTTTTCATTGTTGTAGGCTTAAATTATACTCCCTCTGTCCCAAATTGTTGGTCATTCTTTCCATTTTTAGATGTTCCAAAATAAATGTCCATTTTCCATAAAAAATAAATACATACCTATTTTGCCCTTTTGTTTTTTCACTTTTTAAGAAAAATTTTTGTATAAAAAAGGTAAGAATGGAAAGTAAATGTAAATTAAGCAAAAAGTACAATAATGATATTGAGTCCTTAATAAGTTGGATTTCCCAAAAGGGACAAGCAATTTGGGACTGATGGAATATACTGATATTAGGGTTTGTATTTTTCATTGAACAAAATATGTACTGAAAAGTTAATTAATGTTAAATTATTTTGAACACGCACAATGATTACTAAACCTTAACCCTAAAACCGTTTGAAAATTCTTTAAAGGTAAATAAAAAATAAATTAAAAATGAATTATATTTATATTATGAATTTTAATTAAAATGAAATCTAAATTGATGTAATTATAGATTAATTTTAATCGATGGATATAATTATCAATTTTAAAAAGGGTAATATTGTAAAAAAATGTTTAAAATTTATAAGATTTAAGGGTGGATTAATTGCAAAATATCGCGGAAAGAAACCAAAATCACCTTTATTCTTATCCTTATCATATTGGATTCCTCGGATTCGCATAATTACCCTATCAATTTTTTTATATAATTATAGATACGTTGTTGAATAATAGAATTCTATTTTTTCCCTTACTCTTGCATGAGGGATAAAGATAAAAAATGTCAATTTCAGATCGTTGATCATTTTTACATAAAATTCTCAACCCCTCAAGAGATTGACAATCTCTCTCACTCTCTTTATTTATGGAATATCTTTATTTAAGTCGAAGAGTGATTATTAATTTTTGCTCTTCCTTTTTGGAGTGGAGATTCTATATGCAATGTCGGTGATCTGGAGAATAGGGTTAGGCACTGGGTAAACATGATATCATATTAGCAAGCACGTATTTCCTGAAAAATTGTGCTATATTTTTTCTCTCTTATTGTGCTATATTTTTTCTCTCTTATTGTGCTTCCGTTCTTATGTTTTATTAGTGAAAAAATTTAAAGTAATCTTAAAAATATATTTAATTATTTTATTTATTAATTAAGACGAAATATTTTACAACTTATAACCCAAGAAGTAAAACAAATCATTTCAAAACTTGTTAAAATCAATGTTTTAAAAAGCGTTAGGCGGATCTAGGGCGGTCACAGAGCACTTAGGCAGTTTTTTTAATATAAATATAAATATATATATATATATATATAATACTTGTATAAAGTACTGATTAAGCCCAAATATTACATTTATATATATATTTAGATGGCTTAATATGGATAAATTTGATTCTAATTTTATAAAATTATTAAGATTTGAGTTTTAATCATGAAATAGGATAATATATTTGTTTATAGTGCATTTTAGCCTTTTTACAGGTTAAAAATGAGCTAGAACAAATTCAGAAGCAAATTCGTCAAAAATTAGTCATTGTCGATTAAATTCGGAGCTAAATTGAGTTCAAGAAGTGAACCAGAAGAAAATACGAAGCTCAAGCATGAAGGGAGTGGATGAAAAAGACTAAGAGAAGCCGATAAATCATTCCAACCAAAGAAAAAATTATTTGAATCAATTCGAAAATTTTTCGAATGAAGAAGAGATTCATTGTGCTCAACGCTTGTGTTCCAGCCAATTATGATATTTATCCGTACAGAATTTGAAGAAAACTAAAGAAATAGAAGTTATAGATCTCTGAGTTAGTTACTCGTAGGCGAAGACCTTGCATAAATCGGATTTCGGAGTGCAAAGTTATGTCCGAAATACAAACAGTGCGTCGGAGGATCAGATTCCAGCGCGAATGAATTAGATAATTGAAGGTGAAATAACTTAATGAATGTGATCCAAGCCTAAATGGTTAGTGTGATAAGTTCTCTTTTTGTGATCTCGTGTTCAAGTCCCATGCTCAGCAATTTATTGTTTCTTTTTAATCAATTTTTAAGTCACAAATTGGGCTAAGCCCATGACCAATTGTCACACCTCATTAAATTAGGTCTTCTCATATTTAAAAGAGGAGCAGCAGCTGTGAGTTCTCATTTATCTTTATTCTTTGTCTCATTTAATTTATTTCTTTTACAATATTAAGGCTTAGTTTGTATTGCTTCAATTATTTTTCTTTGACGTTAATACGGAGTTAGAGACGGAGGATTTGAGTACATAATTGAAGATTAATTTCAGATTTGATCATTGTTTACGCATTGGATTATTGCTTTAATTCAACGTTTTAATTTTAATTAATGCTTTGTTAATTATTAGTATAAATTTTGCATGCTTATGATTTTAATTAGATTTCAATTTATGAACTTTTACATGCTGTTTTATTTATGTAATTTATTGTCTATGAATTTATTAGATATGTTTGGCTAATTTGTTAGTTAGGGGTCCGTAAGTGTAGACACCCCGATTCGTGACTCTCGCAAGAACTCTAACGACTTTCGAGAACTACTGTTTTTGGAGTCCGGGACCCATCCGAGCACCCGAAACTACCCCGAAAGGGTTTGTTGGCCAACAAACCTGTTTTTAAGTGGGATTGTCGCACGACATACAGGTATGTCGCGCGACAATCACTCTTATGTCGCGCGACAAACCCCTCTGTACCCGACCATCCACTTTCTGACATATCACAATGTCAGAAACCATCACTTCAGCCGTTTGTCGCGCGACAAACAGATATGTCGCGCGACAAACAGGTACAGTGAAACAGATATGTCGCGCGACAAACAGATAAAGTTGGGAAATGTCACGCGACAATCCTCTCCGAGCAGTATAAATAGGCCAACACCCACAAGGGTTCTGGAGGGCAACTTCTCGCCACAATTTCTATACTAAAATTCCTTATTCTCTCTCATATTTTCTAATCTTTAAGCCTTCTCCGGAAGCATCTGCGATAACATTTATTTCCGCAAGAGTCTCGGATCTAATCTTGGCACCCGGAGTGCCACCTTCTAGAGTCAGATCGCTGGAAATATTTCTAAGAGGAAAAATTAATATTCGCCGGAGGTCTTCTCTGCCGTATTATATTTTCTCTCTCTTATTCTTATATATATCGTCGGGAAGGTAGATTCCTAACGCGCTCGAAAAACAGGTTTTCATTAGTTATTTCCAGAAAGCAGTAGAATATCAGTAAAAGCATCCAAGTTTTTCAATATAGAATAAACATATAAGACCACTAGAGACCGAAAGGGCGGAATGAGTGCTTAACACCTTCCCAAACCGTAATATAGTTCCCGAACCCTATAGAATCCTGATTTCGTAGACAAACGTGTAAAGAAAGGCTTATCTGTAGCCTTCCCTCTTACACAATCATTTTGTCCGTTTTCTCGTAAAACGTACTGGCGACTCTGAACGAACCCTCTTGCATCTAGAAATAGGATAGATGGACTCCCGATATGAATTATCAACACATAGAAGCAAATGGAATAACGGAATCCTTTCCGATGTTTTAGACGCCCACCAACGGGAACGAGAACCTGGGGGTCGCATTTGCGGATTCTCACAGTAAGGATCGAGTATATCGACACAATAATTTTTCGGACCCGAATTCAATTATAATTAATTTTCTATAGGTTAATAAGTCATTATAAATCTGATTTTTATTAAATTATTATCCTAGTATGATAATCATATATTTTTATAAGAAATTTAATAAAATCTTTTCGACAAAAGAACCAAACTAATTTGAATTGTTATTTTTGCGTTAAACCCTAACCGGTTCACTTAGAGAGCGATGCATACTCTCTAAATTAATTGGTTATGTATCATTTTAGATTTCAAACTTAAGTGCCCTATTTTTGGTATTTGTTTTAAAGCTTACTTTTTGATATCGAAATTGCCAATTTTGTGTTTTCACTGTTCGTTTTAGTTCAAATTTGATTTAAATCATGTTTTAACCTATTTGAATTAAATTGTGTTTTTTACTTAATATTTTTAAACTCACTTTTAGTAAAAGATTTTGTAGTATCAAGCACTACTTCACTTCAATAAACAAGTGTTTTCGATAAAATTAAGAAATACGAATTGATTTCATAATTAGTATTGGTACGTATAGTTCATGTCACGCATGAATTATTTTGAAAAATACTAGTTTATGAGATCAATTAACTCGTGGATAGTAAACTAATTTTTAAAGGAAAATTAATTAGAAAATGATTCCCGATCCAATGAATTGCCTGTTGTGTTGCTTGGAACTTATGGAGACTCCTAACTCTTTTTATTCTTAATTTTAATTAAATTTTTTTATGTGTTTAATTAATTTAGTACATTGTTTTTAGTGTTTATTTTATTTAGCTTTATTCCATATTCTTGTTATGCTAGTTTAGTTTCTTTTAGTATAGTAATGTTTCGCTACCTGTAGATTTAGTTTTATTTGCATGTTTTATTTAGTTGTAGCCTTTAGTTATTGATTCTCATTCTATTTTCTTCATATTTCATCTTTTCTTTATTTTTCTCATTTTCTTCTTGAAAGAAACATTCTTAACTCAAAGAACTACCTTTCTTCCCGTGGATCGACCTCGGACTTACTGAGCATTTATTACTTGACCGACTGCCTACATTTGGGTGTAGTTATTTTTCTTTTCATTTTTTTCTAGGCCTTTTTTTTGGATTTAGTTTAAAAGACTTTGATAAATTGGGGGCATCTTATGAATATCAAACTAAACTTGTTCGATTTTTTTTGAGGGTGAGATAATATATATGTATATATACATAACATATACTAAATTATAATGGACACAGATATCCGTTGATAGGGATAAATAGGGATAAACCATCTTGGATATGGATTATACAGGTCAAATACTGTCATTATCCATTTTCTTAGATATTTAAAAATACTATCCAAATTCTCTTTTTTGAATATCCATTTGGATAAGTATCCACAAAATTCAAATTCGAATTTTTGGACATCCATTTACCCCCTACAACAATACTTTCGATTTCAACTCGATCCCCTAGGGTACACCACTTTTAACTAGTCATTTGATATTTTTTTAATAACTATTTTCAAATTACCTCCCTTAGTCCTTTTTCCATATTGCGGTTTATTGATACTTATTAATTAGGATAAATTACGTTAAATTGCCTCAAAGTAAGGTTTACAGATCACCTCCTTAAACTAATAAACCTGACAATAAACCCCTTGAACTAGTTAAGTGCAACTTTTTATGACATTAAGTTATAATACCACTAATTTTCTTTTAGAACTTAACGTATGCAAGTAGTGTGTTATACATGAGACTAAATTAACTTCATGTATATTAAAAAATAATAAATTATTGATCAATTTATGTGTATATATATACAACGTTTGTGATTCAATGGCAACTAGTTTTTGGATGGCTGAATCCACAATAATTTTTTTGTAATTCTCATATTTCGACATGGACAAAGACATAACGTATACTGGTTCATACGCTAGAATCATGTTTTCTCACTAGACTTTGAAGTTGTCAATTGATACCGTAATCATGTCGTTTTTGACTACTATGTTCCTCTTCATGATGGAATCTTCTTTGTCTTTCATAAGATCTACTAAACTCTTTAGTTGCAATGACTTCATCACATTATCCCTACTAGCCATAACTAATCCAATCTATGTGTATCAATCCAACCTCTTAATAACTCTCCATTATTATATTTATCTCTTTTTGAATATATTTATTAGCTTAGGAATGATTTATTGTTATCTCTTATTTTTTTAGAGTTGATGATATCTATAATTAAATATGGGACAAATCTAATAAATTACTAAATTCAATTACGTCATTTATTCATATAATTATTAGATTAAATTATAATAAATGTATTATTTAATCTTTGGTCTAAAAGCAAAATAAAGGGTTAAAAACAAAATTTTGGATTATATACTAATTTGAAAAATGTAGTGGGTTTGAGTAAAGAGACATTTAAAATAGTGGGTCAAATACTAATTTGCTATAAAAATATTTAAACACATTTTTCAAAATCATTTTTCAAGATTTTCATGTGTAAATTTGCCGGCGCATCAATTAGCTACTAAAACAAATTTGCATATTCTATATGCAATTTGAATACAATAGGCAAAGTGACAAAAAATGACAACAAACTTTACCACTTTTAACACTTTGTTCATTTAAATTTTTTTTTTTTGGCATAAATCTTGGGAAATAACTTTTAAATTGTTGTAATTTTAGTCTATCCGTTAGCTTCCGATAAAATTGGCTAACCGAATGTATAAATCATTTGCACAAAACACCACAACTTTTCAAGTATTTACACAATCCACCCCCAACTTTTAAACTTCTTTGGCAATAGATCCCTCAACCCCCATTTTTCTCTCTAAAATCCTCGTTATCTCTAATTCCTCAACCCATTACTCAAACATCTATACATAACGTAATAAGTAACTTAATACTTGTACTTAAGGGCCGACATTTTATTTAATTTTTTTTGGGGAGTTTATAATTTTAAATCTTTACCCGCCAACCCCTAATCCACCATTGTTATAGTTATTATGGAGAAGTAATTCTTTTTACGTTAGATCTTGTTATTCTATTATGTGAAATTGAATTAAAATCTCCTAAACTTTCATAATTTTTTATTACTCTTTTAATACTAAATTAAGATAATTTGATTTGACTTCATACTCTTTTTAAAATTACACATATTAATTTAAACATTGTCAATTGTTAAAAATAAAATAAAAATTGTTTGCCATACTTAAATTTGCATATAGTGAATACATGTAAAAAAAAAAACAAAAAGAAACTGAACTCTAGCAAAGCTTTTTTCACTGGATGCCCTTTCTTCAGGAATAGGCTAGTTTTCTGCTGTTTCTTTGGATGTGGCTTAGGTAGTGGTTTTTCGGTCGTTGCTTTTGTCTTGTTTCTTGTATTGATAAAAAAGAAAAAAACACTTTTAATTTGGGATATATACTTGAAAAAAAGAAACAATAGCCTCTCAATTCATAACACTTAATCTTGTTAATATATATCAGCTATTTTGGATGTTGAAGCATGCACGCTATTTAATTTTTTTTTTCTCTAATTACAGTTGAGAGCTTTTTTTTTTTTTGAGAACACATTAATTCAAACATGGGGTAGAAGGTCCAAAGGTAAATCGGAGAATAAAGAGTTCCAGTTCTCCGATTAGCTAACTTTTAAAAGGTTTTGAAAGTCATTGAACCTTTTCTATTAACGGCGGTAACTCACATATGTGGGTCAAAAAATTGAGGGGGTTCACTGTCAGGTCTTTTCCTTTTAGGGTGTAAATTAAAAATGAGTAATAGTTGGAGTGAGTTTAATTTAATTTACCCTATTAATTACAACTTAATGTTTTGCAAATTTCTACTGCTGCTTATTAATCTTTTTAGTATTGGCCCAACTCATCCCATAGTAAATTATGAAAAGAGTTTGAGCAAATAATGTGATTTTACTTTGAGTTGAGCTCGAGCACTCTTAATGTAATTGAAGTTGTGCGTAAACAACCTCTAACCTAATTCATAAAACCCGATTGACATGCCTACTCATTGTGCACTGCTTTAGAGTAATAAAATATTAAAATTTAATGTGTTACTGTTAATAACCATCTCTACCAAAAGTTTAAGCTGTTAGAAGAAGGAAACGTAATGAATATCATAGTTAACGGTTACCAATATTAATAAGAATCATACTGCATTCATCTTAAATTAATAGTTCAATTTGGCAAAATATGATCAAATTATTAGATATAGTAGCTTAGGTATAATATATTTTGGGGCTGTAAAATGTGATATATTTGTCTAATGTAATATAAATTGTATGATGTAATAGGGTACTTTTTCCTTTTTCTGTACAAAATGGTATTTTTACATTAAACTGTATTGTTTAGTTTATTATTACGAAACAGGAAGTAAATCCTAAGTACATCAAGGGGAACTTACTGCCAGTGTAAATTTCTGCAATCACAAACAACATATACCGTGGATGATTATTTCAAATGCTATATTCTACTTCGTTTAATCGTTTAGAACTATTCTCATTTTCATTCACAAAAAGGCAAAAGTTTTGAAGGTTCCACAAAGACTGCATGCCCATCATCATTTGTCTATAACCTTTTGCAATCAAAACATAATATGGGCAAATAGAAAAAGAAAACAATTATACCAAATCCATTTTTGCTTAACAAAGAAAAGAAAAAACAAGAACAAAAAATATGTGAAAATGTTTTTTAAGAAAGAAAAAGCACAAACTAAGTAGCCGCCATATATACCTAATACACAATTCATTTTTTCTCCTTTACTCTTCACCTTCATCTGTAAAATTTACTCACAAAGATGGAGGCTTAGCACCCCCTGCAGAGTCAAATCAGGATACTTTTGTATAAAGTTGAACAAATGCGGATAATTTCTCCCTGCTTACTGCTGCTGCTGCCCACCTTGCGGTGCACCTCCACCATAAGCATTCCCTACACCTGCACCCGATCCTCCTGGTCCCACTGGACCCTGCCCCGGTTCCCTTTGATTTAGTTGTCGCCTTCCCTGAGGAAAATCTTGTTCGTGCGCATACTCTGGTGGAAGTGCCTGCTCATGCCATACACCCCAGCCCACTGGATCACTCTCACTAGGTCTCACACCAGGATCAGGTGCGTGGTACGGTTCTTGACGCGCGAGCCGGCCCCATGGACCTGCATCATCAAACTGTCTTTGTTGTGGTGCACCCTGTTTCACTGCATAAATGCCACCATGCTGCCCACGAGGAGCAGACAGGTGTTGTGGTACTTGAAGGGTGGGTGCATCATGGATGTAGAAAATTAAAAGAGAGAATAAATTGTTCTTGATGTTATATATTTGTGTATTGTTTACAATGGCAAATGCCCTTAATATATACAAGAAAAGAAAGAAACATGACAGCCTAAAACAAGGAGAAATCATGGGGGAGACAAGGAGAATAAAGGAAAGGAATGGAATAAAGGAAAAGAAGAAAGCTTTACAATGGAAGCTTTACAATGGAGCATGCTTTACAATAATGGAGCTTTATATTATTTCTATATTTCTAACACCCCCCCTCAAACTCAAGGTGGTAAATGGGAGGTCAGCTTGAGTTTGGAAATCAAATTCTGAAAGCGACCCGTCGGATGAACTTTAGTGAATATGTCTGCGGGTTGATCGATGGATGAGATGGGGATGAGACGAATAGTGTTGCTGGATATATGCTGGCGAATAAAGTGACAGTCAATCTCAATATGCTTCGTTCGTTCATGGAACACATCATTGTGAGCAATCTGAATAGCACTTTGATTATCGCATTTAAGTACAGTTGGGAGATGTTGAGGAACTCCCATGTCCGAGAGAAGCCAACGTAGCCAAACAATTTCTTGAGTGGTGTCAGCCAGAGCACGATATTCTGCCTCTGTACTGGAGCGAGAAACTAGTGTTTGTTTCTTACTACGCCAAGATATAAGCGAATCGCCTAAGAATATGCAGTAACCGGTAGTTGATCGTCTGTCAGTTGGATCACCAGCCCAATCAGAATCAGAATACGCACGTAGTTCAAGGGAGGATGTAGATGAGAACTGCAAGCCGTGAAACATTGTTCCTTTAATATATCTGAGAATGCGAAGAACGGCAGTATAATGAGTGGATCGTGGAGCAGCCATAAATTGACTGACAATGTGAACGGCATGGGCAATGTCCGGACGAGTGACAGTTAGATATACCAGGCTGCCAACAAGTTGTCGATACAAAGTTGCATCACTAAGAGGAGTACCATCAAGAGGAGTAAGTTTGGTACTCGGTTCCAACGGAGTAGGCGCAGTTTTGCAGTCGGTGAGACCCGCACGACTGAGAAGATCAGAAGCATATTTGGCTTGGGACAGATAGTAACCAGCATAATCAGATAACACTTCAAGCCCTAAAAAATAGTTTAGACGACCGAGATCTTTCATTTCAAAATGACGACTGAGAGATTGCTTGAGTTCAGAGATACCACTAGTATCATCTCCGGTAATAATCATGTCATCTACATACAGAACCAGAAGTGTAGTACCAGTAGTCCTCTTTCTGATGAAGAGACCATAGTCATAAGCACTAGAGGTAAAACCCATTGTTTGAATAGTAGAACTAAACTTTTCAAACCAGGCACGAGGGGCTTGTTTTAGACCATACAAGGCACGGCGGAGCTTGCACACTTGAGTGGATGAGTGATGAAACCCTGGAGGAGGTTTCATATAAACTTCTTCTGAAAGATCACCATTGAGGAATGCATTCTTTACATCCATCTGAAAAAGTTTCCATTTGCGAATAGCAGCAACAGCGATAAGGCTTCGGACAGAAGTTAGACGAGCAACTGGTGCAAAAGTTTCCTCATAATCAATGCCGTATTCTTGATTAAAGCCCTTTGCAACAAGTCTTGCTTTGTATCGATCGATGGAACCATCTGATTTGGTCTTGATTTTGTACACCCATTTACATCCAACTGCTGTCTTTCCTGGTGGAAGGGTGACTAATTCCCAAGTCTGAGCTTTTTTCTAATGCCTGCAATTCCTCAGTCATCGCTTGCTGCCATAGTGGGTTAGAACTAGCCTCTTTATAAGTAGAAGGCTCATGGTGAGAGAAAATAGTGGAATAGCAGTGATAATCACGAAGATGATGAGGAAGTTGTCTTACCCGTGTGGACTGACGAGGAGTGGATTGTATGGCTGGATCATTGAACGAGTCAGTGTCATGAGGATAGTCCGTAGCAGGCCCAGGAGATATGTTGATGGATGAATTAGGGTCATGGTTTGGTGAGGTAGAGTCAGCGGGAATGGAAATTTCATTCGATGAGATAGAGTCAGGAAGTGCTGGTTCAGATGTGGGCGTAACAGATGTGTGGAGAGGATAGAGATCATCAGTGGAGCTAGTAAAAAATGGAATAGTGGAAGGATTGGAGACGTGAAATTTGGAAATGGATGAGAACATTTTGTGTTCCCAAAATATGACATGGCGAGACACACGAAGTCGTTTTGAAACAGGATCCCAGCACCTATAGCCTTTATGTTCTATCCCATACCCTAGGAAGCAACATAGTCGAGATCGAGGTTCTAGTTTTGAATGTTCATGAGGCTGGAGTAAGACAAAACATGCACACCCAAAAACTTTGAGAGGGTTATAGTCAGGAGCATTGCCATACAACCTCTCATAGGGTGATTGATTGTGGAAGGTAGGAATAGGATGTCGATTAATGGTATATACTGCAGTAAGAGCTGCTTCCCCCCAGAAGCGTTCAGGACATCCACTGGATATGAGAAGTGTGCGGACAGTGTCGAGAATATGACGGTGTTTACGTTCAGCACGGCCGTTTTGTTGGGATGTACCAGGACAAGAATACTGAGAAATGGTGCCTTGCTGACGTAAAAAATTTAAAAATTTGGATTCTTTGTACTCCATAGCATTGTCAGCACGAAAAATTTTGATTGGTCGAGAAAACTGTGTTTGGATCATTTGAGCAAAATGGTAATATAACTGTGGTAGTTCAGAGCGATTTTTCATGAGAAATATCCATGTAAAACGGGTGTAGTCATCTATAAAAACAACAAAATATTTTGATCCTCCCATAGTATCGTGAGGAGAAGGTCCCCATACATCAGAATGAATAAGATCAAAAGCTGCGGAAGAAAGAGAATTACTTTTATTGAAGGATAATGCTGGTTGTTTTCCCAGTTGACATGACAAACATGAAATATTTTCCGACTTAACAGTTCCTAATCGACCAGTGGAAATAAGAGTTCTGAGCTTATCAATAGACATATGACCTAACCGAGAGTGCCAAAGTTCCATGGATGAAGTTGGAATGGTGGGAGCAGCAGCAAGAGTAGATATGGGAACAGGTGGTGGTGTGCGAAGATGGATAAGCTCGAACATGCGACCAACTTTACGGCCTATCCCAATAACCTGTCCCGTCCGTGGATCCTGCACATGACAACCAGAAGAAGAGAATAAAACAGTAAGGCCAAGATCACAGAGTTGCCCAACAGATATGAGATTAATAGTCAATTTTGGTATGTGAAAAGTAGAGGGAAGAGATAACGTGGATGTTGATACATGGCCAATGTGGGTGACAGGTAAGGAAGAGCCATCAGCAGTTGTAATAGGAGATATGTGTGTGGTAGAATTTTTTGAGAGAAAAATTGTGGAATCAGAAGTCATATGATTGCAGCAACCGGAGTCAAAATACCAAGAGGTACCTGGAGTTGCAGACATTGCATTAGCTGAACCAGACAAAACCTGTTTTAACATATCAGCAAGATCATTATTGGTGACGAATGGGGGTGGATTGGATGGCTGTAAATTGGAGGCGACAGCAGTAACAGACTTGGCATTAGATTTTCTGGCAGGATTCTTGTAGCAATCTGAACCCCAATGTTTTGGTCCACGCTTATGGCAATACTTGCACACTCGTTTGGGACAATAGAGTAATACGTGGGTTGTCTCATGACAATAAGTGCAGACATCGGATGATTTCGTGGATTTAGATTGTGTGACTGCAAGTACTTCGGATGAAATTTGAGAATTTGTACCAAGACGAGTTTCTTCAAAATGGAGTGCGGTAACAACATCATCAAAAGTTGGTAGGGGATGGCGATGCAAGAGAGATGCTCGGACAGTCTCAAACTTGTTATGGAGTGCCATGAGAAGAGTCATTACTTGCTGTTGATCTCTATAAGTAATGAATTTGGCAGCATCGGTGGGACATGACCAGATGGGTTCTGAAGAAGCCAACTGATCCCAAAGGATTTGCATTTCAGATAAAAATTCATCAATGCTTTGACTAGGTTGTTGACGTTTGGCGTGGAGAGCAGTCAATAATTGATACTGGTGAGCAAGATTCTTGGTTGTGTATCTAATTTTCAAGAAATCCCAAACTTCTTTTCCGGTTGAAAAACGCCCGAATTGCTGATTGATTGTGGGAATTGAAGTATTTCGGCACCAAGTGATAATATCACCATTTTTGGCAATCCAGTCATCTTGTCTTGTAGCAAATTTTTCATCTGATTCATCCCCATTTTTGACTGGTTCGGTAACCTCTCCAGTAATAAGACGCCACACTCTTCGAGCTTGAAGGAAACTAGTCATGGCTTGAGACCAGTGAATATAATTGGGCCCATTGAGGATGATGGAAATTGGTCGAGAGATTTCAGCGCGTTCCATTGGCTTGGGTGAGAGGACGCTGGAGAATGTGGATGTAATTGAATAAGATTTTTTTTTTTTTTTTTTTTTTTTTTTTTTTTAACTAAAATATAAATAACTTAAAACCAGAAGGTTTAGGGGGCTGGAATAACAAAACCAGAAGATTTAGGGGCTAGAACAACAGAACTTGAAAGTTTGGGGGCTAGAATATAAAAATCAGAAGGTTTAGGGGTTAAAATAAGAAAATCAGAAGGTTTACGGGCTAAAACAGAAAGTTTAGAAAGTTTAGGGGCTAAAACAGAAAGTTTAGAAAGTTTAGGGGCTAAAACAGAAAGTTTAGAAAGTTTAGGGGCTAAAGCAGAAATATCAGAAAGTACAGGGGTTAAATTGTAAATAGATTTGACGGAATCTGGAATATTCCGTCAAATCTAACGGCAAGTAAACGGCGGTAACTAATGCCACGTGTCGATGACGTGGCGATGACTGGATGCCACGTGTTGCTGACGTGGCGTTGACTGGATGCCACGTGTTGATGACGTGGCGTTGACTGGATGCCACGTGGCGCTGACGTGGATGCCACGTGGCGCTGATGTGGCAGCTGACGTGGATGCCACGTGGCGCTGACGTGGCGTTGACTGGATGCCACGTGGCGTTGACTGTCTGACACGTGGCACTAGGGCTGACGTGGCAGCCCCGTGTCTTTCTTCTTCACTGAGAGGCGCGTGAGAATGACGGGTTTGCTGGTCGTTTCTGTTGGTGGCGCGTGAGAGCGCGTGCGTTTCTCAATTCTGTTGATCAAAACGCGGTTTGGATCGTTTTCTCTGTGGGATCATGAATATATGATTATTTTCGGATTTGGATATATATACGGGATGAACGAAGCTGTTGCAGGTCTGTATGTGGTGTTTTAAGATGGTTTTTGGGTCTAGGGGTTGGTTAGGAGAATGCTGTGGTTTTGGTGACGGCAGAGTAGCAAGAAGTGGAGGTGGTGAAGATTTGGGAACCCTCTGATACCATGTAGAAAATTAAAAGAGAGAATAAATTGTTCTTGATGTTATATATTTGTGTATTGTTTACAATGGCAAATGCCCTTAATATATACAAGAAAAGAAAGAAACATGACAGCCTAAAACAAGGAGAAATCATGGGGGAGACAAGGAGAATAAAGGAAAGGAATGGAATAAAGGAAAAGAAGAAAGCTTTACAATGGAAGCTTTACAATGGAGCATGCTTTACAATAATGGAGCTTTATATTATTTCTATATTTCTAACAATGGAGGTTCAACAAAACTCCATACCGTGCTGGCAATGGCATATGCCCGATCCGTCCTAATGTTGTTAGAGCCTGCTTGTGCTTTTGCCTTACACGCTGGACCACTGGATTACTCCCGCTAGGTCTCACACGAGGATCAGATGTGTGGTGTGGTTCTTGATGCATGAGCCGGACCAATGGACCTGCATCATCGCGCTGTCTTTGTTGTTGTGGTGCGCCTTGGTCCACTGCATAAATGTCTCCCTGCTGCCCATGAGGAGCAGACAGGTGCTGCAGTTCTTGACTGGCGGGTGCACCGAGGAGGTGCTGCTGAATCCCTAACTGCGGTTTCATTGGCTTATACCCGGTCTGTCCTAACGTTGTAAGTGCCTTCTCGTACTCTTTCCATTCAGCCCAGCCCACTGGATCACTCTCACTAGGTCTTACACCAGGATCAGGTGCGTGGTACGGTTCTTGATGTGTGAGCCGGCCCCATGGACCTGCATCATCAAACTGTCTTTGCTGTTGTGGTACACTCTGTTTCACTGCATAAATGCCACCCTGCTGCCCATGACGAGCAGACAGGTGCTGCGGTTCTTGAAGGGTGGGTGCATCATGGAGGTTCGACGGAACCCCGTACCGCGATGGCATTGGCATATGCCCGGTCTGTCCTAATGTTGTTAGTGGCTGCCCGTGCTCTTGCCTTACACCCTGGTCCACTGGATTACTCCCACTAGGTCTCACACGAGGATCAGATGTGTGGTGTGGTTCTTGATGAGCGAGCCGGACCAATGGACCTGCATCATTGCGCTGTCTTTGTTGTCGTGGTGCACCTTGGTCCACTGCATAAATGTCACCCTGCTGCCCATGAGGAGCAGACAAGTGGTGCGATTCTTGACTGGCGGGTGCTCCGAGGAGGTGCTGTGGAATCCCTAACTGCGGTGGCATCGGCATATTCCCTGTCTGTCCTAACGTTGTAAGTGCCTGCTCATACTCTTTCCATTCAGCCCAGCCCACAGGATCACTCTCACTAGGTCTCACACCAGGATCAGGTGCGTGGCATGGTTCTTGATGTGTGAACCGACCCCGTGGACCTGCATCAACAAACTGTCTTTGTTGTTGTGGTACACTCTGTTTCACTGCATAAATGCCACCCTGCTGCCCATGACGAGCAGACAGGTGCTGTGGTTCTTGAAGGGAGGGTGCATCATGGAGGTTTGACGGAACCCCATACCGCGCTGGCATTGGCATATGCCTGGTCTGTCCTAATGTTGTCAGTGCTAGCCTGTGCTCTTGCCTTGCACCCTGGTCCACTGGATTTCTCCCACTAGGTCTCACACGAGGATCAGACGTGTGGTGTGGTTCTTGATGCGCGAGCAGGACCAATGGACCTGCATCATCGCGCTGTATTTGTTGTCGCAGTGTGCCTTGGTCCACTGCATAAATGTCACCCTGCTGCCCATGTGGAGCAGACAAGTGCTGTGGTTCTTGACTGGCGGGTTCACCGAGGAGGTGCTGCGGAATCCCTAACTGCGGTGGCATTAGCATATACCCGGTCTGTCCTAATGTTGCAAGTGCCTGCTCGTACTCTTTCCATTCAGCCCAGCCCACTGGATCACTCTCACTAGGTCTCACACCATGATGAGATGCGTGGTACGGTTCTTGATGTGTGAGCCGGCCCCATGAACCTGCATCATTGAATGATCTTTGTCGTTGTGGGGCACCCTCGTTCACTGCATAAATGCCACTCTGCTGCCCCTGGTCCACTGGATTACTCCCACTAGGTCTCACATGAGGATCAGACGTGTGGTGTGGTTCTTGATGCGTGAGCTGGACCAATGGACCTGCATCATCACGATATCTTTGTTGTTGCGGTGCACCCCGGTCCAGTGGATAAATGTCACCCTGCTGCCCATGAAGAGCAGACTGGTGCTGTGATTCTTGACACGTCGGCAACGGAATCCCTGGCATTGGCATACACCTAGTCTGATCTAATGGTGTACTCTCACTGGGAGTTGAAAATCTTGAAAATCTCGATGGACTCCAGCGAACTTGTGAAAGCAGATCGTATTTTTCACAGAATTCCTCTGTACTAAGTCGAGATTGATCATTTGGATTGCCAACTCGTCTCTTACGATTTGGACCAGGCTTAATACTTGAACTTCTGGCTTTATCACCAGGCTCCTGGCCTCTTTTGCTTCTCTTTGATGGGAACTCACTTTTGAGTCCATTGGGATCCGTCTTCAGCTTAATAAAGACCCTCTCGGCCAGATCATTTATGGCCTGCACCTGAAAATCATAGTCTTTTTGTTTAGTTCATAGACGCCATATTTTTTCTGTTACGATTTGTTTTTAATGGCATTGTGGATAGGCGGACCAACCTCTTTGAAATAATCAGTGTCTGGTAAAGTGGTAATCATTGCATTGTTGAGTATCAGAAGGATATCCGACTGTTCAATGTATTAAAGAATGAAGGATCAGTCAACAGTTCTAACAGTGTCAAAGAACTCATAAGATTATTGCTACATATCAGCAGATAAATAATGCTGAATAATTTGTTAAAAAGAAAGAAAAGAATTGTTTGTAAAGTACAAACCTCAAATTTATTCAAGTTGTTGTAAATTCCATCTTGAACCTTGCTCCTAATTGTTCCGAAATCAATTGGTACCTTGATGAGAGTGACCAGAAAAGGAAACCCCGTCATCATTGAGGACTAAAAAAGGAAATTTGTGCTATAAAATATAGTGACCAGAAAAGAACACAAACCTCTTTCGGGTCAGCCGGCTTACCAGAGAAGTCTTTCTTTTCTCTGCTAAAATATTACAAAAACCAATTTACTATCACTTCTTTGCTTATTTACTATTTTTGTTTTTCGAATTCAAATCAGCCCTTTCCTTTCAAGAAGTGTAAAAGGTCCAAATTAGCTGACCACATATGGTGATATATAAAACAGAAAGAAGCTCACCGTTGGAGTACATCGATAACATGCTCAAGTAGGTCTTTTCCCGGCAGTGGTAAGTCCAGATTCGTGCGTTCTATGGCGTGAAAACGTAACCCATTATAGTCTTCACATAATAATTATGAAATCATAATAATACAAGGCTTTAAATAATCTCACCACCACCACCGGCTTCAGGATTTTCATTTCCTGGCCTTTTCTCATCCTGCATATTTTTGAACATGGTATCAACAAAGTAAAATGAACAGATAAATTACACTATAAATGAACTTCATTAAGGCTGTCTTAGATATTTTTCTAATTATAATCAGTCCTTTGATCCTTCCTTAGACAACTTCAATATTCATTGTTTATATGCATGTTTCATCACTAGTAAAGTTTTGATCTAAAAATGGAATTAATATTCTTGTATTTGCCCTGTCTTCTTGGAAAGGTAACTCATGAAGGGTTGTTGACGTAGAGTTGCTTATAAAATATGAAGAGAACATCATCATATAAATGCATGATCATATGAAGAACACAATTCTTTTAGTGGTAATAATATTTGAAATAGGCTTCAAATATACGATTGTGTACTTGAGCACAAAAAGAAATGTTGATGAAATTTGAATGGATTCAGTATTTCATCTTAATTGCCACTAGAACAAAATATTAACCCACCAAAAGTACTACTTAATGGGGAAATGGATTTGGGTCCCCATTGAGAATTTAGGGACAAATTATTTCATAGATTGCAGAATTAATAGGATTATTGCTTTGTACAAGAGCATAATCAAAAACTCAAGTTCACCTCTAAAAGAATTGACAAAGAATGAAATTAAGCCAACACACACCCCCACATACAATATATAATTATAATAGGACTATGACTTCATAAATTGCACAATTAATAGGATTATAATTATGAAGGAAAGCATAATCAAATAACCCAAATATCCGGAGAAACCAACATACATAGAAACAAACCAACTTCAATTCACTCTCCATTTGTTTCAACAATCGATTAAACTGAAGAAATAAACTCAAGACTTGACAAAGAATGAATGCCAACACACCTAAAAATAGAGGCAACGCATACAAAATATAAATGCATAAATATATATATATAGAGAGAGAGAGAGAGAAAGGACCTGTGAGGGAATTGAAAATTCAGGTAATAATTAGTTCATAAATTGCAGAATTAATAGGATTCTTACTGTCTTCACGAGCATAATATAAAACACTCGAATAACCAGAAAAACTAATGCACATTGAAACAAAACCCACTTAGATTCACTCACCGTTTGTTCCAGTAATCAACTGAACTGCAGAAATTAACTCAAGAATTGACAAATAATGAATGCCAACGCACATATATATAAAGGCAATGTATGTATAATAGAAATGTAATTCGTTCATAAATTTCATAATTAACAGCATTATTACTGTGTTCACGATCATAATCAAGAATTCAAATAACCCAGATATCTAGAAGAACTAACACACATTGAAACAAACCCGCTTCAATTCACTCACCATTTGTTCCAACAATCGATTAAGCTAAAGAAAAAAACTCAAGATTTGACCAAGAACGAATGCTGACACACATAAATAGGAAATGTATGTAGAATATATATGTGAACATAGTGAGAGAGAGACAGAGACAGAGGGGAAGGAGAGAGAAACAAAACCCAGTTCGATTCACTCACCATTTGTTCCAGTAACCAATTAAACTCCAGAAATAAATTCAAGAATTGACAAAGAATGAATGCCAATACACACACATATATATAGAGAGAGCGAGAATGTATGTATATATGTAGAGGGGGAATGGACCTGTTGGGTTTGAGGGGGAATTGAAGCATCGGCAACGTCAGCAAGTCTCTTCTTCTTGCGGTTATGAGAGGAATTTGGTTGAGCTTGCTCACCAAGCAAGATTTGGCGGGGTTCTTTTTTTTTTTTTTTCCCTCTGTTTATTTGCTCTATGCTCTGTGAGTTCAACAATGCCAGCACTCTATCTTTTCTCCTTACCTCTGCATACCACTTAAAAAAGGGTTTGTACTCAAAACTTAAAAACAAGTTTCAAATGTCTTAAGCAATGGATTTTTGTCACTAAAAAATAATGCTTTTAACAACAAAAGTTGTATTGACACGTGATTATATCTTTCTTATATAATATATAAAAAAATCTCAACCTAGTCAAGTTTTAAAAAGTTAAAAGCGCTAAAGTTACCTAAAAGTTGTTAATTAAAAAATTTATAATAAATTTAATATGTAATATGAATTTTTTCTAATAAGTTTTGATTTATATTTTTCAATAATACAATATAAAAAAAATTATAAGATAAAGTTAAAATATTTAAAAGGTTAAAAAATTATATGTAAACTGAAAAGATGGTATGCAATGACGGATCTGAGATTTAATATTAAGGTGAATAAAAACATTTTTCAATGTACGATTACATATACTTTCTTTAATGGTTTAGCATTTTTAAACGAAGTAAAAATATTTTTATTTAGGTAACAAGATACATCAATTTTTAAAGTGTTAAAACACTAAAATAAAGTACAATTTGCACTGTACATAGCAGCAATTGACGATGATGTAAATTAAGGCGGGCAATGTAGATTTTTTTTTCCAAGGGAGGTAAATGTCTAAATTAGTAGTAATTATATTTTTTTTTCTAAACCTATAATTAAAGCAAAAGTTTGTTAATTCTCATTTTCATTCACAAAAGCAAAAGTTTTCAAGGTTCCACAAAGAATGCATGCCCATCATTTGTCTATAACCTTTTGCACTCAAAAGTCAAAACCGAATATGATCAAACAGAAACATGAGGACACTTATACCAAAATCTACTAAAACTTGAGAAAGATGAAGAGAAAACAGGAACAAAAAAAACTGTTTAAATATGCCGTTTTTGGTGCATGAGCCATCCAACGGACCAGCATCATCATGCTGTCTTTGTTGTTGCAGTGCATCCCGGTCCACTGGATAAATGTCACCCTGCTGCCCATGAGTCTCAGACAAGTGTTGCAGTTCTTAACGGGCAGGTGCACCGAGAAGGTCCAATGGAATCCCTGACCGCACTGGCGGTGGCATATACACTGTCTGTCCTACTGGTGTACTCTCACGAGCCAGTGGGTACACCCTTGAAGTTGGCAGTACAGGCTGCTACTTCAAGTTGAGCCACCTCATTATGTCCTGGCTGAATGGGATCTGTTTTGTGAACTCCGGGGTGTAGTGCCCATGCCCAATGCGCAATCCTCATTAACTTGTGGGCCCGACAGTGTAGGCGGGTTCCACCCCAGGATCTGACGCAGCTGAGCTGAGCTGGCTCAGTAACTGGGATTCATGCAACCACTGGTCTGGCTCAACCCTAACGACATTACAATCCTTGAAGGATGTACTGACAGTTGTGGACCGTTACTTTGGCTAGAAACAATTTCAAGAAGGCTGTAATTCGGTTCAAAAGCCAGACGAGCAGGTGGGACAGGATCCATGTCATCATTAGTGAAAATGCCTACCGTCTCCTTGGGCGCCCGATCGCTCAGTAACATTGATTGTTGTAAGAAAGAAATAATAGGGTCTTTAGAGGTGAATGTAAGAATATTCAAGCTGTTCTTGAGGACATTAATAGGTTTATTATAGCTAGATGTTGGTATTGGAGAGTCAAACGTACATGGCAAATGGTAATGGGGATTTCCTCTTAATCTCAACTCCTTGCGGTGTACCATTATTTCGAAGCAAACATGGGCCAAGGCACAGTGGGTGGGACTTAAAGGTTATAAAAGGAGCTGAGGGTGCTTTAGATTTTCTTTGGTAATGTGTCTTGGACTCATTTTTAAGTCGTCGTGCATCTTTGGAAGTTAGGGATGGGTGCCTTTTTAGATTTTGGGAGGTCGTTTGGATAGGTGAGTCTTCTTTCAATTTTTTATATCCTCATTTTTATCGTTTATTATTGAATAAAGAAGCTTCCATTTGCTTCTCTTGCTTCTTTGGAATCTTATAATATTGCATATTGCAGTCCATCATCTTCTAGAAATTGGAGAGGGGAGAAAGAAGTTAAGATTTGGAATTTGTTTCCTTATACACATACACCCAGAAAGAAATAGAAATAAAAAAATTTGCGGTATGCTATAAGCTATATAACAGTGTATTTGTTCTTATTTCTAGTTTGGTTTATGCTTCCCTTTTGGGAAGCAACCCAATGGCCAAACAGATGAATAATACTTCATTTCGGTCTTTTATAATGAGAAATCAGAAATACGTTCAACCAGTTTAGTCTAGGTGAGTGGTTTGAGGTTTTTCAAACTCCATTTTGTTACTCCCTTTACCTCTGTTATTCTACTTCCACCTCTCTTTACAGTGATTACGTTGATAATGAAGAAAGAGAATTCTTGGTTCAGTTCTCCACCTTAACAACACAAAAAAAGATTTGTGATTGATCAAATTCTATGGAGTCTGACTCATAGTGATCATTTCTCAAAGAATGACTGGTTATCAAATGGTTGAACAACCGGGTTACTTAATAAGTGTGGTAAAGCTCAACACCGAAGGTCTCTATCATGCCCGACTCCAAAATCTCTGTTTGAATGAGACCCTTGCTAACTAGTTGTTTTATTTCTTGGTCCTTGATAGTTGTAAATGCCTTTCTAACTTGCAACTTGAAAAAATGGTTAGATCTAAAAACGTTCCCAGAAGTCCTAAATAGTTGTTTTATTTCTTGGTCCTTGATAGTTATTGTAGCATAATTTTGTTCATTCCTTGACAACGGTCTTATTTCCATGTGACTTTCTTGTTCTCTTTTTGTTTTTAGCCTACCATTAGATTTATGAATGTTACTAGAAACACATGAATTTATGTTTTGTTACTCTGTCAAGACATGCATAATAATTTGTTTAGGAGATATGTCGCCTTCTTTAAAAATTCTTGGTTGTTATTCTTTAGTGTAATGTTATTTTTGAATAAAAAACTCTCATAAATTCTTGGCAAATTTATAGCTTCATATGACAATAATTTGTCATGATGTCTATGATATATCTTTTGTAGAAGAGGAGTTTTCTTTTATTTCTATTGTTAGCGTTGAGGCTTGAGGGAAATCCCTAAATATGTTGTTACCATGGTGGCTGGGGACGGTACTAAGATAATTACTACTATATTAGGATATTTTTATATAACATTTTCTTGTTTTATTAGGAGATAAAAAGTAAATCCCAAGTATATCAAAGGAATTTACTGTTATTTACAGTCTAAATTTATATGCAATCACATATATATAGGGGATATATATATATTGGATATTTATCAATAGTATATTTAATTATTTCAAATGCTCACTCTAAATAATGGTCTAGTTTGTTTAAACATGTAGAAGCATTTTCATAACTTGGGACATAGCCAACAATATATATATTGTGTCTTAACAAAATAAAACAACACCGCAAAAATTGTACCCATGCATTTTAATTCTCATTTTCATTCACAAAAGCAATAAGTTTTCAAGGTTTTACAAGATTGCCTGCCCAGCATTTGACAATAACCTCAGATTCCCATGATCAAACAGAAAAAGAAAACGCTTACCAAAATCCATTAAAACGTACCTAACAAGGAAAGGAAAAAACGAGAACGAAGCAACTGTGAAATGTTCGTAAGAAAAGCACAATCTGCCTATACCCAATCCATTTTTCCCTTTGCCCTTCACTTTCTTTATGATTTACTCACAAAGATAGCGGAGGCTTTGCACTGAACTGTCCCTGCTTGCTGCTGTTAGCTTATTTTCTCTATTGCTCTCCATTCTTGACTTTCTTGCTAGCTTAGTTTCTCCATTGTTGAATTTCATTTTCTTTGCTTTTGACATTTGTAGATTCTCTAAGATTTGGCTTTCATTTTCTCTGCAAATCCTTTAATTATCTCCTTGATGTGCTATACAATTCATGTATAAATAGGTCCATCAATCTTGTATTTAAACACATAAGAATATATACATTTTATTCATTCTATCTCTCTCACATTTTAATATGGTATCAAAGGGAACTAATTTTGCCAAAAAGTATAAGCTTGAACAAGATATACGGGCTCTACAGCAACAGACTGGGCAGTCTGTCTCAGATTTTCATTCTAGCTTGTCAATTATTTGGGACCAGTTAGAACTTATGGAACCACAGTGGACTGTTGATATGCAACTATGAGAAACTTTTCGTGAGGAGACTCGCCTAGTTTAATTCCTTATAGCTCTCAGGGGCGAATTTGAACCGATACGAGCCGCCATGCTTCACCATAAACCTCTCCCTACTGTCGAAGTGGCTCTAACGGAATTAATTATTGAAAGAAACCCGCAGAGGTATTTCTTCAACTATGTCTTCTGTATTCATTGCTGCTTCTTGCCCACTGCAACAGTCTTACAGACCATCAACTAATCACCTCTCACCATGTCCTCCACACATCACCAATTCACTTTCAACCGGCCAACCAGAGGTTTATCACAGGTTCAATGTAATTGCTGTAAGGAATTTGGCCACAACGTTAAGTACTGCCCCTCTCTTACTTCTCGTTACATGCGTAGTCTACAAAAATCCTCCCACTCAGCCACTGCTTTTACACTAGGTGCTCCACCAAGTATAAGCTATCTGCTTCCATCTACATTCTACCCAACTACCATTCCTGAGGTACCCACTAATCCACCCCAGGGCAATCATACTGTCGCATCTGTCTTCTCTACTCCTCCTAGTACATCATCTGCTCCATGGTTCCTAGATTCTAGAGCATCAAAACACATGACTTTTGATCACACTAACTTTGCTTTCTCCAGTCCGATGCACTCATCTCTCCAGATTCATACAGCTAATGGGTCTACCATCTCTGTTAGTCATATTGGCTCTATCAACACAAACAACGGTATGTCTATTCCTAATGTTCTTCTAGTTTCTCAATTATCTATGCAACTTTTATCTGTTGGACAATTATGTGATCTTGGGCTAATCATTTTATTTGATTCATCTGGCTTTATTATGCAGGACCGTTCGACGAGGATATCAGTTGGGACAGGCCATAGAGTTGGATGTTTATATGTGACGGACATACTACAAATCCTTTCTCTCATTAGTTCATCCTTCGCGACAATTACCACCAATCCCCCCTCCTTTATTTTCTAGCTTTCTAGATTAGGCCATATTTCTTTTTTCCATCTTCAATTTATGGTTAATAAAGGGTTGTTAGGACCAGCTATATTAGACAAAAATTCTTCATGTGTTGCTTGTAAGCTGGCTAAACAACCGGCACTACCTTTCAATAATAGTAATACTATTTCAGTCTTTCCATTTGATCTTGTACATTCTAATATTTGGGGTAAAGCTCCAGTTACCTCTATGGGTGGGGCCTTATATTATGTTGTGTTCATTGATGATTATTCCCGTTACACCTGGACTTATTTACATCGTTCATGCTCGGATTTTCTGAAAGTTTACATTGAATTTGCCAATATAATTAAAACTCAATTTTTCAAAACTATTAAAGTTTTTCGATCCGACTCAGACGGTGAATATTTGTCTACCTCGTTTCTTTATTTTCTTAAGTCTCAAGGTACCCTTCCTCAACTATCTTGCCCAGACACACCTCAACAAAATAGAGTTGCAGAACGAAAACACTAACATCTCGTTAAAACAGCCCGTACTCTACTTATCTTCTCGGTTGTCCCCTCAATTTTTTGGGGGTGAAGCCATCCATACATCTTCTTTTCTCATTAATTGTATTCCTTCCGTAGTTATCAGTAGTCTCTCTCATTATAAACGTTTATTCGGTACCAAACTTGATTATTTCTATTTTCGTGTTTTTGGGCTCACCTGTTTTGTGCTTCTTCCAAAACAAGAACACATAAAACTCACACCCAAAACGGCTATGTGCGTCTTCTTAGTGTATAGCGTTCAACAAAAGGGCTATCGTTGTTATGATCCAATCACAAAAAGGCTTCGTATCTCTAGACATGTCACATTCTGGACAAATACACCGTACTATACCTTGTCTAAGGATTTCGTACCTTCCCCTGAGTCACAACTATTAGTTGATCCATTCCCTGACTCCTTTAACACTGAATCCACTCATCTTCCATCCTCTCTTCTCCCCGTTCCTGAACCAGCACCATTCCCTGCTCTTACCACCGATTATGTCTCTGGATGTCTACATACTGATGCCTTTATGTCCTGTCTTAACACTATCTGTCCCATTAAAGGTTCTGTTTCACGACTGACTTGTGATCGTCGCCCACCAACTAAGCTATCAGATTGTCACTGTTTTCTGGCTACTATACTGTCTCTTCATGAACCCACCTCTTACAGAAATGCTTGCCTAGATCTTCAATAGCAACAGACTATGGCTAATGGACTTGTTTCTCTTCAGCAAACCAATATATGGGATCTCACCACTTTACTTGTAGGACAATCAGTTGTCAGGTGTAAATGGATTTATAAAATTAAAACTTAGGCTAATGGCTCGGTTAATAGATACAAAGCCCGTCTTATTACAAAGGTCTTTACTCAAGAATATGGCATCGATTATGAGAAAATTTTTGCACCAGTCACTTGTATGACCACAGTCCGCACTTTAATCTCGATTGCCTCCATTACAATGGACCATTCATCAGATGGATGTCAAGAACGCATTCTTACATGATGACCTCTTTGACGTAGTTTATGTGCAACTTCCTCCTGACCTTTCTCATTCTCCTAGGCAAGTTTTCAAACTACGGCGTGCTATATATGGTCTTAAACAAGCACCTCGAGCTTGGTTTGAAAAAATTTCCACCGCTATTCTCGCCCATGGATTCACTCAGAGTGCTCATGATTTGGCTATGTTCACATATTCCTCATCATAAGGTATTGTTATTCTTCTAATATATGTTGATGATATGATTATAACTGGGGATGATTTGAATGGTATCAGTCAACTCAAAGCCTATCTATATTCTTATTTCGAAATGAAAGATCTGGGTAATCTTCGGTACTTTTTGGGTATTGAGGTTATTCATTTGTCTACGGGGTACTTCATTTCTTAAGTGAAATATGCTTATAATATTATCATCCGTGCAGGCGTAAAAGACAACAAAATTGCAGACACTCTTCTTGAAATGAATGTTAAGTTTTCTCCTTCAGATGGCAATCCTCTGGCTAATCCTACACTATACAAACAACTTGTGGGCAGTTTCAACTATCTCACCATCACTAGACCAGATATTAGTCATGCCGTCCACATTGTGAGTCAGTTCATGTCTGCACCACGATCAGTTCACTTTGCTGCTGTTCTTCGTATCATCTGCTACATCAAAAGGACTATACATCGAGGCCTGTATTTCTCATCGGCCTCTAGTTTTACGCTACTTGGGTACTTTTATTCTGATTGGGCAGGTGATATTACTGATCGCAGATCCACCACCGGCTTCTACATTTTTCTCGGTGATTCTCTCATTTTATGAAAAAGTAAGAAGCAAATGGTTGTTGCTCGTTCCAGTGTTAAGGCAGAATATCATGCTCTCGTTCATACTACCTTCAAAATTATTTGGCTCCGCTGGCTCCTCCAAGATATGGACGTTACTCTTCCAGATCTAACACCACTCTTTTGTGACAATCAAAGCGCTATTCAAATAGCATGCAATGATGTATTTCACGAATGCACCAAGCATATTGAAGTTAACTATCACTTTACTCGTCATCATCTCTCCCAAGGCCATATTCAGTTACCACACATCTCTTCTGCTCTTTAACCCACTGATCTCTTCACCAAATCACATGTGACAGCTCGTTTTCGCTTTCTGTTATCCAAGCTCGGCATGCTTGCCAAACCATCTTGAGCTTGAGGGGGTGTGTTAGCTTATTTTCTTTATTGCTCTCCATTCTTGACTTTCTTGCTAGTTTAGTTTCTCCATTGTTGAATTTCATTTTCTTTGCTTTTGACATTTGTAGATTCTTTAAGATTTGGCTCACATTTTCTCTGCAAATCCCTTGATTATCTCTTTGATGTACTCTACAATTCATGTATAAATAGGTCCTGTAAAGTCTATATTTTAGTTGGCTTTATTCCTTCGACAAAAACACGATTGCTTGTAATTTATTTGAGTCATTTGAGATTACATCTGAAGAAAAACAAGCAAGCCAAGCTACCTAAGTGATGTACTGAAGAATTAAATTAAGAAAGATACGGTGAGCATTGGCATTTGAATTTAATTTTCTAGGTGGTATTTTTATTTTTTAGAAAAACCTTTTGGGTCGAATTAATTTTTTATTATTTTTATTAGTGTTTTTCTCATGTCCGTAATATTTCGGCTAACCGATTTTGTGAGAAAACTCTTGTATTATATTTTTAATATGTTTTTTGAATTGCTCCGAAAATTTGAGTCGAATTAGAGCTTAAACGAATTTAATACGTGGAAAAACAAAAATAAAAATAAAAGAAATAATTTATTTAAAAAAAAAAAGAGAAAATATTTTATTACATAAATAAAGCTTTTGAAAAAGTTAAAATCTTCTGACACCTTTTCAAAACCACGTGAACATGTTTAGAAATGTGTGTGTCCATTAAAAGTCTAAAGTGTACATGAAATTGGAGTTGGTGGTGGACTGGTCCACATTTTGATAATGTGTACCGGTCCGGCTTGTCCCGAGGCTCGGAATTGAAATCCACAATTTAGGACCGGTCCACACATTTATAATGTGTACCGATCCGGCTTTTAATACTGGGCAGTGATTTTTTTATCGTAAAAATTTCGATTTTAATTATTTTTAACCCTTTCCTAAAGCAAGTTGGTCTCCATATTTTTATATAAATAGACCCATAGGCTAAGGGATTTATACACACTTTTGAGCACATGTTTTGAGAGAGTTTTCTACACCTTAGAGAGAGATTAAAAACTTCAAAATATAAAATCACCTTAGGGCTTTTTATTCATACCAATGCAAGCGTTCTTTTTATAAAGAACAATTCAGATCCCAAAGTGTGTGTGATTTGCAAACGGAGTTGAAGAACGCTGTGATACCGTGGCGAGTGATTCGTTGTGAACCTGTTCGTGCGATTCGAATAGGAGGACTGTACGCATAGAAGGTGAAGACTTTTGCAGGCGGCTTGTGCGACTCAAGTTTTGTAAGTTTGTACAGTTTGAGATTAATCGAGTCTGTAAACCTTTGTGTATATAGTGAATTGTTGATGATTAGTCCTGCACTGCAGGGATACCTCGTTATATCTTGTCTCGATTATTTGTGATTGATTGTTTGATATTCTTATGCATGCTAGGCAAGATTTAACAAGTTTTCTGAATTAAAATCCATAGACTTTTAAGGTTTATCTTTTGATTTGATTAAAGTTGATTTTTGAGAATCCAACTGCCGAATAACAAACCTAGGGTTAATTAATTTAATTTGCTTCCGTACGCGTGCCTCGGATCTGTTTTTTTCAATTGGTATCAGAGGAGGTTACCTTAAGTTGCCATGGTTAGATCTTAACCTAGGTTTTCGTTGTGTTTGCATTATTTTTCTTGCTTTCTTTGTGTTTGTTTATTTACTATGGGTAAAGATAAAACATCAATCGCTCATATTTTGGATGGTTCCAATTACTCATATTGAAAAGCTAGAATGCGAATTTTATTAAAATCCAAAGATGAACGTGTATGGCTTGCAGTAGTGAATGGTTGGAAAGCACCCACTATAAGTACCACGGTTGAGAATGTTATAAAAGTTGATCTCAAACCTTCTGAATTGTGGACTGCTGGTAAATTAGAATCGGCTAAGTGGAATTCTAAAGGGTTAAATTTAATCCAAAGTCATGTGACGGAGGATGAATTTAAAAAGATTGTCACGTGTGAGACTTCAAAAGAGGCATGAGAAATCTTAGAGGTGGTTTATGAAAGTACAAACACTGTCAAAAAATCTAAAATTCAACGTTTAACTTCAGAATTTAAAACAATTAGAATGAAAGACAGTGAAACCATCACAAAGTTCCATAGTAGGCTTAAAGATATAGTCAATTCTCTTTACAATCTGAATGAAATAATTCCTAAACATAGAATTGTAAAAAAAATCTACGATCTTTGTCAGACCAATTCATTCCCAAAATTACTGCCATAGAAGAGAGTAAAGATTTAAATAATTTGAAAGAGAACGAACTCTTAGGATCTCTTCAAACTTTTGAAGCTAATACTCTCTCGAAATTCTCATCACAAAAGAAAGATAACATTGCTTTCAAAGCTGAAAGTTTTTAAAATTCTGATGATGATGAGGACCTTGATTTTGATGAAGAAGAAATGACCAAACTTGCTAAAGATTTCAAAAAACTCCTTCAATTGAGCAAAACTTTCAAATATTTTTCTAAATCGAATAAAAACAAAAATACTGATTGTTCATCAAATAAAAAAAATCAAGAATTTTAAAAGCAGTCTGGGAATAGTGGTGCTAAGAGCGATGAATGTTTTGAATGTCATGGGAAAGGTCATCAAGCTTGAGAATGTGCGACTAAATTTAACAAGCTTAGGAAAGCGAATCAGTCTAATCGTTCCATGCATGCTACACTTAGTGACGATAAGGATAATTTGCAATCCTGTGAGGAGAAATAATATGTGGCTTTTGTTGCTAGTTGTGTGCCAGATGAGTTTTTAAATTATAAGGAAGAAGAGACCATTGATTCTAACTTGTCTCACAAGTCAGACGATACTTCCGATGAAGAAGAGCTTGATCTTCAAATAGTCTATGATCAGCTGTGTAAAGAATTGATTAAGGCCAAGAAGAGAGAATTCCATCTCAATAAAAAGTTAAAATTTTTTGATGAAAAGATTGAACAAATTCAAAAGTGCAAGGGTTTGATAGGCAAGTTGAATGATGAGAAAAGCGCACTCTTGGGCAAAGTATCTGAATTTGAACTCATAAGGCAGTCTCTCCTTGATAAGAATGAGAAGTTAAAAGACAACCTTATCTCTTTGGGTAAAGACAATGATAGCTTTAAAATTGAAGTTACACAACATGAAAGAGAACTTGATAAGGTTATATTTGTCAAGTTTGATCTTGAGAATAGGTATGAAAAACTCACTCACATGCTTACAGGTCATGTTCGCTTCTCGAATGACAAAAGTGGGTTAGGTTTTGATAAGTTTGCTATTAGTTCAAATTCCAAGGAAAAGGTTTCCAAGGAAAATCTAACTTTTGTCAAGGCAGACACAGAAAAGAACTTCGTGAAGAGAAAACCCATTAGACAAATTCAGGCCATTAGAATTCCTAAGCCGGTTTCTCATTCACAAGAGGAAGTTCAGGAAGTGATCCCGTTTGAATCTTATAAGCACAAACTACCATAACCTTTTTTGTGTGATTTTTGCAATCACAAGGGTCACTTAAGAGATTTTTGTTGGCGAGCGAGAAATTCGTTTCTAAGGAATTCGCCAAAGTTTATCCCTACTAAATCAAAACCCAAACTAAAGACTAGATCTTTCAGTTTTTAGGATAGGGTTAGAGTTCTAGTTTCTGAATCTACTAGGATTATCAATGAGCTTAAGGCTTTATGTTTTGGTGGTGGTCCTAGAGGTAAGCAATTTGGGGGATATGGGAAGGTTAGAACTCTTAGGGTTTCACAAGTTTGGGTTCCAAAGGGGACCGTTTCACCCATTTAGGTGATTAGGAGTTCGCCTAGCATACGGGGGTCGGTTGGTTGGCTATGCTAGGTTGTTGCGTATATGATCTGTCTTGTTTTAGCTCCTTGATTAGATCCTGATTTTCATACAAGTTTGGATTTTCGTTGTGAAAGTTGCTAGACTATTTAAAATCCAAGATTTTTTTGAAAACTTGCATGCATTGTGATTGTTACTTTTCAATTCCAGATATCTCATGATTTTTAGACATAAATGCTTAATTTGAGATATGTGTGCTATATTGACTAACTTGATGAAGACCAGTGCTATATTATTTCAATCACATAAGAGTATGCGAGTATATCTTGCACACTACACTACACGATCTACGTTGAAATATTTGAATAATCGCATGGGTTGACATGATTCTTTAAATTGAAAATTCATAAGCTCCCATATATGGACTATTTGAAGAGAAGTAGTCTAAGTGTTGTGATTATATGCAGTGAGTTTTGGTGATGTAGTTTTGAGTGAAAATTTAAAAGACAAGCAAATTGAGGAAAAAATGTAGAGGGGATGGAAAAGGGCTATCATAGTGGAAGGAGAACCGAAAGCTCCCAAAATGGTATATAACTGGCCTCTACTAGGGGTGAAAGCCTCCATCAAAATTGAATGATTGCTTGCATAAAAACATCATTAATTAAATGTAAAAAATTGCATGTTTGAGAGAAAAAGATTGCTTCTGAGGGAGGAAAAGTTGAAAATCTAATGTCTTAGAGGCTTTCTAAATTTTCACGCATATGGGTGCACGAATCTTCCAAGACCTATGTTTATTCGAATTGCACTTTGAATGATCCAATTTGCATGCACAATGAGATATATTTGAATATTCTTTGTTGCTTGGCGTATATATGCTTACTAGTTGAACATCATTCTTTGGCCATAGTACATGTATCAATTTAATAGCATTCACATATTTTTTTTATCTTAATTGATAATTTTTGGATTTGATATATGTATACAGCGATGTATGTGAAGTTGTGCTAAAATTATTTTTGTTTAGCAAATTTTGGCTTTGAATCTCCAAACCAGTTTTCTTTGGGAGTTTGAGATAATTGGTTTCTCTATTTTGCTACTTTCCGTGTATTCCTTCCATGAGTTTCTTGTTTTTTTTATATTGGGGGAAAGTTTCCATAAGTTTCAAGGAAAGAGTACATAGAAAAGGGGAGTAGTTAAGGGGGATAGATTTAAATTCCCTACATATTCCATTGTTTTGCCTTTGTATATTCCTCAGGGGGAGAAGAATTGGTAAAGGGGGAAGAAGAAGTAATAGGGAATTGTTAGGTTAAAGGAGATTTTGATTTCATTGATTTCTTTGTTAATTTATCTCTCTATAACCCAGATGCTTCTCAAAGGTTGTTTGAGCTTTGGTGTTTCAAGTTGAAGTACAGGATGAGGACAAGCATGAATTTGAAGCAGTCGGCTAAGAGATTCAAGGTGTTGGCATGCCTTGCATTTTTAGTTATTTTGTAATAGGCGAGAATTGATTCAGTTATTGTAATTGCGTATGGGATAGCGTAGTTATAGTGATTGAGTCATCGAGTCTGTTAGGTTGTATGTGTTTTGTCTCGGAATAGCCAAAGGAGGAGATTGTAAAGTCTATATTTTAGTTGGCATTATTCCTTCGACAAAAACACGGTTGCTTGTAATTTATTTGAGTCGTTTGTGATTACATCTGAAGAAAAACAAGCAAGCCAAGTTACAAAAGTGATGCACTGAAGAATTACATTGAGAAAGATAAGGTAAGCATTGGCATTTGAATTTAATTTCCTAGGTGGTATTTTTATTTTTTTAGAAAAAACCCTTTGGGTCGAATTAATTTTTTATTATTTTTATTAGTGTTTTTCTAGCGTCCGTAATATTTCGACTAACCAATTTTGTGAGAGAACTCTTGGATTATATTTTTAATATGTTCCTTGAGTTGCTCCAAAAATTTGAGTCGAATTAAAGCTCAAACGAATTTAATACTCATAAAAACAAAAATAAAAATAAAAAAATAATTCATTTAAAAAAAAAGAGAAAATATTTTATTAAATAAACAAAGCTTTTGAAAAAGTTAAAATCTTCTGACACCTTTTCAAAACCACGCGAGCATGTTTACAAATGTGTGGGTCCATTAAAAGTCTAAAGTGTACATGAAATTGGAGTTGGTGGTGGACCTGTCCACATTTTGATAATGTGTACCGGTCCGGCTTGTCCCGAGGCTCGAAATTGAAATCCGCAATTTCGGACCGGTCCATACATTATTTTTAACCCTTTCTTAAAGCAAGTTGGTCTCCATATTTTTATATAAGTAGACCCATAGGCCAAGGGACTTATACACACTTTTGAGCACATGTTTTGAGAGAGTTTTCTACACCTTAGAGAGAGATTAAAAACCTCAAAACATAAAACCACCTGAGGGCTTTTTATTCATACCAACGCAAGCGTTCTTTTTATAAAGAACAATTCAGATCCCAAAGTGCGTGTGATTCACAAACGGAGTTGAAGAACGGTGTGATACTGTGGCGAGTGATTCGTTGTGAACCTGTTCGTGCAATTCGGATATGAGGACTGTACGCGCAGAAGGTGAAGACTTTTGCAGGCGGCTTGTGCGACTCAAGTTTTGTAAGTCTGTACGGTTTGAGATTAATCAAGTCTGTAAACCTTTGTGCATATAGTGGATTGTTGAGAATTAGTCCTGCACTGCAGGGATACCTTGTTATATCTTATCTTGATTATTTGTGATTGATTGTTTGCTATTCTTATACATGTTAGGCAAGATTTAACAAGCTTTCTGAATTAAAATCCATAGACTTTTACGGTTTATCTTTTGATTCGATTAAAGTTGATTTTTGAGAATCCAACTGCCGAATAACAAACCTAGGGTTAATTAGTTTAATTCGCTTCCGCACGCGCAGCCCGATTATGCTTTTTTTAGGTCCATCAATCTTGTATCTAAACACATAAAAATATATACATTTTATTAGTTCTATCTCTCTCACATTTTAATAGCTGCTGCCCTTGCCCCCTTGTGGTCCACCTTTATACTAGGCGAGGCAGCCAATCTGCCACTTGGTGCCTAGGTGTGGATTTTTAGAACACCCATCTCAACTTTAATCATATATCTATCCTATCATATAAAGCACAATTGAATTTTATCCCCATGAGGCTCCTTCATACTTTCGATTTTGAATTGTACCCCGGTAATCTTCTTTTTTTCCTATAAAAAATATTGGGCTTTATTTCGACCAAATGTGTATCTATCTATACTATTTTACAAAAAGAGTACGGAGCTCAATTGCTCGAGGCTCCGTCATACTTTTAATTTTCAAAATTCCCCTGCAATCTTTTTTTTCATAAAAATTATAATTGCAACAAGATTCAAACCATCTCTACTCATAAAGCTAAACACATAGCCAGCCACTAGACCACTTATCAATTTTATTTTATTTTTCTTCTAATTAGAACTGCCGAATCGAGGTGGATGGAGATCAAGGAAAGTCCTTACCCACACTTTGTAAAATGTGTGGTGAAGATGGCATCTCGATTACTACTGTCTTATGAAACTTGCATGAGAGAATTTTATTGTTAGCGAAATACAAACATTGTTGTCAGTTCTTTGTGGACTCCATCATAAGTCGGGTTATTAGACCATATATTATATTTTATTCCATCCCTTACACATACTAACACACAATCATACCACAGCGAGAAGAAAGTCAAACCTAAATACAAGTCTGAAGGTTAATAGTATTCTGGGTTGAGCTTGAATAGATGTTGCAAATGCCAGCTAATGTGATAAATGTGTTGGCACAAGTACTTATTTAGTAAGATCTTTGAATTTATGTATTTACTATTTAGTTAATTAATTAGGATAATTAACTAGTATTTTACTTTGGCTAGTAGTAACTTCTATAATTAGGACTTTTCTATGAAGTAGTATTAATAAAGTTAGTTGCTTTTCTCTCCATTGTCCTTCCCTTCGATCCATTTTCAGAAGTATTGGAGATTCTATGTTTAGTCTAAAACTTGCGTTCTTGATCTACATAATACTGCGGGCCTCAATCCAGAACAAACATCTATATGCAGGATCTTGTGGTCATGCCCATACAGATTAAGGATATTGTCCAGGCAAATCCAAACTTTGGGATAGTTAAGGTTAGGTGCATGTCTTTTATAGCTCATATGGAGTCTTTTGTGATGTTTGCGCAAGCATTGGGATAGTATAGTTTAGTCATCTCATGAATTATTCATGTCTTCCTTATAAGCATTGAAAGGATTACTTTTTTATTATTTTTAATATTACCCTTTGACTTTGAATTTAAAAGTCAAAATCAAAACAAAAGTAATTTAAGCTCCGCCACCTTTTTTTTATTGGGAGAAAAGTAAAGGGTATTTTTGGAAATAAATATTTTCTCTTAGAGTAATTATTATGTTGATGTAGAATAGATAGCGGACCTGTATTTAACAACACTGAATCGTCGTAAGCCCTCATGGCCCAAAAAGTGACGAGACCAGAATTGCGCGGGACTTGGCTAATTTGACCCAAAACGGCCCAGAGAAATCAGGTCACAGTCCCTGACGGTGATACACTTCGTTTTTTGGCCAAATTCCTTAATTTAGGCCTCCGAATCCGCGTACTTACTATTTAAGGCAGGTTTTAATAATGCAATAAGTTAAGTTTGGAAAGTAGGATTTGACTTCCGTCAAATCCCGCGCAATCCTTGAGATCGGCACTGCAGAATCCCATAATTTTTGCAATTTTCTATTTTTGGCAGTTTTTTGAATTCTTTTGAATTTGTTTCCTTTCTTACACTTGTAACCTCTTATAAGAGGATCTCATTGTAATTGTTTACGACAGACTATATTTTAATAAATTTTTGAGTGTTTCCTTTATATTGTGAGTTTATATCCCATTTATAGCTTTCCGCTACGTCATATGTCTTCTTAATTTTTAGTTTTTTAAAGTGTGACAAGTAAATTGGAACTGAGAGTAATTGCCAATTACTTGTGAAAACAAGAAAATTCAAATCACATAATTTTGCAACTACCCACATTAATTACAAACGTGGAGGTGATGTGAAAGGCCTAAGAGATGGTGGAATCGTGGAGGTATGAGGCGTTGGTGCGCGTGGAGATGGTGGAAATGTGATGAGAGATGTGTGGATATATGAAAGATAGGGGGGGGGGGGGGGATGTAACTGCGAATGTTTGGATATTTTATATTTGTACCACTCATTAATAATGCAGAATGTCATACAAATTACAAAGTTACACACTTCAAAAAATAAAGAAAAACACTTTTCTTACCTACAAATGCTTATTTTAGGGATGGGCTGGTTTGATTCCATATGTAAGAAAGAAATGGGAATTCTAAATTTCAGAAAAGCTCAATCCTTTCCCAGAAATTCATTTCCAATATTTGATTCAAATAATAGTGTTTCTTTCTTGAATTCTCAATTATTTTCGAATTACTAAAAGTACTCTTTAACAAACTTTCTTGATGCCCTTTGGCCCCATTGTGTGAAGCAAATTAATAGACTCAAATAAGGAAAGAAAAAAAAATGACAAAACAAGAACTCAAAGAGATCATCATTTAGAAGCATTTTCACAAATTGGGACATAGCCAATAGCATATATATTGTCTCAACAAAATAAAACAACACTGCAAAAATTGAACCCATGCAGGCATCTTAATTCTCATTTTCATTCACAAAAGAAAAAGTTTTCAAGCTTCCACAAAGACTGCCTGCCCATCATTTGTCTATAACCTTTTGTACTTAAAAACAGAATATGATCGAACAGAAAAAAGAGAACACTTGTACCAAATTCCACTAAAACTTGACAGAGAACAAAACAAAGAGAACAAAAAAAGCTGTCAAATGTCTGTAAGACAGCTCAGTCTGCCTTTACCCAATTCATTTTTCCCTTTACCCTTCACTTTCATCTCTAAAATTTACTCACAAAGATGGAGGCGGCTTTGCACCCAGCTGCAGAACCAAATCAGGGTACTGTTGTCTATAGTTCAACAAATTTGGATCATTAGTCCCTGCTTCCTGCTGCTGCCCCTCTTGTGGTGCACCTGCACCTGCACCCGCACCCAACCCCTCCGGTCCCACCTGATCCTGTCCCACTAGATTTCCATGCCGCTTCCTTCGAGAAAATGTTAGAGGAAAGTACCTGTAGTTGGCCGGAAGCGCCTGCTCGAACTCTTGCTCTTGCCGTACAGCCTGGTCCACTGGATTACTCCCACTATGTCCCACATGAGGATCAGGTGCGTCCTGCAGTTCTTGATACGTGAGCTGGCCTGATGGACCTGCATTATCCTGCGGTCCTTCCTGTGGCCTTACACCCCGGTCCACGGGAACAGTGTCACCCTGCTGCCCGTGTGCAGTAGACATGTGTTGCAGCTCTTGACGGGAGAGTGCACCGAGGAGGTCCAAGGGACTTGCTAACCGCGCTGGCAGTGATATAGACGCAGTCTGTCTTAGTTTTCTACTGTCACAAGCCAGCGGGTACACCCTTGGAGCTGGCACGGGCTGCTGCTGCTGCAATTCAAGCCGCCTCATTATGTCCTGGCTGTACGGGATCGGTCTAGTGAACTCCGGTGGCGCAGCACCCGTGCCCAATGCTATAACCTCTTTAACCTGCTGTGATCCCCATGGCGTAGGTGGGTTCCACCCTGGAAGCTGATTCAACTCAGCCGAGCTAGCTTGAAAACTGGGATTCATTGGGGCAATCATCTGGCTCAACCTTGATGGGGTTACAATTCTTGAAGGGTGCACTGATGGTCTTGGACGGTTATTTTGCCCAGAAACGAATTCAAGGAGGCTCGAGTTTGGTCCAATAGCCGGACGAGCCGGTGGGATTGGGTAAGTGGGCCTAGCTATGGGGAGATTGAACCTTTGATCAAAATCAGTATTGGGAGTTGAACTCAGTTGATTCTTGAGAACGTGTAGAAGCAGATCACCTTTCTCATGGGGCCTAGCAGCCATCACGTCTCTATTAGAAACGCGTGTCCTTTCCTCCTGTAAAGCATTCTGAATTGCAGCTATATCGCCCAGTTGAGCCGATATACCTTCACGTGGGTATCGGTCGATATCATCGCCAGCATCATTTTCAAGATTTAACATTCGTACAAAAAACCCACTACTAGGGACTCTGCCATCAGTGACAACACTTTTGCCCATAGGATCAGCCCCAATGACCGAATTTCCATCCCGGGTGTAGGCAAAAACATCATTGTTGTAACCAGAGAGCGCATTTTTCAAAGTGCCACTAGAGATATCAACGCCATCATTACTGAAAATGCCCTTTTCTTTATCGGCTCTTTGGGCACCCAATTGCTCATTGGCATCAAGCATTGTGATCGGATCACAAGGTACCAAAGGGGCTTGACGACCTTTAACAATCCCCGTATTATAAGTTCTTATTGGTATGAGAGGATTTGAACTCATAATTGATTGAGTAGGTGCCTGAAGTCGTTTACCCATTTTTGGACCGATAGGAACCTGAGGCCACTGCTGCATAAATGAATGCGTAGGCATTTGAAGCCGCTGCTGCATAAATGAAGCAGGAATTTGAGGCTGTTGCTGAACAAATGTATGCGGATGCCTTTGAGGCTGTTGCTTGGTCAAACACCTAGCCAGTTTTTGAGCGGCAACCTTGTGAGCAGTGGGCCCCAAATCTTTCACGAATTGCTTAAGACTTTCATTGTAACTAATACCACTAGTACCCTGCCATGTCATCAAATATAAAAACAAAATTAGAAAGTTAAGATTACGTAACGGTCAAGCCGAGCATCTTTATAATGAAAATTTATGCAAATGTGTGTTCATGTGTACTTGACTTTGGTGAAACTTACAGGTATAAGCTTCTTAGGACCATTGTAATCCATTGAAAGTATTGAATCATTCTGAGTCGAGGGCATGTAAGTTCTACGCTTTTCTATGTTCGGGTCCCCAGAACCTGTTTATTATGTGGGGAAACAAGTGCTAGTTTATCTAAGGAAGCGAAATGAGAGAATCAATATTTATGGTCCTATTCTAAAGTTTTTCCAATAATGTTAACTGACCAATTTGATCATTCGAACCGCCCACTCTTCTCTTACTGTTTGTACCACGCTTAGTGCTTGAACTTCCAGCTTCCTCACGGGGTTTCCGGCCTTTTTTGCTTATCTTTGATGAGAACTTATATTTGAGTCCATTGGGATCCGTCTTCAGCTTATCAAAGACCCTCATGGCCAAATCCTTTATGTCCTGAGCCTGAAAAATCATAGCCTTCCTGTTTAGTTCAAAGAGAGAAGTCATATTTCCCTATTACGTTTTTTTTTTTTTTTTTTTTTTGACATTGTGGCTATGCGGACCAACCTCTTTGAAATAAATGGTGTTCAAATCATTGAACATCATTGCATTATTTGGTACCAGAAAGACATCGTACTGTATAATTTATCGAAGAGTGAAGGATCAGTCGACAGTTTTAATAATTTGGAAAAAAAAAAGAAAGAAAGAAAGAATAAATGTTCATAAAGCACAAACCTCAAATTCATTCAGGTTCTTGTAAATTCCTTCTTCAAGCTTGGCCCTAATCGTTCCAAAATCCATTGGCTCCTTGATGAAAGTATCATAATGATCGACCTTGCAAATTAATTAAGAAACACATCAACATTGATAACTAGAAAAGGAAAATTTTGCGATGAGAGAGAGACAAGAAAAGAACATCAACCTCTTTAGGGTTAACTGGTTGACCAAAGATATCAAATTTGTCTTCGCTGAAAGGTTGGAAAAGCAAATAGAATTAGTAAAATGTTGCTAGAGGAAGAAGAATTCGTAGAACACAAGATTCCTTGCTTGTTTAAACTTCTTTTTTTCAAGAATTCGAATGAGCTCTTTTCTCAAGAAATGTAACAGGTCCAAATCAGCTGACCACAAATGGTGATAAATAAAACAGAAAGAAGCTCTCACCATTGGAGTACATTGATAACAAACTTAAGTACATCGTTTTCCGGCAGCGGTAAGTCCAGATTCTTGGATTCTAGCGCAAGAAAACAATGATTATACTTTGCGACTAAATAATTATAAAATCATAATAATACAAAATGTTAAATAGTCTCACCACTGCCACCGGCTTGAGGTTTTTCATTTCCTGGCCTTTCCTCACCCTGATCAACAAAGTAAAATCAACAGATAAATTATAAAATGCATGAATAAATCCTCAAGATAAGAACTAAGGGATCTTTTGAAATTACACCATAAATGAACTTCATTAACCCTAGGGGAGTCTTAGATATTCTTCCAATTATAATTACCATTCTTTTGATTCTTCCTTAAATAAATAATTCCCATATGTGAAGGATAAAGATTAAAGAAGAAATTCAATGGTTTCCCTTGTTGCTCATCTCAATTGCCACCAAAACAAAATTCTCAACCCAACAAACAAAAACACTACGTCTGTCTAAAACAAAAACACTACTTAACAACGGGGGGAATGAGTTTGGGTTCCCATTGAAGAATATTTACTTCATAAATTGCACAATTAATTGGATTATTGTCCAAGCGCTTTAGCTCAACATGGAGGTTGTTACTTCCATTCCTGATGAGATTTGTTGTACTTCCAAAAGAACAGACTTTAGACCTTCTTATCGAAACAATTTTTTTTAGTAGTCTTATTACTATAGAGAGAAGCATAATCAAATAAGCCAAATATTTGAGAAACTAACATACGTTGAAACAAACCCACTTCAATTCACTCACTGTTTGTTCCAATAATCAAGTAAACTCAAGAATTGATAAAAGAATCAATGCCAACACACACACACATAGAGAGAGAGAGAGAGAGAGGAAATGTATGTATAATAAATATATATATATATAGAGAGAGAGAGAGAGAGAGATTAAGGACCTGTTGATGTTGGGTTTTCTGAGGCAGGGGAATTGGAGCATTGGAAACTTCAGAAAGTCTCTTCCTCTTGGGTTTCTTCTTACGGCTGGTATTTGCATTTGCATTTGCCTGAGAAGAAGTAGCACTAGCGCCAATATTCTTCTTTTTGTTAGCTCTCTGTTCTGCAAGTTTAATAATGCGAGCACTCTTTCTTTTTTCTACTTCCGACATTCTTACCCCTCTCTGTAAGAAAAAAAAAATACAATTCCAAAAAACTTACCTATCAGTAATTAGTTGGTCCACCAATAAAAATATTTTTACAAAAACAAACCAACACTTATAGCACCTACCTTAACTATACATATTTAAATGCATTCAATTTCTACATTGAAGAATCAAAACCCATTTCACTAAATCTTTGGAAAGTTCAATGTTAAAAAAGTAATGAGAAAAGAAAATTTGGGCATAGGGTTATGGAATTGAGTTGGGATTTTCAAGAACAAAGGGGGCTGGCTATATCAGTCTGTACACCAGATATGACTGTTCATACGAGGATGAAACTTCTTTTTTTAGTTTTTCTTATTTATTTTTTCTACTCTAAGACAGAGAGACAATTAGACAATTAAATCCACAAATTAGCTTCTTTCAAAATTATCTCCAGATCATTCTCGCAAGCCAATTTTTTTTTTTTAATTTTTGTCAAACTAAATAATGTATTAATAACTAAGTTACACATATTTTTAAAATATATTACTGTTTTAAAAAATTGTATTATATATTTTTAAAGTTTTATATTATTTTAATAATAATAATAATAATAATTTTTTACAATAACACTACCTTATAATAATGAAAAAAAAAAAAAAAAACTTGTGTGTGTGAGGAGGTCACATCAGAAGAATTGGTTGGCTTAAGGGTCAGGTTTGATGTGACTTTTTTCTTGGGCCTTGGTTGTTTGTGGGGTCTCTTCTCAGAGTCTATAAATGTTTTGGGGAGGTCAATGTTTCTTTTTCCTTTTCGGGTATATATGTTGTAGACATACTTGTACACTTTTGTATGTTTGTCAAAAAGAAAAATTAAAGAAACTGCGAACAAAGAAAGAGGTAATGCTTTGCTATCGGACGGGTCTAAACTGGACCCGCCCTGTAATATTAAAAAGTTTTTTTAAAAAAAAATAATAAACTAAAAAAATAAACACAGACAACAGAGAAAAAAATTTAATAAAAATGTAAAAAAAGATTGATATAGAGTGAAAATATTGGCACTTTAAAAACACTTATTTACACTTTCACTTTCATTCGGTTATTTACAATCGAATAAGGTGTCTGTTACTTCATTTTTGGCGAAAATGTGCATAATTTTTTTTGTTCTAATAAAGAAAATGAATTTATGTTTTACCGCATTTTAAAATAATATAATATTTTTTGCATTAGAAAATACCAAATATCTATGCAGTACAAAAATGAACCCATATCCAAATCAACTCTAGAGATGGATAGAATTTATTAAGGGAAGGTAATAGTGTATTTTTTTTCCAAAAGTTGAAGGGTGGGTAGGGGGATTTAGGGAGAGGGGCTAAATGAACTACCAAAGTTTTCCTTTTTTTAATAATATATACATACTATATACTCACGCGTCCATCAGTAAAATTTTATTAAAATCACAAAGTTTTACTTAGTAATTCTTTATTTTTGGATCGGATCAAATATACCATTAGATATCCTTTTTGTAATAAATTTGAATATGGGCTAGTATTTAATCATCTATCAAATTCACAGGTAGGATCGAATTTTATATATTTTCAGTTAGATCAAATTTGAAAACAACATGATTCAATTCGTTGGCAAATATATTTATGTCTAAACTGAACTGTAGAAGAATTTGAAAAATTGAATCCTTCAAATTCATTTTTCCTATCGAAAAATAAAAGGTCAACGCAGTCGTAGACCACACTCAAAATGAGGGCAATTAAACTTATAATGGTATTGTAGCCAACTAGCCATCATCTCTTTCAAAAAAAATTAATTAAGACCATCCATTATGAGGTTTTAAATGGTTGATTTTTTTTTAATTATAGAGACAATCTCTAAAATCACTCTCGACAAATTTCATTAGAAAACCTTGTCTATTTATCTTAATAAAATTAAGGAAAGAGGTAGTTGAGGACTATACTTTGCAATGTGAACCGGATCAAATGAGCGTCAAAATGATAGCTGAAAATCTTCCGAGAAATTACCTACACAATGAAGATACGCAAAATCAAATAAGGAAAAACACTCAAATTATATGTGAGATAAAAGAAGTAATGCAGCAAAATGTAAACCTAAATCTAATTTTCCGAAAAAACTAAAATATATCTAACTTAACCAATTAGATATTTTTCTCAAAAAATTACTAATAAATCAATCTACCACTCACATTTGTAATGGAAGAAAAATTATTAAAATCGATAAAAGTACCTTTGTTACTCTTTTTAAACTGATCTTATCTAGCTAATGGGGTAATTTTTTGAATGTTTATATTAATTAAACCTGTTCAAACTAAGTTAGATACAGACACCGAAGCACTACGGTCGAAGTACTTCGCTGCCGTTAACTGAGATCAGTAGAAAGTTTTCTCGTTTCTTGTTAAATTGATGCACCTCTTCTCCCTGTTATATAACAAACACAGGCAAAAACTATGACTATTCCCTTTAACGCATAAATGAAAGCCTTCACCGCACTCGAGACCTTCAACTGATCCTGCTTATGGTTGTGGATAAACAGTTGCATATGTATCTAGAGCCTCGTTGGTAGATAGGTAGCTAGAAAAACCCTCCCCTCCCACTCCATGAGTCGAATCCTTGACCTCAAGGTAAGAATGGAGGTTGCCTACCATTGGGCTAACCCCTCTTCTCAACTCCTTTCACTTAAATGAATAAGCTTTTTGATTGATTTAGTCTCAAATTCCAGCTTCAAGCGTTTTGTAGACGGAAAATGAGTTATGGGTGTGGTTTGCTTTAAAAGTAAAACTGAACGAGGTTTATATAGACAGAAAATAGTTAAGAAATCTCTAAGGAGTATATTAAGGAGGTGTTTATTTTTACCTCTTAATGTTGAATATAATTAAAATTTATATTAAGCGTTAATAGGAAAGTCTTATGTTGAATATTTAATATGACTTTAATGAAATTTTATTCCAGTTGTACTCGTATTCGTTTATTCATTATGTATCATAATAATAAGGTAAAATTATAAAATAAAATACATTTTTCCGATTTTTCATTTAAAATTTGTGCATTTAGAGTTTAACATTTAGAGTTCGATATTGAGAGATATAGAGAAACATACTCTAAGGCACATTAAGTCAATTAACTCAAATGATAAGAACTGCCACTATAGCTTATCATAGATTTGAATCTCACCTATCACCTCCGCAATAAAATTAATTTACTACACGTAGATTTATAATAATAAATAAAAATATTTTTTTTCCATTTCAATTTTAACATAACCCCCCTCTCAAATTTTTTTCCCTTATTTATGCGAGTGGAAAAATAATTTCTGAGATCTCACATTTTTTTATTTTTTATTTTTATATAAATTCATCAAACGCACTCTTCGAGCTGCAGGCTGAGATTGGACTTATGCATCCTACAGCGTATTGCCATTGCCTAGGGCCCCTAATTACTAAAACCTTTATTATAGAAATTACGAAAAATAATTACATCTACGATTTTCAACTATACTACAACTAAGGCCTTGAAATTGTTACTTAGGATAGCCCAATAATTAATAATTATAACTCGTGATATCTTCTATCCGTGTGCAATATAATATTTTTTGTATTTTTGATATTATTTAAATTGTTAAAACATTATAAATGTATCTAAGAGTATATATACATGTATTCTATATTATCGGTCACTGTCATGAGTTTAGTTATGAGGTTAATTGGAACTCTTTAGGTCGAATCTCGACAGTTGCAAAAATATTATGTGACCAGCAGTGAATATAATCTAAGCTGCAATGATAGATTAATTGAGGTAACTTTCCTCCCGAATACCACCTAGTTTAAAAAATAAATAAAAGTAGTAGTATTTTTTCCCAAATTGAAGGGTAATTTCAAAATTGAATAGCCCATTGTATATAGGGACTTCCGAATTTGAGTATATAAAGCAATTAAACAACTAATAATAAAAGAGCGACATTGAGTATTTTTTTTTGTGATACACATCTCAGAAATATGGGAGGGAAGTAATTAATTTTCCAACTTTTGTAGATTTAAAAAAAATGTAGTAAAGAAATAGTGTGAACTTTATTATCAATTCAATGTTTTTAATTGATAATTTCTTATGGAATCCATTTTCATTGTATAACTTTGCTTTGGTCAACTCTTTTTTTATGGAAAATGAAAAAAATAAAAATAAATTTGTGCTTTTGCCTACCAGTCTGTATTTTTCTATAAATTCTATTCTGAAAATTTAATGCTTTTCCATATATAGCATTGAAGCATACTCAGCACTGGAATTAATATGCACTTTTTTCAGAGAACATGTATTTCATTTTCCATTAAAAAAATACTTATTCTAAAAGAGAAAATAGTTTTAAATGATCAAAGTATAGCAAGTCTTGAGGGTAATAATTCGACTCTATTTATTTATCCTCATTTTTTAATATTATAGAAAAAACAATATCTTTTCCCATATTGAGAATTTATTATTTCTTCTTTAGGCATCCTAGATTAATAGCCTAAAAAAATGTCATAAACTTCAATTGAAAAGCCACTTTCTAATAAAAATAAAAAAGAAAGAAAGAAAGAGTATTTTTTAAAAATCTACACATCAAAATGCATAAAACTAGACCCATCATAATTATAAAATTAAATCTCAAAAAATTCAAGAAAAACTATTACAGAACTACATGTATCTAATTATTTCTTCCAAATTTTACACAAGTATAAATAAGTTTTAGAGCAAAATATTATTTTGATCTATTACAAACGGTGTACGGAGAGATTTATGGTGTATTTGAGCGTCGGATTAGAAAGTTCGATAGGATTACTTAATCCCATTCGAACATGATAAAACAATTCCGCTGAGTGGGATTCATAAATCTCTCTTAGAATTAGATAAAAAAATTTAGTGGGATAAATAATCTGTACAAAAATCTAATTCCGACAAACATCAAATATAAAATAAGATATAATTATTCTATTCTACTCGATTTTCCCGTGCGTCAAACGCAAGTACGCAACCATAATGTTTGAGGACAAAAGGATTCACTTGGCCATTTACAAATAACATCCATTAATCTATCACGGGACCAAGTAATCAAATTTTCAACACAAAATATTTTAGACTTCAAATTTTATTTAAAAATAATTTGACATGTACAATTTACTCATACAGTTTTTACATGAGAGACATAGTTAGTGGGAGGTTTCACCTAATTTGGATGGGGGCCACAGCCAGCACAGTACCTAGTCCTAGCACTAAACACCAATTTGGTTTGGTAAACAACATGACAAATTTTGGTTCATTAAACCAAAGTTTGAAAGAGATGAGGTCACGCATGCAGAGTAATTATGATAAAGGGACAAATTTTTACTTACTTCTAAATTAGTCTCCACTACACTTATTACAATTTAAAATAATAATGTACAACCGTTACGGTATATATACACATATATGCGTAGATGAAACTATAATTTAAGAGTATTTTAATTATTATTATACATATAGATGAGATTATAATTTAGGGATATTTTAATCATTATCATACATGTAAATAAGACTATACTTTAGGGATGTTTTAATCATTATTATACGTGTAGATGATACTATAATGTAAAAAGTATTTTAATCATTTTTTTAAGGGAATAACCGTTAGTTCTTCAAATGAGTATTTTTTTTAAAAAAATATCTCTAAATAATCAAAAGTATCTGAAAAAAAATATTTTTAGCATTCATAAAAAATAATTTTAAAGTGTTAAAATACTTCAATTAATTAGAAGCTAATAACCACACCCATATAAATTTGTTAGGAGTAAGTATAAAATTTGCGCCTTTGTCTAAGTGTTCTGCAGCATGACCGCAAGCTTCAATTAAATACTCTTTTAACACTTTAAATCGGACACAAGTAAATAAGGCATAAAATGTGGCACTAAGTTTGATATCGGACTGTTACAGCAGAGTAAGTAAAATACGCTAACAAATGCATATTATAAATATAGGCACATACAATTAAAAATATATTCGAAATTCGTCCATTTGAGAAACTTCAAAAAAGAATAAAAATACACATACACATACAATAATAAGTAAAATGCATGTACAAATGCACATTATACATATAGGCACGTACAATTAAAAATACTTTAGAATTTTGTCGGAAACTTAAAAAAATACACATGTAATTAACGTCTACCAGTTAAAATTTATGTACAAAAATATTGCACGTATGTTCTTCATAATTTACTTTTGCACTTGGCTTGTTGCAATTCATGATAAATTATGTTCTTCGTAATTTACTTTATACTTGGCTTGTTGCAAGTCATATCCTTGAATAATATATTTTATAAGTTAATATTAATATATTTGTTGCAAGGTTGTTGCAAATAATCAAGAGAGAAGTTTATTGAAACAATTTTGTATTAAATGTTTGTAATAAACTTGTCTAAAGAGACAACATTAATTGTATTTGTTGCATGAAATGTATTTGTTACATTAAATATACTAAATGCATTGCTTTCGGGGTAAAAAATGTTAAAAATGTATTTTTACAAACAATTAAGAGAGAACATTCATAGTGGTAATTATTCTTTTTCTGATCGAAAAAGGGGCGAAACTAACACATATATATACACTAGATTACATGTATATGTGTATTATTTGTATGTATTCAATTTAAAAAATAATATTTAACAAAAGAGAAAGATGGACCACTAGTTCGGAAGCAAGTTAGCTTGTTAAAGGTTGTCAGTTAAATGTATTTGACACAATTTCAAATAGTTGAATTAAATATTGTCTTTATAATATAAAGTAGATATATATGAATTTAAGACTAGAAAACTCTGAAATTGAGGAAAAGATAAAATAAGTTAATACTATAGATACTTTACCATTTACTGGTATAGGTGGTGAAAACTCAAAAATCCTGCAATGTATTTGACCATTTAACTACCGGAGGTGAAAATCCAAACAACTAATTCAACTTATAAAACACTAATCAATGAACTCAAAATAAATTCTTATATTGGAATAATACAAATTTGATGGGATAAAAAAAGTTTTGAATATGCCCCTCAATATCCAAACTTAAATTAAAATAAGTATAATTAGATTAACAAAATACAATTTCCTTTAGTAAAATAATTGGGCAAAGCATATACATCATCCCCTGTACCTATTTACAACCAAATATATGAACAATTTTCAAATAAAAACTATTACAAACATATAACTCGGCACGTAATTAATTTTCTCATTCAAACAATTATACTTATAATAGTAAATGGTAAAATATCTAAAAGTAACTTATTCTCTTTTTTTCCCTCAAATTCTGAGTTTATATAAACTCAAAATTAAGCAAAAGAGAGAATAATTTAACACTATTAAATACTTTACTGGTTGATGTAAGCATTTAACAATGTTAAATTATACTATTTTTTTCTCAATTTTGGATTTTTTTTTTTCAATTTTAGCTCTTTGTATTTCTTCGCACGCATAAATTTAAACTTTTACTATCTCAAATTAATGTTATATTTTGATTTTTTTAAGACATTAATTTCAAGTTTCAACCTAAGTATAAGTCGTAATACAATTTACTTTGATGCTATGAGATTTAGTATGTTGATTATATCTTAAAAAAATATACAATTAATTCGAGACATTCTAAAAGGACAAATGAGCATATTCATTTGAGAGAGAATAAGTATCAATTTTTTTATTATTATTAAAATTGCTAGTTTTTATCATGTATTTGAAGTAAAATTAAAAAAAAATTAAAAAAAAATGAGAAAGACGAAGAAATTAACGGATGTTAGGATAACGTTTACTTTTCTCTCTAACACGGAAAAGACTCGGGCTTTCGCTTCTTTAAACGAAGTATATAACAAAGAATTTTCTTCGTATTTTAAGTGCAATACGAGTTACAAACTGTATAATAATATATTAAAACATATTTCTACAATTATCATAATTAATTAATTACGAGATATTGCCATTTAGTAATTAATAAAAGCAAACAAATAAAAAAGAATTTTTTTTTTTCCAGATATGCGCTATTGTGCGTGACAATTATAGACCCAATTGTTCTAAGTCTTGAAGAGAAGAAGAGAGGGAGGACTTAAACTTAAAATCCCGAAATTGAAAACCAATTCCTTTACCACTCGAAAAGCACCTGAGTCTAATAAGAAAGGTTTATAGTAAAAAGAAAAGTTGTTACAGTCAATATTCATTAAATGTTGTCTCTGTTTTAAATTAAAATTTTCATTACGCAAACAATTTAGTTCGCATTTACTGAATACCGACAAAAGTAATGCAACAACTTTCCTTTCCTCACAAGATATGCATACACAATAGACCATATTCGTTTGCCTCTAATTAAATCAATAAATTACTGAATCTTATTAATTAATGTCAAATGCAAAAATTATATTTATATTATTATAGGCTAGTAATTTTAAGAAAAATCACCTCGAAAGGTTTGGCTCTTTTTTGCATAATCTATTTTTTTCTCAGGATTTTTTTTTTTTTTTTTGAAAAAAGGCTCAAGTCTGTCCCTCATTATAAGGAAAAACTAAAATTATTCTTAATCCACGTAATTGTTTAACATACTTCACTACATGATAAAACCTAAGAAGCTAAGAATTATAACACAAGAAAATGAATATGATAGTCCCTCCGCCGCACTTTAATAGCCTTACTTTCCTTTCCATGCGACTCAAATTAATAGTCTTGTTTGATTTTTATTTTTTTTTATTTTTTTAATCATTGTTAATATACCAAATCTCACAATAGTGGAGGGAAACAAATCACACACAATAAGCAAGTGCTGCACGTTTATTGTAAAAGGTGCCCAAAATGATATGAATGATAAGAAGACATTTTACAACGTTAGAAAGCTAAAGGTTTATGATAAACAAATGATATGAAGATGAATTATCGTAGGACCTAAGAATTTTGAAGGGGAAAACAAGATATCCATTCATTTTCCCCTGTATTACTTACCAGCAGGACGAGTGTGGAGAGAGAAGAGATAATATTTACACCTCTACTTTAACGGAGGTATCGACTCCATCAACTGCATTATTTTGCTGTGCCCACAACTGCGCATATCTGCCTGCCTTCGACAACAGAGCTTCATGTGGTCCTTCTTCTACAACCCTCCCATTCTCTAGTACTATAATCTGAAATAAGTCCATATAATTCAATGAACACCAAGAGTTGGGAAATGATAAAGGGGACTAACATATGTACAAATACGATACTGTTACAGAATATTGTCGTATGTTAAGAGCTTAATCACAAGAGGCATTGCCTTAGATAAAGTTCAAACTTCATATCACAGAAACTCGAACTGGTGAACCAACAGTGGAATTTGGGAAAACGGCCAATATTCGAAGGGCATTTAATAGGAATGAATGCTTCGTAACACCTTGGTGGTGGCGATGTTTGTACTAGCAAGGAGTGTCCATCGGCCGGCCCAAGAGATGATTTTCTATTTAGTTTTTCTAAGCCTGAGGGAAGGGCTAAACAAAAGTTGACATTTATCAAAGCCCAAACCCGGCTATGGATACACCTTGGTGGCACTGCAATCTTAGTGGTGGTCAAAGCATTTAGTTTTAATAACCAACATGGGCTAGCCAAATTGGCCACCATGACCCCTGACTAATAAGAGGTCATGGGTGCCATAAGCAGATTTTGAATTGTTTAGTGGGGCAAGTCAGATATGAGTCGTAATATAGCCCCACTTAGCCGGTCAGCGGATCTCCCCCGCCCCAATAGGAGTAGGCTAGTATGATCTCTTGTACACAATAAAAAAAAAAAAAGGGAAAACAAGAGCATTTAGTTTTAATGATGCAATTCATCGTAGAGAATAATGCCCAAAGATGAAAAAATCACAAGGAAAAGCTTAGCTATATGAGATGCAACTGTGGAACAAGGATTCCTTTACCTTGTCACATTGCATTGCAGTTGTAAGCCGATGAGCGATAAAGATTGAGGTTCTATTGTTTGCAAGGGACTTCAATGCACTTAAAATCTCTGCTTCTGTTGTGCTGTCAAGGGCACTTGTTGCTTCGTCACACAGCCTGAATGAAGGAACATCAAAATAAAATAAAGAAAAATTCAAGCAGTCTTCTTCCTTAGCAGACTAATCATAAATGCCAAGCTCTTCTTTTTGCGCAATTGCTTACACTAATGAGGAAATTTCAGAAATTATTATTTGGAATGATTATATGTATCTTCTTTGGCATAATTTGCTATATTTCCTTCATAATAAATAAGTTTTATACATTTTGGTTATAAACATAATGGTCTGAACTACAAAATACAACATTGCTTACGGCATGCGATCGAAATTCAAAAAATACTGCACCTAAGGCGTCAACATTTTAGCATTATTGACCATGCGATCGGACTAAAGGTTCAGCAACGATAATCTAACTGGTCCTCTTTCTTTAGGACTACAAATTAATTATAAAATGAGAACATAGACCAATAAACTGTACACATGAGAGTATAAACTTACAGAATGGCTGGTGCTTTTAGAAAAGCACGAGCCAGTGCCACTCGCTGCTTCTCACCCCCACTTAACTGCACAAAGGAAAAAAGACGGATCACCAAACCTTTTAACTGACATTAAGAGAACCAATCTATACAACACCTTCAACTTGTGGACATTTGCAATATTACCCACAATTATGTAAAAAAAAAAAAAGTTCTACTCAGCTAAAGGCACTAGAGCTCTCACCTTAAGCCCTCGTTCCCCTACCACAGTAGAATACTTTTGTGGAAAGTTCATGATGGTATCATGAATTGCTGCCCGTCGAGCAGCATCATACACCTAATCAAACAAGTCAAAGTGAATATATAAGCCACCAACAGTGCACAGTTTGCTGAGCATAACAGAAGCAGAAAAGGCAACACTGGACGAACCTCCTCAGCCGTTGCAGAAAGAGAGCCATAATGAATGTTGTGAAATATTGTATCATTAAACAGCACCTGCCAATAAAATCAAAAGTTTGCTTAGATCACAATTCACAAATGCCACAACTTCAGCAAGGGTAAAAAATAATGCAGCCAATAAATCAAAAATTAACAAGGAAAGTAGTTAAAAAATGTCTCGCTGGCAAAATTCTGGTCAAACTCACAGTATCCTGGGGAACAACGCCAATTGACTTGCGGAGACTCTCAAGTGTCACCTTTCGTATATCATGGCCATCTATCCTTATCTAGATTAATGAAATAGTAAACATTTATTAAATACGATTATTATGAGCAATTTTAGTAACTAGTTATATATACACATTGGATATCTAGAATAAAAGTACAGAAGCTTATATATCAATACAATAACAGAAAGCAACAGCTTACGTTCCCAGAATGGGTGTCAAAAAACCTGAAGAGCATCCTAAGAATGGTTGATTTACCTGCACATATAAACCCATTTATACATCAACTCATTTGTAAATGGGTGAAGTAAGGAGCATATCGAAGGGAAGTGCTAAAACTTCTGAGTAATTTTCAATTTACCACAATATACAGGAGTTTTCTCTCTCCTTGTGTCTATTATAGATATGCGATCACACATGTATTCATATGTCGATCTCTTGGTTGAATAAATAAACTACTACATAGCAAAAGATTTACCAAGAAACACTCAAAAAGTTTGGCCCCTCAACCGCTTTAAATAACAAGGAGTGCAAATGAGTTTATAGACCCAATTGTATTAGGAGACATAAAAAAAACTTACCACTGCCACTTGTTCCAACAATAGCTACACTATTTCCAGCTGGCACAACAAAAGATATCCCATCAAGAATTTTTCTGTCTGGCACATAGCTACAATGAACAAAGAATATACATCAGCAAGTAACGATTCGCAAGTCATTAAGACAGTACACTGAACAAATTAAATGGTAAATGATGTAATATTTATAGTCACTATTTCACATGAATGAATGTGGAAGCAAACCAAATATATGCAGAGCACAAAAACAAAAACAGATGAAGCTCAACTTGTTATGGCTCAAAACATCAAATCTATATAATTAGGACAGTGGAACAACATAAGTATCTAGTTTAAGTATATAAAAGCAACATAAATATTTCCTACTTCTGTTTTTCAAGATACTGGGCAAGTACCTGAAGTGAACGTCATTGAACTCAATGGTACCCCCGTCTAGTGTCAGAGGCTTCGCATCATCTTCATCTCTAACGTCAGCCCTTTCCTGCAGTAATCAATGAAAGAAAGACAAATGGGTATAATTATGTTATATAAACAAAATGTTCCTTGATTTAGCCCCACTCAGCCACGTATGTAAGTATACAAATGTACTACAGATGATCCAGAGTACTAGGAAACAAATAACAGTATCAGAGAAGTACAACCCAGGAATTTTTTTCATCGAACTGATAGACACAGGCTTAATAATGTCAGAAATAAACTAAGGGTGAATCGAATGAACCTAAAACTGAAAGAGGACTGTAAGTAGTTGGAAAATACCTCAAGTAACTGAAACAACGCTTTCATGTCAACAAGACTTTGTACAGTCTCACGGTATACACTGCCAAGGAAGTTGAGTGGAAGAGATAGCTGGAACAGAAGCCCGTTGACCATAACCTACATGCATTTTTTACATATATTTTTTTACGAACATTTCTCAATTTAACTCTGAATATGGGAACTAAGATGAGCAAGCAACATGAGGTAGAAGTTACCAGATCGCCAACTGTCATTTGGCCACTCATAATTCCATTTGAGCACAAGACCATAGCTGCTGATAGAGCCATACTAAATATTACATTTTGGCCAAAGTTCAAAGAAGCAAGACTGCGTTGTGTTTTCAAGGCAGCATCTTCATATCCTGGAAGATAGCACAATCATCATTAACACCCCCCCTGTATACACATTACCATCCCCCAAAATGCTTAAAAAATGATCCAGATGATATGATGCAGCTTTTTACATATTCATCTCTATAAAAAGCAACGAGCAGCATACTATATGACCTATCACAGAAATTACCTAAAAGAACAAAGGACTCAGAGCCACTGAAACTTACTCTTCAAAAATTCATCGTACTTATCAACTTCAAAGCCCTCATTGTTGAAATACTTCACAGTCTGAGAAAAAGGAAGGGGTGAGATGAAGCAATATTACTCAAGAAACAAAAATCATGAAAATGGCATATACGACATTCATGATTTGACATATAAATATATAATAAAAAGATACTGATAGAAAGATACATTACAACTCACCTCATAATTAATTAGTGAATCAATTGCCCGCGTGCTTGCATCATTGTCAGCTTTGTTCATTTCCTTCCTAAATTTAGTTCTCCACTAGAAAAGAAAGAGTAAAATTATGTCTCAATATTTTCCATCAACTAAATAACAAAAAAGATAGAACCCGCCAACACTCCTCACATCCCAAATAAGAACTTGTCAGCAATAATGTACCTGGGTCACAGTCAATGTGAACATAATGTATGCAGCAACTGACGAGGAAGTGATCAAGGCAAACGGCAAACCATATTTGTATGCTAGAATACCTGATACCATTGATATCTGATAGGATACATGTTAAATCGATTCGATATTGTATTCATAAACACAACTGAAAGCAAAGTAGATACAATACATGGTAAGTGAGAGCTTCTGTACAGATGAGAAAATGACATATTACCTAAATCTTTACTTCTTCAAAGTTCTAACCATTTTGCAGGTTTGGGAAAAAAAAAAGAGAGAAAGAAATAAAACAAAAATAATAATAATACAGGCAATAAATTCCATACCTCTAAGAAAGTTGGTACAACATTAAATACCATTGCTGAAAGAATAAAATTGATGGCACGGCTACCGCGATCAATAATTCGATTTAGAGCACCAGTTTCACGACTGCAAGTAGAACCAATTAGAAAGAGGATACTAGGCATGTAAATTACATCTTTAACCTAAACTTCAATATGAAAAATGGGACGATTGAAATCTCAGGCACTAAACAGAATGTGTAACATCAATCCAAAGAAAATAATATTATACGCATTATCAGAACACAATGATAAATAAAACAGCCTTTCATGCAACACCACGGACCAACATGGCTTGTAATATTTAGAGTAGATTGACAATGTATATGATTTGAATTTCCTTGTCATGCGCTCAATATTTTGCTGAAAAAAGAGAGAAAATCAAATCCATTGCCTAACCATATAATCACACTCTGCAGTACATTTGCAAATTTGTTCTTGTTATAGATTGTAAATATATTAGGAATAAATATATTATGATGTTTAGGAATAAATATATTATGATGTTAGACTTTTGTGTTAGGGTTTAGACTTTTGTGTTAGGATGTTAAACTTTTGTATTAGGGTTTTGGACTTTAGAGATTGAACTTTGTATATATATATGTATGTAATCTGCCTGCAAGATACACAATAAACATTTTTCTCTCCTTCTAATTGTTACAGTTCTAAAGTAGAGATATATCATAATGATAAATTACTCTCATGATAATACACTAGCTTTGTAATTTATTAGTGCTTTCTTACGAATTTTGTTGATTATTTTAGTTTCATTTTTCAGTTGATTTCAAAGGCTTACAACTTTCCTCTTCCATGAAAAACGACTCAAACCCGCCTATCACTATTTAAGACATTGAAGAGAGAGAGCAAGTAAAGAGTTGGGGGAAATGACAAAAGAAAAAAACCTCAAATATGGGATTGATTTCAAAGTTTTCCTTCAAGTTTCAATTGTTCCATTTTAAACCCTGTAGTACTCTTAAGTTTTTCAATGCTAACCTTCCGGCTAACTCCTCTAAAGAATACAAATGGAAATCCTAGTCGGCATCTTACGTGGAGCATTGTCAGACAACGTGGATCCTAGGCGGCCATAAAATGCAAGAGGATTCCAGGTGAGAACTAAATGGGATCAATTTAAACAGGTATCGGCTTGTTTTTATGTAAATTGGTGGGTTCAAAGAGTAGGGTTCCTATAGCTCAGTGAGGAGACATTTCCAAATTTTTTTTCAATCGATCAAGATAGTTAGATTTAATGCACAATGTGTGCCGAGCTTCGAAGGCTGCAAGTTCCCAAGAATGCAATCCAACAGAGACCAAACCCCCCAATTTGTATTTTCCATTTTCACTGGAGATGAATTATGGGTTCACTTATCTCTGCTCATGATGAAACTTTGGTGAGATTCTCTTAGAGTGTGTTTGACGTGCCCGATTAGAGAGCCGGATATGATTATTTAATCCCATCTGGATGGGATAAAACAATCCCACCTCTTAGGTGGGATTTGTTAATCCCTCTCTCGGTGGGATAAGAAGGTTAAGTAGGATAAATAATCCGCCCGGATATCCAATCCTGAAGAACACCAAACATGGGATAGGATAAAGTTATCCTATCCCGCCCTTTTATCATGCGCGTCAAACTCAACCTTATAGTTTATACTCCGATGGTGGTCGGTAGGAGATAAAGTCGCCAATATCAGCAAATTGAAGTTTCCGGAAAACGGACCAGAGTGCTTGCGCACCTCCAGAAATCCCCTTTTGCCAAGCTCTCTCATTCCCACCATACCCGAGTTGATCCCTACCCTAACATTCTTGTCCCCGCCCATCGATCAAGACTGAGCATGTTGTGTGAGATCAATTCTATGAGAACAGAATTGAGATTGAACAAATGAAAATAAATCAAAATCTAGGGTTTCAATCGGTCACTTTTTCATTTTTTTTAATCTTTGCTTTCAAAATTGAGACACATGAAGGTATATTTATGTGGGTTTGATTTGTGAGATTAGTGGTGGATTTAATTGATGGTGGTGTTGGTTGGTGTTTACACATGAGGTAGATTTGAAGGTGGTTTTGGGGATTTGATTTATGGTGGTGTTTAAAGATGATGTTTGATTTTTGGTGGTGTAGGTTGACCACAGTGAGGGGTGGCTGGTGGTTATGGAGCACGAGTAATGCTGTGGAGGAGTTTAAGGTGGTTTAGTGTCACAATTGAGAGTTTAGGGGGTTAAGTGTCAAAAAATGATAGTTCAAGGGGTTTAGCGTATTTTTAACATAATAGTTAATCCACCTTGGCACACCAATTAAGATTTCTGTTTGTGTTTTTACGGAGTTGGAGGAAAGGTTGACATTGAAATTTTGAGTACTACAGGGTTTTAAATCAACCCCAAACTTGAGGGGTCCCCCCCCCCCCCCCCCCCCCCCCCCCCAAAAAAAAAAAAAAGAGTTATAAAGCTGGATACTTTAACATGTTCAGAAATGAAGTATCACATCGATACATATGCTCACGGGTCATTCACTTCAAGTATGCTATAACCCTTGCCTATGAATTCTCTTGGAGAGATTTTTTAACATATAAATATAGCATTCAATGTAAGTTATTTAATTGGCATATCTGAAATTTGTTATTTGAAGGTTTGCCATATCCCCATATTGTATTGTACATTATATTGCATAAACATAATCCATGCAACTGAGGTAAAGAGTACTGCAAGGAACTACCCGATAACATAAGCATAATAAGCAAAGTGGTATATGAAAAGCAAACATAAGCTGAAAAGAAAAATAAATAACCCCAATGTTATTCAGGTAATACCTGAGATGATACCGAAGGTCAAGCTCATGCAAATGTGCAAACACCTACAACAGTTTTAAAGTCTGTTACATATGTCACAACTCCTATCACATATGATATTTGTAAAAATCAGCTAAAGCCTGAAGTTGATCACAATTACAAACTGAATATTAACTGTTGTAAATTGTAAGATAAGAATGGCACTATATTTGTTCTATAAGTGAAGGCACTGTATCAAAAAGTGCAAAGGGGTGGGATGAAACATAAAAGGAAATTGAAATCAAGAATTCTCTAGTTAAACGAGCTTCTTAAAGTTATTGTTCGAAATTTTTTCTGGGTTCAATGACATATATATATGTATGTACAAAGAAACCATGACAATGATATTATTATTCTGGAGTTTCTAAGGGATTACGGAAGAAACACTTGGCGAAATTGTTCTCGGGAAAGAATTACTAGAATTTGGAGAACTTGTGATTGGATGAAGCACAACTTTCAGCAACGATAAATACTTTTAAGAAGTATGCACTAAAACATATCTACATAACATGGAACAGGGGTGGAGCCAGGAGAGTAAAGGGGGGGCAATTTTAGTATCTTTTTTTTTCCTCTAGTTTAGGGAGGCAATAGTAGTACTAGAAGTATTTTTTCTTTTCAAAAATAAATGGGGGCAAAGTAGCAATAATATAAGCCTACTTTTTTATTTTATAGGGATAAATTATCCCTAAACACACAAGCTTTAAAATGGGGCAATTGCCACCCTTGAAGCCTTACTGTCTCCGCCCCTGACATGGAAGCTAATTGTGGACATTATTTGGATGGACTTCTATAACAGCATTGCGGGTCAATCTATACACATTACAAGAAAATATAGAGAGAGATATGTGTATGCATAAATATTAATCTATTTAAGTATTGGATAAAGGGGCGTAAGCAAGGATAATACCGTAGGCACGGGTAATTCTCCGCAACATAGCAGGCACATGTATATCTAATGTGATACTGATTACTGGCGTAGGCACCAGCAACATGGAGAGTGTCATAAGCACGAAAAATCTATACTTGGACAGTGCGGTAAGCATGAACAATCCATCAATCTGGTTAATGCATAGGCACCAAAAGTGCCACAGGCATGGGTTCTACCTAGTTTAATAAATAATAAGACGAAACGAAATGACACACTAACCGCAAGCTGTGCAAAATCTACTAAAAACAAAGGAGAGGTTAAGGAGAAGAAATCATGAAAGGGCCAATCCTGTTCTAATATGGTTCTCAATCAACGCAAAATATAGTAAAAGATTACTGTTCGTCCCATACCTTTCTTGAAACTGACCGAATCGTTCGCAGTGCTACCTTGGAAAATACCGCAGTTCGCAACTCTGGAACAAAACATATCACCGATTATTAAAATGGGAACAAAAAAGTCTTGTTAACCAGTTGAAGTCCTATAGAATGTAAAATGCATTTTGAAGATATTAAGGGTCCGTTCGGTAGCGTTTTTAGAGACCCGTTTTTGTTTTTTGAGTTCAAAAACGGATAAAAAATGCGTTCGGTGAGATATTGACAAAAACTCGAAAAACGTTTTCGGAAAATGAATTCAAATTTAAAGCATAAAACGCAAAAACGCCAAAATGATGTTTTCACCATTTTCACTCTTGCAATCTTCATTTTCATTGTTTTCGTTCTCGGAAAATGTTTTCACTATTTTCGTTCTCGGAAAATTCATTTTATCATTTTCATTTTCTGAAAATATTCTCAGAAAACATTCTCCGAAAACGTTACCGAACGGGCCCTAAGGTATTGGACTTCATTTCTAATAATACAAGACAGGCAATTAGCAATTACTTCATAGTGAAGTACCGTTGAAAGCAGAAGCTCCCATTCTTGCTATCCCATACCCAATCAAAACCGCAACTGGACTGGCAAAAAGAGCTAAAAGAGTGGAATTTGCAGTAGTAAACGCAGCAAGAGAACTAGCATTTCCTGTCGCAGTTGTTAACCAATCAACAGCAAGCTTAAACAGGAAAGGCACCTGAACATTAAGTACCTAAAGAAGAAAAGCATAATCCCCTATATTTCAGTGATCATAATTCATCACAAACCTCCACTAAAAGAACATTAATGGCACTATAAGCAAAAAAAAAAGACATAATTCACAGTTCTTGCTAACCTTAGCTCCAACCAAGAATCCTATGGCAGCGATCACCCTCAACCTGAACTCAAGGTTATCTTTCATCCAAAGGTATTTAGCAAGAGTACTAAGAATTTTAGTGTTTGTTATCTCTTCTGAAACGCCCCCTTTTGTAATTGCAGTTGTCTGCTCTTGCTTCACTGACTTCTTTTTCCCCGCTACATCATCCCCACTTGATGTAGATAATAGCGCAAACCCATTGGGCGAGGAACCCTGCTCAACATATGTATATACACACATATATCAAACCTAAGTATATATTCTTTTCTTTTCTTTTCTTTTGGGTAAAGTTCAGTACATTCCAAACAAACAAACAACACACACAGATTACAAGGAGCATACCCAAGCGCATCCATACCCCAATTTTTGTACAATAACCATTTTCCATAGTTTCTTGGATAAGTCCAAACCCCAAGCCTTTGTCCTAACATTTTTTTTTAAATAAGAACAACCACCTCACTACGCACTCTATGATAATCTTCAATAACGTTCTTGCCAAAGCCATAAAAAAATCTCCCAATTTGAGCCATTAGATAACTGACCTCAAACCTACGTATATTACACAGCAATATATATAACAATAATTTTGTAGGGACATACGTTTGGCATAAAAGGGACGTGTGTTTGACATAAAACTAACATATCTAATGTTGGCAAAATGTATTGATTTGGATGTGAGGTCTATATCAAAATCATTTTTATCAAAATTATTCTAACCAATGAGTAATGGCCATATTGAAATTTCATTGTTTTATGGTCAGATAAATACGTCTGTGGAGAAGGAAGGACTCGTATACATATATATACACAGTCATAGAGAGAGAGAGAGAGAGAGAGAGAGAGAGAGAGAAAGGGGTAGACTTACAGGTTTTTGAGGAGGTGTAGGGGAAAAATCTGCGACAAAAGCTTTGAGGTGCTTGAAGAAATTAGGGTTCGTTCTGGAAACTCGCCACGGTTTGCAGCTAGTTGAAAGTTGTCTGGTAAATATGAAATTCCGGTGAGTTTGTTCTCCAGAAAATGGAAGTCGGAGAGAATTGCCGGTGGTGAAGGAGTGTAAACGAGAAGGGACAGGGTTTTGATGGCAAGAAAAGCGATTGGAGAAGTTCATAATCATGGTTTCTGATCTTCGGAATAAGAGTTGTTGAGCCCTGTAGCACTTGGAAGCGATTGTGGCTTGCATTTTTTTATTGTTTAATTTAACTTGATCAAGTTGGACTTGAGAAGGAGTTTGACGAAAGAGATATTTTTTTATTAATGATATTTTATTTTTTATTTTTTTTGTGAATTGAAGAAGGAAGGGGATAACAAAAGAAGTAAAGAACCCTAGTCCAAAAAAGTGAAAGAGTTGTAGAAAGAGCAAATGCTAGTTTGTAAAAAACAATAATATTTGGAGTGGAGTGGAGCGGAGCGGAGCGGAGCGGAGGGTGGTGCAGAATGTTAGGCGGCAGCTCCCGACTGATGAACGATCGGGGTTCTGCGTTAGCGTTTGAAGTTGAAGAAGGGATATAATAATAATAATAATAATAATAATAATAATAATAATAAGAGTGATTTAGTGGTGGTCTGGTAGATTTTGGAAGAAGTGTCTTTCCTTTCACCGGTGAGGCCGCAAGGGTGTCCGCACTGCTTACGCGGAGCTAAACTACCGTCCCGAATGTAATGTAAGTGAGGTGGGGTTTGATAAAAAAAATTAAAATTTAAATTAAAAAATTGTTTATTTAGTTTTGAAAATTTTATTTAAAAAATATTGTTTGTTTGAATATAATATATTTAAAAATTGAAATTTTTTTAGTACGATTATTTTACCCTAAAGAGTTAAAAATAAAGTTAAAGAGTTGATGGACAATATGATAATTTATTTAAATGTAAGAGGGTAAAATAAGTATTTTACGTTCTTTAAAATTAAGTTTTCAGTTTTAAGTGAAAAATTTATCACTTAAAAGTTTGGATGAAAATTTTTAGTTTTAAGTGAAGAAAATCAAGTTCGGACTTTATTTTTATTTTTTATTTTTTTTAACAAACAACTTTAAAACCACTTAAATATGAAAAGTTAATCAAAAAACCACCTTATATAAATTTTAACTTATCAAAAAATAAAAAAGAAATATGTTTCATTTTAGTTCTTAATTTTCTTATCACCCATGCATATTTCAATCCTTAAAAATACATTTATCATTTTGAACTCTCCAATGTGTTATTGACTTTTTGCTAAAAATTTTGTTGTACAAAAACCATTATCTATATTATAAGGAAAAGAACAATCACATTACCAAATTATCCAATCAATGGTCCACATTAATTTGCAAAAAAGAAAATAAAAAAATTGGACCATTAGATGTGTTTTCAACACATCGTTTTCAACACATCAAATCAAGAAAGTTAACAATTTTTTCTCTCTTATTCTACTAATTTTAATCTCTTATCTTTTTTCTCTATCTATTTTTATGAAATTCAAAATACATTAAATTTAAAACAAAATACCATGTAAGAGTTTGTATATTTAAAATTTACCAATAAAAGTTTGTATGTTTAAAACTGTAGATATAAAGTTACATGTAAAACAAAATTTGTATATTTAAAATTATAATCCACTTTTCTTACTTTTATTATAAAATTATAAAATTTTCACATTATTCTTAAAACTGTTTCATTTTTTCTAGCGGCAATTTTCTATATATATTATACTCGGTAAGATGTATTTTTTTCTTTATTTTGTTATTATTAACTAATGGTCAAATTTTTTTTACAAACCAAAAAGAAACGTAAACTTTTTAGATGTGTTTTAAAGATATCAAATTACCCAATTACATAATACTTTTTTATTGTCTTTTTTCACCTTACTATAATAATAAAAATATGCAATTTGAAATTTGAGATTCAAATTTCAAAATTTTCTCACTTTTTTCCCTCACATTTTTTTTATAAATACAAGAATACTCTTTCTCTCTCACCAAATATATATATATATATATATATATTCTCTCTTTCTTAAGATTTTCATGACTAAACACCCATCAAAATCTTGAGGTTTTCTACTCTTTTTATTGTTTACTCTTTTTTTTTGAACAAGGTATATATATGGGTTTATGTAACTCATTTGAATAATGTATATATGGGTGCTCAGCAAATATTAACTCATTTAGTTGGAGATCGCAGCTTTATTTTATGATATGTATATTTAGTTGAGGATCCGATAATTATTTGTTTTAGTGGCAGCCTAGGTTAAGAATAGTGCATATGCTTTTAATTTTTTCCTTTATGTGTATTGAATATCCATTTTATAGTCAATAAGAATAGGAATAAAAAAGTTTCCATGCATGCATGTGAGTTTTATACTTTTTTGATATCCCTATATAATATTGTTCGATTTTTATTCCCCCCCCACATATCTTCATGTATGTAAGTTTTGTTAACCTTTCATAACGTTGTTTATCATTTTATCACTTAAGCTAACCATTTTATACTTAAATTAATATGCTTTTTCATTTACGATTCAAGATTTGGCAAAAAAAATCGTAAGCTCCACCTAATGCCATTCTTATTTATGATAGTTTATTATGTGAATTTAATAAAATTGACATGTACAATTCGAACATAAGGTCTCTTTATTTGTATTTAATATTTTTTTATTTCACCGTGCCGGACGGCATGAGTAATATCTAGTATATATATATTCTCTCTTTCTTAAGATTTTCATGACTAAACACACATCAAAATACTTGAGATTTTCTACTCTTTTTGTTGTTTACTCTTTTGAAGAATGTAATATTTTGTTGTTTACTCTTTTTTTTTTTTGAAGAAAGTATATATATATAGGTTTATGTAACTCATTTGAATAATGTATATATGGGTGCTCAGCAAATATCAACTCATTTAGTTAGAGATCGCAGCTTTATTTTATGATATGTATATTTAGTTGAGGATCCGATAATTATTTGTTTTAGTGACAGCCTAAGTTAAGAATAGTGCATATGCTTTTGAATTTTTCCCTTTATGTGTATTGAATATCCATTTTATAGTCAATAGGAATAGGAATAAAAAAGTTTCCATGCATGCATGTGAGTTTTATACTTTTTTGATATCCCTGTATAATATTGTTCGGTTTTTATTCCCCCCCCCACCCCACCATCTCTTCATGTATGTGAGTTTTGTTAATCTTCCATAGCGTTGTCTACCATTTTATCACTTAAGCTAACCATTTTATACTTAAATTAATATGCTTTTTCATTTACGATTCAAGATTTGGCAAAAAAAATCGTAAGCTCCACCGAATGCCATTCTTATCTATGATAGTTTATTATGTGAATTTCGTAAAGTTGACATGTACAATTCGAACATAATGTATCTTTATTTGTATTTAATATTTTTTTATTTCATGGGCAATACCTAGTTTAGCATATAGCTAGATAATATAAAAACAATTCAGTACTTTAGCATAAGCCAAAGTTTACTTAATTGCGTACCCCATAAATTACTACACAAGGGTGTGCAAGGCCGCCCGTTTAAATTCTTGGATGTTTAGAGGTAAATTATTGTCTCTGTCATCTCATATCAGGCTTGAATCATTGTACTGCTGCTTGGATTTCAGCCCAACAACACTCACCATCAAGATTCAAGACTCGGCTCACCCTTGTTTTAAGAACTTGTTCAACTATGTGTTATACTTAAAACATATTTGAATTCGTAAAACTGTGCTAGAAAATCACTCCACTTGAAGTTGACACAGTTCAAGTTCATTTTAACTCGACTTGGTGAGCCATCTGGTTGCCTCATCAAATCTCCCTTCCTGACGAATTGGGTAGTGCTAGAAGGTATGGTAGATCAACGGCTTCATTCAGCAGCGGATAGAAAGGAGGGCGGGATGGGAGAGCTTTGCGATCTCGTATGCTATAATCAATCACACGGGAGAAAAGCCTGGATTGGACGATAGAGAGGTAAGTGGCCGTGGTGGTTGATCGCCCTTGTCCGATTCAGCGATAACGCATTTTCAGATGGACTAGTACTAACTGGCACCAAGGCTATTTTAGCCTATTCATCATTCTCAGATGGACTAGTACTTGGAGGCACAAGCAACTCGAAAAATCTCTAGAATTCAGAAAGTACTCTGATAACTAAATATGTCAAACTTGCATACACTTTCGTGTAATAAGTTTGTCAAACCATCTTTATTCTCCCTCTCGCATCGGTTCTAATTTCAATATATATTTTAGTTTCATATGGAAAGATTTTTGGGAACAATGTACTAGCATGAAAATTAATTAGTGCAAGGAATTTAGTTATATTTATACAAGAAATAACACATGAACTAATTTAAATAAGTGATTAGTCCTAGTTTTAAATAAACCTCACACAGAATCAATTAAAAGTGTGCTCTGCAACTACTCGTTAAAAACCACGCTTAAAGAAAATAGTCGTTACTCTTTGTATTTTACGTACTTTTGTCATTTAAAAATCTAGCAAAGTGTTGCTCCCCATTTACCCTCATTCATATAATGATGTAAAACATGCTCTGCTTGCAGGCAAGAATTTGTCCATGTTGAATTAACGTAGAAAAAGGGAAAAGAATTCAACTTGTTATAAAGTGCAGACTCATTTGGTTCAACATGGGTCCACTTTTCCCATGATTGTTTATACACAACTCACCAAAGTGTGGTAGTTACAAAAGAGGTGTTAATAGGCTTATAGCGAACTCGAAAATCGAACTACTGAACGATAGAAACGTACTGAACCAAACCGATTCATAAAAAATTGAACCTAAAAAAACCGAAATCGAAATATGTTTGGTTCATATTTGGAGCGTGACATTACAAAACCAAACTAAATCCATATGTGACTCGAAAATAATATTTTACTTCATTATCTAAAATTTGATGTTTCTAAAGTTTACAAGGTCTAATAAAAAATCAACTATTTAATCTATCATTAATATTGGAGCTAAATTATAAATGTAAGAGTTAATATTTCTTCTATATAAAATAAATATCAACAAATATAGAGTTATTATTTTTTTTACCAAAATAAGTGTGGTTTTAAAATTTATTTATTTTAAAAAATATATATATGAAAACAACTGAAATCGAATCGAAAAATTTTCGAGTTTGGATTTGAAAGGTTGAAAATCGAAACAAAATCAAACTTTCAAATTCGATTTAAATTTAAGTTAAGTAATTTTTACCTCAAACCGAAAGCACCACTAGTTACAAATCCACTTGCTTCTCAATATACATATTTTTCCAAAATTCGAATTCAAAGCTCACAGCTTCTTATCTTCTTTCTCCACCATAGAACTTCAACACAAACAAAATCCTCCACCTCAAATCTTTTCCCCTTTACTATTCTCTCTCATCTTTCCTATGGCCCTTTCTCTCTCCTCATCACACACATAAACCCAAAAAAAGGACACATAAAATGGCCACAGCCTCGTCTTGCTCGTATGGTAGCCTCCTTCTACCTTCCCTCAATCAGCGACACTACCAACCACTATGCCACCATGTAAATTCAACCATAGCAATAAGAAAGAGGGGGTCGATTGGACAGCTACAAAAGTATCGCAAGGGAATGGTGAAATGTATTGGAATAGGGGACTTTATTGGAGGTGATCTATTGAAGCTTGATTTGGGTAAATGGTTATCGGACGTGGAAGAGCATAAGGCATTGGCTATATACCCTCCTCATGAGGGAGGGTACGAGGGCCGGTACCTGAACCGGCTCAGGTACCAGGGCTACCATTTCTTGGACCTCTCAGCTCGCGGTCTTGGTGACCCCGAGACCACTCTCACTAAGGTTCACCCTGTTTGCCCGGTGAGTCTCTAACTTCTCCTCTTCAATGGAAAATGATACGGTTAACATAATTTTTTATTGGAATTTTATGCGTGTAATACCAATGTGCTCATACAAAGTTAGAATTTTTGTTAGGCTAATGTTGGGAAGCAACCAATTGCAAGATGGTATTTCCCACCAGAAGTTGATTATAGGCTCTCTTTACTCCCTGCAAATGCCAAAGGCCTAGTGGTCTGGATCATAGAAGCCAAGGTAATTAATATTTCCATTGAACTTACCAGCTCAAGTCCTTGTTTTTGAAATTTTGGTTATTGCGAGTCTAGCAGTTCAGATTTTCCAACATTATAATTAAAATTGCAGCAAAATGAGTTCAAAGTTTGAATGAATTACTTGTTTGGTTTGTGTTTTGCTCGAATCATAATTTGGTAAATTCACATAAAAATTTGAGCTTTTAGCAAAGGAACTGCCATTCTACAAAGACATTGAAGGTGAATTTACCAATTTAACATTCTTGGAATGTACAAAAACTTGAACCAAACAGGTAGAAGATGGATGATGGCTAGAGACACACCCATGCACAGAGAGAGAGAGAGAGAGAGAGATAGTAGTCTCATAATTATCACATCGTGAAAACTTACAGGTACTGTCAAAGGCAGAACTACAGTTCCTTGCTTTGCTCCCATCGCTCCGACCAAATGTTAGGGTTGTTGCAGAATGTGGAAACTGGTAATTTCTTCTTTTTCCTTTTTCGTTTTCATCGCTTCTTGTTCATCATGATATAATAATCCCTCGACACCATTTGCAGGAGAAAGTTCATGTGGAGGCCACTAAAAGAAATTGCAGATTTGCCAGTAACAGGAGCAACATGAGATCTCAACTGTTCAACAATCACAACAAAGCAATACAAAGCCCTGCTTTTTTGTTCATTGTATCATCTTTATGATGTATCACAAATAGACACCTGCAGCTAATTCATGTTTCACTCTATGAAATAAGCATGTATATTCTTATTCCATCTTCAATTTTTTTCATTTACACCACTTGAAGGTCAATCTCATTCGCAACATAGAACGAACTCCATGTGTTATGATTCAGAAATTACAAAGAAATTCTCACAAGCAGAAGGGACTGTTATTAACTCCAAAAAATTGGGAAGATCACCACAAATTCTGATAGTACGGCAAGGTGTGCATAGTAAACAAAAACTCATGGGAATGAAACGTTCCAAGTCACTGCTATCTGTTGTAGTTAATCAAAAGCCAAAAATATCAATGGTTTATTATAAAATCAGTCCATTATGATCAAGCAAGCTAGCAAAACAGGATGCAAGCTCCGGAGCAAATGCAGGCAGCACTCATCTTTATTATTTTCCTACCATATGCGTATAGAAAGTTGCAAGATCCAACAGGACATTTGATAAAAACATACGACATTCATATTACTCTTATCAACCTTAATGGTCAAAGGAACCACTCAGTAGTGCTGTACATTGGAGGTTAATTCCAAGTCACATAACTAGTTCACTAATATTTTTCGTCAGCACTTTTCTCTCTAAAACCAAAAAAAAAGTGATAATTTACAAGTACAGGGACTACACTTTTCTTTTCCCACGTCTACCAATATCTAAATCCATCAGCCTTGATGATGAAGGCCCGGGTGCTGGTGTCATTAGGCCAACTGATTCTGGAATGTCAAGATTGGCTCCCATAGATGGGCCCGCAAGTGCTCGCTTGATGTCAAGCTCGTTTAGTTGATGAACTTCAAGTTTTACTTTCTCAATCTGCCCAAAAGTATACAAGTGAAAACCAGGAGTTAGTTTCAAAATCTTTTGTTCGATAAGTTAGTTCCACTTTATATACGGCAGGGGCAATGTACAATAAAACGTAAATTTGTCCAATTCAACAATTTTTAATATAATTGTAGATTATGTATTTAACATACATTTGTCACTTTTATAAGATAATTCTTTAGTGAAATAATTCTAAATGGTCCAATTTATAGATTGAGGGACGCCAAAAGTGGACTTACTAATTCAAGATGATGAATGGATGCATGGGCACTAGCAAGTCTCTTCTGCAGATCATCTGCTTTCTTATTATAATACTCAGAATTCTCCATTTCATTCCCTTTCTCACCTAATTGCTGATATAAAGCTGCTCATGAAAACTAAAAAATTATGGGTTGGAAAAAAAAAAAGCAGCAGAGACCATATACATGCGCCAAGCTCAAAAGTTGAAGTCCATGGAGGCATGGAGTTGTTGCATAACAAAGTATGAAAGTACGAAACAAAAGTAAAAAAGAACCACAAAAGAGAAACAAAATAACAAGAAGCCTCTACCATACAAAGTTACAAACCGTATCATCAAAAGGGTTCCATCATATTGAACATATTAGCAGACGACTTGAAAGAAAAAATAGGAGCCGTCATATCGTGTAATGTCAAGCTTGCAGGCATTCGATGCAGGTTCAAGTAGGAGCAAAAAATACAATATGTCAAAGGTTTTGGTTTAGGATATTCAGTTTTTCCTCCCAGAATAGAGTGTACGGGAGACCAAAACTGGGTAAATGACCTTTGTTTTTCAGTAATGAACCACAAAGGTATGTTATACAATCTGTAAATTTACGAGTCAATCATGAAAAAGGACTGATTGAGTTCTCGCAGCATTTTTCAGAGATTATGAAAAAGTTATTGAATTCATTGACTTATTGATGTAAAAAAAATGTTTTGAAAGGAAGGTTCTCTTCCTTTGGAAATCCCACAAATCCTACAGGGAGGGGAATGGAACCCACAACCTCCCAGTGGGAGGGGAGGCCAGGGCCGATGCACTTCTTGATATAAATCTGTCGAACATTGATGAAAACAGCAGGAAGTGTGCACGTGTATGTGTGTGTACAAGAGAGAGAGAGAGAGGTATACCTGTCATATTTGATAGTACCCATATCTGAGTTGGGAGATCATAGAGCTTCCTTGCTAACGTAAGGGAGGATCTCAAGATCTCTCTGGCTTGTCCAACGTCATGGAGAGCAAGTGCCAAATTCCCAAGGACTGTCAAATACTGTGAAACAAGTTGAAGATTCCCCAGACTAGTGTGTGTTATCTGCAGACCATTGGCTAGTCGAACTCTGCATCAAAGTTGCTGCATAGTGAGAAACAGAAGGGGGAAGGAGAAAAGTTTTTGTTTATTTGTTTTTCCCAGAAAAAAAAAATTCATATTGAGTTCTCGCACCAATATTGCAACCATATAATTCCCTCTTCATGTTGTGTTCATATCAAAAATATAAGGCCTACCCTCAATTTACAGCATGGTTTATGTCGGAAAAAAAAATTGAAAATTTCTACCGTGCTTCTTGTAGATTCTGCTGCCTCATCAACAGAAATCCATATGCAAAAAGGGCGATAGTTTTCTCTCGCACCCCAACATACGAATCAATGACTCTGTAAACGGGTCCAATCAAATCAAAAGCCTGCATTCAGAAGAATTCTCAAGGAAGTAAGAACGAAAGTCAAAGCTAATAATCGCATCACCAAATGTACAAACATGGTAAGAACTAAGAAGAGAAAAACTGTTCACCTGCCCAGAAGATTCTGCATCACCAAGGCATATGTAAGACACTGCTGCATAAACTTGGCACATAGCTTGCATTGATTTGTTCTCTGTCAGCTAGATAGGAAATGCATAGGGTACAGTTTTATCATTTGTCCACACAGACGCTCATTTGAAATACACAGGGAATCCATATTTTTGCAAAGAGAATAAGTAAAGGAGAAGTCTTTATCCACGGAACCTCTCCTTCTATACAAAACATATTACATAAATCAGAGAGAGAGAGCAACGATTAGCATTAGATCTCAATAGTGAGAGGGGGTCAACAAGTATATCAACCTTTTTCTCTGATCATTGCCACTGGTCCAGTCTTCCTAATCACCAAAAGCATCCAATCCCTGCTCTCTCTCTCTCTCTAACTCCATCCATTTTTTGTAGATTCCTCATAAGTGCTTTAGTATCAATTGATTCTATTCTTTTTGTTTTAGTTCCACTATCTTTTCAAAATATAGAAAGTCAAAAAATAAGTGTCATATGTGTCTGCATGTGTTTCAAGGCTTATTGATACTATGATGGCAACATACCTTTGCTGCCTCAATAAAATGAAATGCGGCTTCAATATAACAGCCAACAGAATGAGCATACTGTCCTCTGAGCATCTCAATAATGCTTTCACAAGCTTGTAAAATTGTTGGAAAGCGAATAAACCAATTTTTCATTTGCAACAAAGCCTGCAATAAACAGATCGTGATAAATATTTCAGCTTCACAAGCCATATTCAGAATCGATTTTAAATTTTTTACTCATAACCCAGTGAAAGGTGTAACTTTAAGACTTACGATGGTCAAATTCATTGCAACAGATGATATATCAGTTAAGGAGTTGCACAAACAAACAGATACTAGAATTTCCATCATCTATTTTTTTAAGCAGTTTTTCTTTAGTTGTTCCTCTCTTTGAGCAACAGATTGTTATTTTATCGGCTGCTTCTTGTTCTTCTGTTTTCTTGATTTCTGTTGAGGATGTTCTTTTTCTTATTTATATTTATGTATATATATATATAGAGAGAGAGAGAGAAAGAAGAACATAGTTTTCCCTCAAGCTTTATAGAGTGACACACATATCACAAGTTCGTGCAGAACAATCTAGAGAACCTTCATGCTACATAAAACAGCAAAAAGTATTCTCATTATCCTCCTATCTATTGCCCAGGTGAAGTTAACAACCAGAAAAAATATTATAATTTACCAACAAACTCTCTGGTGCTATAAGTTTAGGCCAGAGTTATTTTCTTGCCAAAAAAAATTTATCTGAGTGCCCCAATTTTCTGGACCTATGCTTTTTACTACTCTTTAATTCACTCAGCAACATAAAGTGGAAGGCACATCTACAAGTGATAGTGTCAACACCAGAAGCATTCAACCAACCTCTTGTGCTTCAACAAATTCAGACCGAGTGAGATCCACTGCTACTTTATTCTCAAGGAACTGCATTAGAAGCATCAAATACACACCGGCCATCCAAATGGCAGAATGTTGTAAATCTACTTCTGCTCAATGATATATCAGAAAACAAACATCAGCTAGTCTGCTAAGGTGCTGCTCCGCATTCCAATAAAATGCGAAGGAGAAAAAAAGTGAACTTGAGAATTTTTTCTAAATATTAAAGAAAAAATCCTTCTCAAAACAAACCATTTTTTGGGGGAGAATACCAAAAATCATCTGAGAATTTATCCGGAAAAAAATACAACAAAAAAAGATTACTATCAAAAAACCAAAAATCAAATTACAAATAAAATCACTTTTGATATGTCTATCCCATCTACTTCAATTGCCAAACAAAACTTCATCATCATGTCATATAATAATAAGAACAAATTTAATAATATGCAAACATGTACACAAATAAGAAGATGCAACCATAAGCAATGTTTTAAGAGGCGTTTGAGGCGTGCGCCTCGAGGCGGAGGAAAAACGCTCTTGAGGCGTGTTTTTTTGGTCATTTTCGAGTCGTATACAATATCATCCCAAACCCCAATATCATCCCAAACCCTAAAATCTAAAATACATAATTTTTTAAAATCTGAAATACACTTCTTCTTCTTCTTCTTCTTCTTCTTCTTCTTCTTCTTTATTTATACATGTATAATAGAATTTTATATATGACTTCTATTATATTTGCCTTATATAATATGATATATATTAATATATATGAGTATTGTTTGATTTTTATATATGATTAAATTTTATTGTAGTTGTATTGAATTTTATTTTGTAAATTCGTAGTGAATTATTCCGATGAGTAATAGAAAGGATCCGGCATGGCTTTGATCCATTAGCATAATAATAATAATATTATTAGTGTCTTTATTTAATGACTTTATGGTGCATGGTGATGCACTAGTTTAAGACTTTAAGTGTTTAACTATTTGTTATTTGATGACTTTATGGTTATGTATGACTTTAATTATGTAGTGACATTGTTATTTGTTATTTTGGTGTGATGATTTGAGATTGTTATTGTATTTGTGATGTTATTTGCACTTTTAGTAATGATTATCAATATTATGATAGTTTTGTAATTTTTTAGGAATTTTTTTTTTTAAAAAAGTGAGGCTTACGCCTCAATGCGCCTTGAGGCCTACGCCTCGCCTCGCCCGGGCTAAATGCCTCAAACCCGCCTCGCGCCTTTTAAAACATTGACCATAAGGATGGGCATCCATCAGCTTTACAAAACTGCAGCTCACCTTTCACACCATCAGTTATTCCGAGCTTTGCCAGCTCCTCTGCATAAAGCGAAAAAAGATATTAGGTTTTGAAGCTGGACATGTTAGTAATTTGAACTTATAAATATCACCTACTTTGGGGTAAAATATCTAAAGTCTAAACTAATCAACTGGTGTGACACAGATTATCTGGAAAAATCAACCTAGAAGTTTCTCTTGTACCAAATTTGACTGAAAAATGCAAAATTTCCTGTGAAGACAATTACTTTGACTTAATGTTTCCCATATTCAACTAGCTGTCATAAAGGTTAGACGTCATTTATGCTCTAACTCCTAACCCTCTTTCACTTCTTTCTTTATAAGAGTAATGATTTTTTTAATTAAAATAAAATAGATTACAAGAGGAAGGAGGAAGGAGGACGAGTGGTCCACCACAATTACGTAAATAGCTCATCAAAGAGGCCACAAAAAATTGAATTCTGCAACACACCCACCCGCCACTCCAACCTACATTGTTGCCCCATGCAAGTTTAAAATGGGCCAAGGACAAAACATATTAAAGCGCCTTCATGATGAAGCCCATGATGAAATAAAAAAGGAACAGTCAGTTTTCTCTGAAGATGTAATGGTATATAGATTACGGTGAGAAAAAAGAGGGCTTCGGGGTTGTCTGGTGGATGTTTTGAGTTAAGTTTTTAAGTTGAGTTTTTAAAATATGGTGTTTGGTAGAATTTAGAAGTATGTTGAAAGTGAATTTGGTTTTTGTTTGAGTTTTTTTCAACCAATTAAAAAATCTCATAAAAAAATTTCAAAAAATAGTCACAATGGATCTTATTTTATAGATCTCGACGAGTATGTTTTAAATATATATTTTTTATTTAATTTTGATTTTTGAATTTAAAGTTATAGTGTTTTAAAATTTTTTAGAGAGAGAAAGTAAAGTGAAATAAATTTTGGAAAGTATAAAAGTAGAGTTGATTTTGAGTTGAGTTTTTAAAATTTGGGAAAAAAAATAAAAATAGTGAGATACCAAACAGGGGCTTCACATCCACCATTTCAAGTTTATATATTAAGTTCTAACCAAATTAAAAGGCTACATCGCTAATTCTGGGTGAGAACTTCAAATTAACCAACCTTGGATAGTGTGCAGTCCAGATTGAATCCGCTTTCCACACTCCCTAAAGAGTCCTTTTGGGCGGTTAAAAATGACAACCATAAGATCGATCAGTGCATAAACAGCACTTTTTGGTAGCCATTCTCCATCAAGTGGGTGTGGTGCCAACTCAAGCTTATCACCCAATGTTCGTCTCACATTTCCAAAATATGCTGGTTCCAACGGTTCCTTGACAGTTGAACTCATTCCCGTAAAACTACCAAGTTGTTCTTCAAGCTGAGCTTGTTTTGTAGTGAGTGCTGATCTCTCTTTGTAGTGTAGGTCTGAACGAGAGAGACCTTTGTTTATTGCATCAAGCTCTTTGGTTAACTCTTTAATATGCTGCATTTTCTGTAGGTCATCCTTCATAGCAGCTTCCAATTTGTCAACATGTTGACCAGCATTCTTATAGTCACATATACGCAGTAGATAGAATATGTGGAGCAGCTCACTGTAAAAGTGTAAACCAGAGCACGCTTGCCTCTACTTGTTCCAGGGAGGCAAGAATCACAAATAGGAAAAGAAATTTGATTTATATTGCAGATCTTTCATAAATTCGGTTGTAGCACATAAGACATGTAATATAGATAGAACCTGTACTATATGCTATGAAGCACGGATACTCTCCCAGAGGCCAAGAATCCTCCCCGATTCATGTCCGATATGCTATGAAGCATAGACTTGACACGAGATTCGCAATTTTTCCAAAATGTAGGACACGACACGTGGGGAGGACACGTTCTTAATTAATTAATTAATTAATTATGCAATACACATTGTAAATATTTATGAATTCAATAAAATGAAACTAGATTGCATTAATAACCCAAATACTCAAAACATGATCACTAAATTGTTCCATAATTAAAGCATCAAAAAGCATATATAGACTAAATTGTTCCATAGAATGATAGAAAACAAAAGAGGAATATAAAAAGTGACTTCGTTACCTCATCCTCAGTTGATGTTACAATGGAGAAACACTAGGACTAGTAGCCATCTAAATCAATTATCAAGTATTAGAGATTATAATTAAATTCAAGTGTTGGAGAGAGTATCGGAGTGTCTGACACGTGGCCTCCAAGATTGTCCGTGCTTCATAGCTGATATGCGATACCCCCCGATACGTGGCCGATACGCGAATCAAAGAGTATCAGGTTTAATTTTATTTTATTTTTAATCCCGACACGTTAATCAGATACGCTGGAGGGTTTTTTTTGTAAATTTTAAAACTTAAAAATGGGTCAAAGTAAAATAACTTAAAATATTGAGGCTTTAATAAAAAAATAATTTTAAAAAAAATGAAAAAGAAAAAAACACTTAAGACAGATTGAAGTCTTTCATTCTCAAACTCTAAATGCCACGTCTTGATTCTTGTGACTCATGGCTGGAGTTGAAGTCGGTGATATTTGGAGATGTAGTTGAAGTGGTTGATGTTGAGTCGACTTAGTGATATTGAGTGGATAATGTTTGTTATCTCTATATTCCTCTTTTGTTTTCTCTTATTGTATGGAACAATTTAGTCTATGTGTGCTTTATGCTCTAATTATGTGGTGAGTGGTGACAATGATCATGTTGAGTATTTGGATTATTGATGCAATTTAGTTTCATTTTGTTGAATTCTTAAATATCTATAATGTTTATTGCATATATATATATATATATATATAATTAAGAACGTATCCTCATGTGTCGTATCCTACATTTTGGAAAATTTGTGAATAGCTTATCGTGTCGAAATGCAATTCGTGTATCGTGTCCAAGCTTCAGAGACTATATGCATAACATAATTAATGATTTTTTATAAGTTTGGGAAATCCTCTTCTTCTTTTTTTCTTTTTTTAACAAAGAAGAAATTCCTCAGTTAACTCCTGTCATTCTACATTTTCAGGGGGCCACAGTTCCCCTTCCCATGGAGGTCTATATGGTGATTATCTCATGTTCTTGAGTTTCAGAAGTTTTCAAAAACGTCATAATCCTTCCCTAGGGCTTGTAACAGCAATTTATCTCAAGTATCTATGTTAAGTTGTTCCTTTTGCACGTTCATGTTTCAATTTCTGATTTCTATTATTCTTAATTATTGTTTAAACTCATTTTTGACATATTGCAGGAATTCATTCCAGACAAGTTGTCCTAAAACACTAAGGCAACATTGGAGGCGACAAATATAAAAGAATAATACTCGGGAATACGATTTGAACATGGCGTTGATAACACAACGATCAGCCATTTGAAGTAGACCTGGCTACATGTTCATATGGATTTGTGTCAAAAGACCCATTAGATCTGTGCCTTATCATGTTTATCTCGTCTGTTTCGTATCATGTTCAAAGAGCACGTAATTTTACTCAAGTTGTACCTAAGCACGCATCTAATAAACTAGTGTGTTAAAGAACTGGACTAACCTTATCCAGCTCAATGGACTCCCATATCACACTGCATCGAGTGACTGCTCCCTCAACCAAACTTACATCATCCCATTGCATGAGATGCACGTGTAATATAGAAGTTGCAAAGAACATCTGATCCAAAAGCACAAGACAAGCAATTAAAGAATTATAAAGTTGAATCCCATTGTCCCAGATAAAGGTTCACGTTTTCCTTTTTGGAACACAATCAGTGCATCAAATCACAGATAGTAAATCAGTTATATTATTGACTATTAATAAGAGAGTCAAATTGTAACTCTTAATTTGGGAAGTAGGGAGTAGTACTTTTGGGGACTAACCATGATGATAACTAACATAACAATCAGATTAGATGGCAAATAATAAGGGTGCATTTCTGTATATTTGATGAAATAATTGTGATCCTGAACAATTACCAGAATCTGTACTACTAGAAACGTAAATATCACATGCTGAAGAGCTTTAGCATAAGTGACACCGGCCCTCACCATCCACTTCAGAGGTTGTGGGTTCAATTCCCCCCTTTTCAGTCAAACAGTTGTAATATGTCTCTTACACCTCCCTTTTAGAAAAGGTAAAAATACATACATATATCTTCCCACAAACCTGTAACTCAGGATAAAGCATTTCGGTTGCACAAACATAACCGTGTTCCAAAGCAGAAATTGAACCATGGTAATCTCCCTCAATTATTAGAGCATTAGCCAGCTGTGAATTGAAGTTACATGACCATAACCTCCCAGCAAACCTTCAAGTAAATTATCCAGTGTCAATATATTTCTGCTGTGAACTCTAAATAGTACTTCTACAAATAAAAATCACAATAAAACCCTAAAACTATAAGTATCTCTCATTATTACTGAACTACCCAAAAGCTTGCTGCTCTTGACAGTGCAGCGTAACAATCAACTTACTCAGAAACTACCAAGCTAAAAAGTACTACAACTTCACTGGGAAACTGAAAAACAAAGGCTAAAATCCGTCAAATCTTATCCGAGAAATCAACTCAAAAGTAATTTAAAATTTTATATCTGTGAGAATCCGCAAACGCAACCCCTAGCGGGTCTTTTGTTTGGTTCACGAAATGGGGTGTCTACAATATCTGAGTCAAAAGTATTCAGAAAATTTATATGATGAAGAAAGTTGAATGTTAATATAAGATTACTCCTTATTCCAGCACAAAGTTCAAAGGCTTGATACCATTAGCCAACTTTAAACTTGAAAAAATTACAAACATGGTTCACTTTTATTTTTTTATCAGAAAGCATAGGTAATATAAATATTTACATATACAAATAAATGTGTATATTATGTTTATATGTTAGATGAGAAAAAATTAGTAAAATTTCAAATTACTGCATGTTCAAAGTGAAATAAAATAATTTCTAGGGCAGACGCAATAGCATCATGTGGAGGTGGCATAAGGCAGAATGCTGGAATGGAAGTCTGAAGGAGTAAGATTATATCCGAAGGAGATCAAAAGAGGGGGTCAACAAAGATAACCAGACAATATGCACCAGAACAAGTGTGTAGAATCAGAGGGAAAATCCTTGAGCTTTCTAATCCGTGGTTGTTGAACACCCTTTTAAATGCAGATTTAGGTCTACCTAGTATTGTGTTTTAGAGATTAGGAGTCAAGTACCAGGTCATCACTATTCAGTATTCACTAACACTAATCTTTAGAGTTGCTGCTCGTTATATGGGGAGACGCTCCACCATTAATCTCCTAGGGGGAGGCCTATTGCCACTTGACAAGTAGGGTCTGCCCTAACTTGTTTACTTCACCTGCCATCAGGTACTCAATGGTCCACCTTGGCCCCAAATGGCTACACAAATACGGTATGGCAATAGTTATCTTCAAGAACCGGACAGAGGCCAAGGGAAGTACGTACCCATCTCCAGAAGTAGCAGTGAGTTCTAAACCCTTGTTTAATATCTGCTTTTGTGAAGAAATTGCTCCCACAAGATGGTAACACTGGCTCAGTAAGCTATATGCTCTACACTTCAACTCAAAGCATGAAGGAATAGTCTTCAAGAGCAATTGCTGCAACAAGGAGACAGAGGAGTTATGTATAATCATCACCCAAAGTTAACATTACATCACATCAAGCTTTTACTCAAATTTGAGTAATAATTTGACATTATTTGAAATATTTCCGGAGCCTACGTATAATTGTGCATAGCAAGTCAGCATATAAAAGTAAAATCATCTTAGAACTTATGCATATTCTGTTAATTTCCACAATGTTTTTCCTCCTTTTCACCTTCATTTGTTTTTCTAGCATAAATAATGAGATTTCTACCTACCAACACAGGACTGAACCCCCACTTCTCAGAACACATATATATACCAAATCAGTTGACCTCCTCAAACCCTAATTACCCCAACTATTAGTGGTGTAGCGCATTTAAACCCACCAATTCTCCTATTTTTTTTATTTTGACAAAACCAATTAGTATTGAAAGACACATGAATGGACATATATCTATGATAGATATATTTGTAAAATTACAAAATTACCTTTCACACTCTGGAAATTACAACAAAAGTAATGCTTAAAACAGTGACTTGAACTTACAACCTTAAATCTAACAAAAACGCATTTATTATCGCTTGACCAAATATTATTTGATGCGCTTATATTTTGTTTTACAGGAATTATTGGGTATCATATTGCACAGGCGTCACCAATTCTAGTAAATATACATAACTTGAACGTTGCAATACACAAAATTTATAAGAGGCAATAAGATATATGTGGAGAGAAAGAAGGGATGCTAACAGAGCGTTCAAGGTGTGATTTGGCATGGTTGAAGTTGTGAGAGTGCCTGAGGAGGATAGTGGCGATACGAAGGCGAGTTTTGACCTCGACTATGGGGAGGAAAGAGACGGGGCATTGACATAGGGCTTCAAGGCACTTCACGGCCTTGCCGATCTCGCCTTTCTTCTCGTGTTGGTCAGCCAATTCCCACAGCCCTTCCACTACTCCGTCCATTTGAATTTATCTTCTCCTCCTTTGTCAATTCTAGGGTTTATGTCTTATTGAGTCGGAGTGTAATGCAAGTTGCTTGCTTAATTGCGTTGCCTAACTCAAAGGAATGCTTCTGTTTTTAATTTCAGAACAAGTTTGTACCAAAAATCTAATAACATACTTTCTTAATTAATTATGTGGTTGAAATAATTAGTTGTTTGTGCGTTACCTATAACGATTGATTTGAAAATTTATCTTGTTTAATTGCAATGATAGAATTATATGTAAAATGTTGTCTTGTTGGGAAGTGGGAAGTGTGGCCAAAAGTGGCAATTGAATTCAAGTGGAAAAATGGGTAATGGAAAATACTCCCAATCAAACACATAAGTGTTTGTGTTAAAAAATAAAATAAATTTTAAGAAGTGAAAGTGTTTAGATAGTAGACAATAAATTTTAATTGGTTTAGTAATTAACTGGCATTTAAATTTTTAAAGATAATATATAATTATAAATATACAAGCATATATATGTAGTATATATGTTGGGTTGGGTTATAAACGGATTGGATTGGAATATACTCACGTCTGATTTGTTAAGCAAAGACTAATTGAATTTGGATCGAATTTAGATAATTTGATCAAAAATTTCTCATCATATTCAAATAAATGGATCAGATTTGAACCGAGATCCGATCCATTGAACATGCCTAAATACAAATCTCCATAGTGGTTTTGAGGTGCTTGATAAGGAACAATTATCCTATTTTTATATCATTCACCTTTCGCCTCACGCTATATTTGAGTTGTTAAATTTAACCATCACTTACATATTTACGAGAGTAGTTATTTCTTGTTGAGATGATAAAGTTTGCTAATTAAGTAGGTTTAACATGGTAATCCACTAAGAGCATCTCTAATATTAGCATGAATTAGATCTACCAAAAATATAGACGCATAAGTATGTTCGAATGCATGGTTCATACATGGCACTAAAATTCTTGTTAATTGTCAAATTCTAACAAATTCATATCCAATGGTGTTATCAATAAAATTAATATTGACATCATTCATCAACTTTTTTTATGAAAAAATATAAAGACTATAGCTATCGTTTAACACTTCTTGGAAAATATATTTTAACAATATAAATTTTATTGAAAATATAATTAGAAATTAAAAGTTAAAATATTTTAACATTTTAAAAATAAAAATATTGATATGGCATCTAGACATTGTCTATGAGACCATCTAGATATATATTACATTGGAGATGGTTTTTTTAATTAATTGTTTATATATCTAATATGACACTTCATTTTTCTCTGATTCGTAATTACATTGAAAATACTTTAAGTAATGCTTCATGACGAGTGTAATTCATGCTTGCTCCTTCTTGTATAAAAAATAAAGCTTAATTTTAATATATGCCAACAATATATGTTAGGCCATTTAATTAGGTTGCTTTTTTGAATAATTTTAGTAGAGTTTCATCATCACATTTCAAGAATTATTGTCATTAAAGAAATGTGGATAATGTTACATGTGTAGTAAAAGCACAAATCAAAATATAAGATTATATATATATATATAGGGTTCTACAAAAAATGTATACTAAAATTAAAAAATATGATCTTATTATTTCCGATATTCTCATAATTCAACTTACAAATTTATTTCACTTCAAAATATTAAGGACTATATAAAACACTTCAAAACATTTTCAAAACTAACATTCTTAATCATTTAGAGCAATTATCAACACCCTTCTAATAGTATAAAGCTGAAACCACTTTACGTGTACAGAAGATACTTGCACAAATTGAAAAAAAAAACAAATTAATAATACCTATTTTACAATATTTTGCTTTTGTTAAACAATGAAATATATATGTGTATGGAGATATGTACAAATACAAAAAAAAAAGGGGGGGGGAGAACAATCAAATCCATTAAAATTGTATTAGTCTTAACAAATGAGGAGACTTATAAATAGGTGGAAAAAAATAAATATGAGAAGATAGCGTAAACCATGACTACTATGAAAGTGGAAAGACGGGTATAAATATAGAGGCATAAGCTTTTAATATCATAATAGACTTTGAATAAACAATGTGTGTAAAAGTTGCATGTATAATATATGTAAAGTTTTTATGATATATAGCCATCGTAATTAAGATAATATAAAAATTAATTAATGCTATAATAAATGCTCTATTATGAAAGAACTCCCTTCATTTTACTGAATCCATTTTTGATGGGGGCAAAATTGGATAAGGTCATGGGGTCTCCAATGATAAAATGACACATGTCCACTCTCATCTAAAATTAATTTTATTATTATTTTTTTCATTTAATTTAAATAGATAAAAATGAACACGTGTTGTTTCATCATTGGGACCCCATGACCTCATCCAATTTTGCCCTCATCAAATTTTTTTCCCGTTGTACTATTACGTTATAGATTCGGCGTAGTGCTTTTGAGTTTTGGCTACTTGTAATGAGGCATCTCCGATGATCATTTTTATCCAAGCAAAATATATATATATATATATACACATTTTAAACACATGAAATCCTAGTTCTAATTTCCACTCCTAAAGGGATGGGGGAAGGAAAGCTGCTTAATTGCAACAGGTGAAACTCGAACCCCAGTTGCCCCGAAGTTCGGGAGAGAGGCTTACCATCAGGCCAACTCCTCCGCTCAGCATTTTTATATCAGAAAAGAGAAAAAGGGAAAAAGTGTTCCGACAGTCATTTCTATAGCTATTTTTATATGAGATGGAAGGTGAGTCATATAAAATTTTTTTGTAAATATTTCTACATATATAAATTGTGAGAAATTTTCAATGTGACATGACACATCCTCATTGGATATAAGAAACCCACTAATTCTCTCTTATTCTTAAATAAATGCCAAGTAAGATAGAAATTGCATCATTTGAGAAACTTTGTTTGAGACTTTTCTATATATACAATTATATTGTCAAATATATATAGAAATGTATTAAAAGTACCATTTGACATATGATATAAATGAATTTATAGAAAATACCATTGGAGATGGCCTGAGAAAGTGAATTTAAAGTTCCCTTTAAACCAGGGCTCAACTTTCTTCTTTTTTCTTCAAACAATACTATGCTTAGATCAATTTTTTTTAATAGTAGTATATAAAATGACATATAAATTTTATATGTCAATTCATTTTTATACAAAAAAAGTGAAATCTAAAAAAAAATATGTTCTAATAATACATTTTAAATCTTGTAAAATATTTGAAAAGACCAATAAGATAACGATGCATATTAAATATTTATAAATTTTCATAATTTTTTATTGATTTTTTTTAAATATCTTGTTTTATTCATCTTGAGGATAAATTTTAAATATATATTTTTTTATTAAATTCATATTTTGTATTAAAAGTTATTACAATTTAAAGTTTTATAAAAAGATTATACAGAGAAACTAACATGGTAGTATAAATACGCTTTTATACAAATCTTACATGTCCAAATATGTTAAAAGATTGTTGGAGACAAATTTTTGTTTTTATTTTAACTTTTTTATATTCTACACAAAACAAGAATTTACATCACCATTAGAGATGCTCTGACGCTACTTATTTTAAGGGGTAAATACACTAAATCTCCTTGAACTATTGCATTTTGGCACTTTACCCATAATTTATGAAACTTAACCCCCAAATTGATCTAATTACCCTTGTATAAGGTTTGAAAAATAAGAAGAAAATAGCATATTTGCTTTCAAAAAAGATCATTTAAATTTCATCTCTGTTTTTTAGTATATTTTAATTTAGTTGTTTGCATATATACTTTGCTAGTTTGATTGTGATTTAGTGGATAGATTGATAGTTGATAAGATTTAGCTCTAATAATTTTAGAGATTATTTTTCTTTTGATAGCCTAGACTTAAGACTTATGTATATACTTAATAATTAGATGTTTCATAATTTTATACTTTTATTTTAGTTTGATTTTAGAGATGATTAGCCCTAAATTTTATTTATGTATATACTTTGATATTTTGTTTGCATTGTTGACGTGTTGCTGTTTGGTAATTTGTTTTCTTTTTAATTTTTGGGCAATTTTGGTAATACGAAAAATTAAACTATATCGTACCAAATTTTATGTTACCGTTTAATAGTTGGTTCAAGATCGGTTTGAGTTTTAGTATTACCAAAAATATTCAGTTCAGTTCAGTAATAAAGGGTTTAATTCAGTTACCAAACATAATCCAGCCCTAGGATTGATTGTGCTTATATATGTACTGTATAATGTGTGTTTATATATGTATATATATTGTTAGAAAATATTGGTGTGATTTGACTTTGATAAAAATTAATTAGTCATAAAATAAATAACTAAAATTATGAAGCATAAAATTAAAGATGAAAAACATGATAAGGATAGAAAACTTATTGGATTCCGATCGAGGCTAGTGTTGGACATTGTGTCCTTAAGACAATTTTACCCCCCGCTACAATGTTCACGGACTCATGGACGCTGTCTCACATGATACAACGATTGCGCATACTCAAGTAGCACTCCAATAAATATGCACTAGTGAATTAATGATTATTACACTCTCATACTTGAAACATAAGGACATAGAAGGAAAAGAAAATGATTAGGCATGCTTATATATTTTTTCAAGTGACTTTTCAAAAAGGACTTGTCTCTTCACAAAAGATGCATCTTTTAGCCTAAGGGCATATCCCTTGTGACGAAGGACTTTTCAATCATTCATTCTTACTTTGTGTGGTCCAAGTTTATTCTTCATATATATCAACAGGCATATTTGTTGTATTGCCTTTTGGTTCTTCATGATTCTATTTCATGAATTTTGGTTGTATATTTATTTTTAATGTATATACTTCATGAGTATTTTTTTTTTTTAATTTAATTAAATTGAAGTCAAGGGATCTTTTTATTTAATTAAATTTGATTATATATATATATAAGGGCGGAATTTCAGAAAATTTGATGGAGAAGATAAACTGTTCTTTTCCGCGTTATAATTGTCACTATTTATAGCAGTGACCAGTTTGTCCATAATTGTCACAGTTTTTAACTGTGACTAGTTGCAGTTTGTCACTGTTTTCGGCAGTGACAAAGTAATCAGAATTTTTCTGTTTATTATAAATTGGATTAATTACATGCGACATCTAGTATTTTTTTTTATTACTTGTCTAAACATTCTATTAAGGCCAATTTACACAAAATGTTACCAAAGTGACCTCTTTTGTGTAGATAAAGAATGATTAGATGTTCGTGTTTGCTGAATTCATGCGGATATTAACCAATCCAAAGAGGGGTTCATATTTGGCCGAATTTCATACACACTTGTGATGATAAATATGTGACAATTGTCAAGGTAACCTCATGTGAATAATAAAACAATCCGAAGATATATTTGTTATTTGACATAACTTATTGTCAATGTTTGATCATTACACCAAGAGTATCACTTCCAGTTAATATCACTATCCAAAGATTTGGTATTAATGTTATGCTAGATATCTTGAGATGTTGCGATAAAATTAATCAATTTAAAGACTATTTAATTAGTTATTTGATGTGAGTATGATTTTTCTATTTTTGTTCTATATTCAGCTTTAATGTCTACTGCTTCAATCTCTGCCAACATGAACAATGTTCCAGTATTGAATGGAACAAATTTTAAGGACTGGAAAGAGAATATATTGATTATTCTTGGCTGCATGGACATAGACTTGGCATTGAGAATGCCAAAACCGAATGACCTCACTGAACAAAGTACTCCTGAGGAAATTGCGTACTTTGAAAAGTGAGATCGTTCAAACAGGCTAAGTCTCATGATCATGAAGCGCGGAATTCCAGAGGCCTTCAGAGGTGCAATAACGGATGCTGATATAATTGCCAGTCAGTTCCTTTCGGAAATTCAGAAGCGTTTTGCCAAAAACGATAAGGCTGAAACAAGCACGCTTTTAGCAAGCTTGATTTCAATGAAATATAAGGGCAAGGGTAATGTTCGTGAGTACATCATGGAGATGTCTCATCTTGCTTCAAAACTTAAGGCACTAAAGCTTGATTTATCGGATGATTTGCTAGTGCATTTGGTTCTCATCTCTCTCCCTGCACAATTTAATCAGTTTAAGGTCAGTTACAACTGCCAGAAGGAGAAATGGACTCTTAATGAGCTCATTTCATATTGTGTGCAAGAGGAAGAAAGATTGAAGCAAGACATGACCGAAAGTGCTCATCTGGCTAGTACCTCTAAAGGCAAGGGCAAAAGGAAGGATAGAGGAAAGGAAGTTGATGTTCCTAAGGGTCCGGATCAAAAGAAACAGAAAATTGAAAATGGTTGTTTCTTTTGTGGTAAGTCCGGACACAAGAAGAAGGATTGTGCCAAATTTGCCGCTTGGCGAGCAAAGAAAGGTACATCTTCTGTTTTGGTCTGTTCTGAGATTAATTTAACTTCAGTACCAAGAAACACTTGGTGGGTAGATTCTAGTGTTACTACTCACATTTGTGTTTCAATGCAGGGTTGCCTGAGCTACCGAGAGCTAACTGATGCTGAAAGATGCATTTACGTGGGTGATGGCAAGTCTGTAGAAGTGAAGGCAATAGGGCACCTTAGATTATTGTTAAAAACTGGTTGTTATTTGGATTTGATAAACACTTTTGTTGTACCGTCTTTTAGACGGAATTTGGTTTCAATTTCTATTTTGGACAAATATGGATACTCTTGTTCATTTGGAAATTCTCAATTTAGTTTATCTCTAAATTCAAATGTTGTTGGTACCGGTTTATTTAGTAATTTCGATAATCTATATTTGCTTGAAACTATTTCATCTTATCATGAAACCTTGCATGTGGAATCGCGTGGTACGAAGCGTAAGTTCAATAAGGAAAATTCAGCCTCATTATGGCACAAACGCCTAGGTCACATCTCTAAATCTAGAGTTGAGCGTCTTGTATCTGATGGGATTTTGGACTCCCTTGATTTTTCAGACTTTAATGTCTGTATTCAATGTATTAAGGGAAAACAGACTAAAACAAAGAAAATAGGTGCCAATCGAACTACGGACGTCTTAGAATTAATCCATACGGATATTTGTGGTCTATTCCCTACAGCTTCTTGGAATGGTCAACAATACTTTATAACATTCATAGACGACTATTCTAGATATGGTTACCTATTTCTTATACATGAAAAATCGCAGTCTTTGGATGTGTTCAAAACATTTAAGGCCGAAGTTGAGCTACAACTCAACAAACGGATAAAGAGCGTCAGATCTGACCGCGGTGGTGAATACTACGGCAGATACGACGGCTCAGGTGAACAACGTCCAGGACCGTTTACTAAATACCTAGAAGAATGTGGAATCGTCCCACAGTACACTATGCCAGGGTCGCCTAGCATGAATGGTGTATCTGAGAGACGAAATCGAACTCTTAAGGATATGGTAAGAAGTATGATTAGTCAATCTACTTTACCAGAGTCACTCTGGGGTGAGGCTCTAAAGACAGCAACTTATATTCTAAATCGGGTGCCAACAAAAACAGCTGTAAAAACGCCGTATGAGCTTTGGGTTGGGCGAAAGCCTAGTCTAAAGCACTTACGTGTTTAGGGATGTCCTGCTAAAGCGAGGCCCTATAAGCCTCATGAAAAGAAATTAGACTCCAAAACAGTTAGCAGCTACTTTATTGGCTATGCAGAACGATCACGGGGTTACAAGTTTTACGATCCCACTAGTAGGTCAATTTTTGAGACGGGAACTGCAACGTTCTTTGAGGATGTTGAGTTTGGGGGGAGAAATCAAGTTCGGAACATTGTCTTTGAGGAGGAAAAGGGAGCACTCCCAATTCCTACTGTTACTTTTGATAATGTACAAGTTTCTTTACCTGTCATTGATCAAGAAGTAATTCCAGATCCTTGACAGGATAATGTTATTCAACCTCTCATTCAATATGATGTAATTGTTCCCGAGGAACCTATTCCTGAGGAACAAACTCAACAACCTCAAGAATCTGCGCCATTAAAACGATCCACGAGAGAAAAGAAATTTGCAATTTCGGACGATTATGTCGTGTATCTCCAAGAACAGGAGGTAGAAAGTGGAATGTCGGAAGATGATCCGATCAACTTCCGTCAAGCTATGCAAAGTTCCAACTCTCATAAATGGATTGAAGCCATGAATGAAGAGTATAAGTCTATGCAAGACAATAAAGTTTGGGAACTTGTCCCATTACCAGCCGGTGCGAAGCCCGTAGGTTGTAAATGGATTTTTAAAACCAAAAGGGATGCAAATGGTAATGTGGAGAGGTATAAGGCACGTCTTGTGGCCAAGGGCTTTACTCAAAAGGAAGGAATTGACTTCAAAGAGACTTTCTCTCCGGTTTCTACGAAAGACTCTTTTAGGACAATTATGGCACTTGTTGCACATTTTGATCTTGAGTTGCATCAAATGGATGTCAAAACAGCGTTTCTTAATGGTGACATTGAAGAAACAATTTATATGGTGCAGCCAGAAAACTTTGTGTCAGGAGACCCAAAGAATATAGTCTGCAAATTGACAAAATCCATCTATGGACTCAAACAGGCTTCTCGTCAATGGTATTTCAAATTTCATCAAGTCATTGTTTCATATGGTTTTGAAACGAATATTGTTGATGATTGTGTGTATCACAAGTTCAGTGGGAGTAAACACATTTTTCTGATTTTGTATGTCGATGACATATTGCTTGCCACAAATGACATAGGTATGTTGCATGACACCAAGAGATTTCTATCAAAGAATTTTGAAATGAAAGATCTTGGTAATGCTTCCTTTGTATTAGGAATTGAGATACACCGAGATCGTTCTCGAGGTATATTGGGATTGTCACAAAGGAACTATATTGAGAAAGTTCTCAATAGGTTTGGCATGCAAAATTGCAAATCAGGTGAAACCCCGGTCGCTAAATGAGACAAGTTTAGTCTCAGTCAATGCCCGAAGAATAGCCTTGAAATTAAGGAAATGCAAAAGATTCCCTATGCGTCGGCTGTAGGGAGTCTAATGTATGCTCAAGTATGTACGCGTCCGGATATTGCGTTCATAGTTGGCATGTTAGGCAAATATTTAAGTAACCCCGGCATGGATCATTGGAAGGCAGCCAAGCGGGTTATGAGGTATTTACAGAGAACGAAAGACTATATGCTCACATATAGGAGATCGGATCAGTTAAAGATCATTGGATATTCTAATTCCGATTTTGCTGGATGCCAAGACAGCAGGAGATCCACATCAGGATATATCTATTTGTTAGCCGGTGGAGCGATTTCTTGGAGGTCTGCCAAGCAGACACTTGTAGCTTCATCTACCATGGCAGCAGAATTTATAGCATGTTATGAGGCATCAAATCATGGAATATGGCTGCGAAATTTTGTCACCGGGCTGCGCATTTTGGAAGGTGTTGAAAGACCACTCAAGCTATACTGTGACAATAAATCAGCGGTTCTATATTCTAACAACAACAGGAGCTCGACCAAGTCAAAGCACATTGACATTAAGTTCCTGGTTGTAAAAGAAAGAGTACAGAGTGGTCAAATTTTCATAGAGCATATTGGAACAAACTCCATGATAGCGGATCCGCTTACAAAAGGACTAACACTCAAGGTCTTTCATGAGCACACTGCTCATATGGGTGTTGTACTATTTGAGGATACTTTAGTTTAGTGAGAGTTTATGTTTAAGTTATGGCTCTATGTTACAGTTTAGAAACATTCAGTTTATTTTTTGCAGAAATAAAGTATTCAGTTTATCACACTCTGTTAAGTATTTTGGAAGTATCGATCTCAAATAAAGAGGACCAGTTGGAAATAGGCATGTATAGATCACATTTCATGCAATTTTCATGCTACGCATCCATGATTGATTTATGTCATTTGACTGTGTTGGTATATGTGACCATTGATGGGTCCAGTTACGATTAATGTAACGAAGACCGCTTTGATCCTATATCAGCATAGTTAATGGACGAAATTGTTCGGATACCCTCAGGTTATGATAAAAAAAAAAAAATTTCTGAGCTCATTAAAGTCAAATGCATTTATCAGGTTACATATGTGGTCTAGTGGGAAATTGTTAGATTAATTTTCATATTAATCTTAATTAGGACCACACATGTATATTTAAATGTGTGTTATCATATATAAGAAGCCTAAAATAATTTAAGTGATCTAATTTAGTATTAAGTAGGCTTCGGTGTATATATGTCATGGAATTAATGTGTAGAGACCAGATTGTATTTTTAAATTGATGAAGGGGCCAATTTATAAATACTAGAATTATATAACCGCTTTGGCAGTTACCAAAGCGGTTTTCTAATAGACGGGGTTTTGGTCCCCAATTGAGCGTAACGCTCTCCTCTCTCTGTTCCCCATCGACAGAGTATAAAGAAAGTAAAGAAACCCAAAGTCGGATAAAGAAATACTAAATATTTCAATATAAACCTTGTGGATGATAAGCAAAAGTCGGATATGGTAAGCATTCATTTGGAGGGTAAGGTAGACACATAGTTTCATGATTATCAATAAAGTAATCCTACTTTCTCATGGAACCATTTTGTGTTAGGGTGTGTAGTCAATTTTTAAAGGCTAGGTATGAAAACATCATTAGGGAGTTTAATAAATTGAGTCAATCTAGGACTATAGGGGAATACCCAGAGCAGTTTGAAGAACTTAAGCATTTTATGATTGTTACGTTTAAAACTCTTGATAAAGAATACTTTATTATGAGTTTTATTAGTGGGTTGAATGAAGAAATAGCCAAAACTGTTTAAATGTTGTCTTATATTTCTCTCAAATAGGCCATATATGGAAAAAAAATGCAATAAGGTATACTGAAGACCAATGGGAAGAAGTCCAAAAACCCTCAAAAGCCTTATAACTACACATCTTCTTACTTTAATCAGTCACATAAATACCTTACTACCACTAAATCTATTTTTTCTACCACTAATAGCTAAGCAAGTCAGGCCAAATCAACCATAAATCTGACTTCCTTAACTACTTCCCATTCTACCTTACATATTAAAAGATTAACCCATGTAAAAATGAAAGACTACAAGAGAACCATGTGATGAAACTTTCAAGCCTGGACATAAATGTGATACTTAACAGCTTTTTCAACTTGTGGGAGATGAGGAAGAAGAAGAACCATGTGAAAATGAGATTTTACTAAAATCACTTGAAAAAGAAATTGAAATTTATGTGCATGCTTTGTCTAATAATATCACTCATCTTATTATTCGAATTGTGGTTTTGAAAAACCTCATAACCAAAAGATTCCAGATATCCTAATAGAATTAGTGTAATAATTTTATTTTGAGTCCATTACATTATCAAATAACTAACTGAACAATACATACTTGAATAGGATTATTTGGAAGGGACCAAAAATTTTGTACAATAAAAGGAATCAAACATTGTAAAGGGTTAGTGAAAGAAAAATAATTGTATGTGCGTCATGACACCACTTGAGTTCACTTCATTATGTTCCCCTCCTATGAACTTGAACACTTAGTCATCGTCCTCTGAAAATGAAAAAAATAATGGGTTCAAGGTCAATGAACCATAAAACAATGTTTAAGAGTATTCCAGCATGATATTTTTTTCTAAGAAGCAGAAAAGTTTAACCATATAACAACCCACGCACACAATTATAATGCTAGCAAAAGCTTCACTGTAGCATTAGTTATATCCATTACATAAATGTCAAAATATGAGTTTAAATGGAGTAAAAAGCAAGTTAAAAATATATTTGAACAACTATCAAAACGAAAAAACATACACCTCAAGACTTACAATTGAAAAACTTAAGACTCACACTTAAGGAAAGAAAGCAGAAAAAATTTATTAAATATGTGTGACTATCATAACCTCTGAACTAAAAAACTATATCAAGAATGTCAATAGATCAATTAAAGCATTTCAAGAGTGGCTTTCTACTATTTTCAATCATAAAGTCAATAGTCTTGTGGAACAGATTCAAGTTTTTGTGAGTAATTGGGCCTCTACTCCTACACAAAGTCCCATTCAAATCATTCTTGTAATCCACACAAAATCCATAAGCAAATTAGTTAGAAAGATATTTCGATTATCCATTTAGTACACGTACCGAACATAAAATTAAAAAATCATCTAATGATGTCATAAGAACTATCAATTACCCTTTCATTTATGAGCTTTCAAATACTCAAAATGAATGACTACCTTCCTAATAGAATATTGTCTTTTACTAAAGTATAATTAAATAACTACTTTATATTACCTAGAGTCTATATATGTGTTGTAACATTGCAAGATAACCAAGTCTATTCCCTTTTCATTTGTGTAATTGTACATTTACCTTTGTGCCATAAAAATGCAATAAATTACAGTAATGAAACAATAAACTTGGGAGAACCAGAAATCCAAGATTTTAGGATCCGAGATTAAAACCTTTTTTTTTTGAACCATGAAGAGGGAAATGAAAACGGAGAAAAAAGAAGAGAACTTCAAGCAGTATAACAGTAGTAAATTTGTAAAATAATAAACCTTTTATGGTAAATTTCAAAAACAAATACTTTGGTTGACATAAAACTATTGAAAACTTTTCATTGATGCATTTCATTGAGCAAGTGGTGCGCATACTTTCGGAAATGACTTTGATTCACAAAAGGTAAGGCGTAACTACATCTGGATGTGTGCATTGTGTTAATTGTGTAATTCTGCAATGAAAATTCGAAATCTTCAACATAAATTAATGTGCTACATAGACAATTTCCAAGAAGTCATTAAACCATGAAGGGGGGAATGAAGACGGGGGAAAAAGAAAAGAACTTCAAGCAGTAACAATAGTAAATTTGTACAATAATAAATCTTTTCTGGTAAATTTCATGAACGATTGAAAGAGACGAACCTAAAATTGAGATGGCCGGTGAAAGAACGTTGATGAGGTTGTAAAGAACAAAAGTTGAATTGTAGGAGAAGGGAATAGAAGAAGAAGGAACTTGGGATAGAAGGAAATTGTAACTGTACAGTGGGAATGGAAGTGCGTGAGGAAGGAATTGTAGTGCACAATGGGAAGCGGTTACCGGCGGTTAACTAAAACGGAACGGATGGAAATTTTTGGAGGAGTCCTATAATGCGTTAAATTTTTGAAAGTTTTAAAAGAAAGAAAAAAAGGTAGGGCATGCCACGTGGCTAGTTTTTTTGTTGCCACGTGGCAGAATATGGCTATTGAAGGGGTCATTATAGATAAATAGTATAGATAGATAGTGAGAATATTAATTATTTGAGACCGAGAGTATTTATAGATAGGAAAATGATGGAATAAAAGTCCGTAAGTTTAATTTAAACTTACAGACCACTTTCTGGCCACACGTTCACATTCTTTACTTTTTTAAATTAACTTTTCAATAATTACCAAACGTTATCCTTTTTTTATTATTATTAACAGTTTAATCCATATAAATATTATAAATTTCACTTTAAAAATTATTTTTAATTTTTTAAATATAAGCTTAACTTCCATCTCCTCCCCTCCACTAAAAGAACCAATCAAATTTATTACCGTTTGTTTTTTTTAAAAAAAGTATTGAAGTAACTCTTCACTTTTAGTAATTAAATTAAATATATTTTTTTAAAATATAAAAATGGATTGAACAAAACATATCTATGAATTATTTTTTTGAATATTCTAAAAGAGAAATGATGAACCAATAATTCGTCAATTTTCACAAAACTCATAGACAAATGCTGCCACACATTTAACGTATTTATGAAATTTGTTTACGAAATTTATAGTTTTGTCACTAAATATAAATTTCCTTAACATCACCCAAAATTTTAATTATATGAGAACTTTTAGTTATGGGAGAGCCAAAAGCATATTCCCCCAAATTGAACCACATGCCTATGAAAAAAATATTAAAAATATAAATAAATGAAAACTAGATTGAATAATAATCGAAGTACAATGCATCTAACATATTAAAACAACCATTAAAATATAATATTTTTCATTAATACTATATATCAATACTTTGCAAACAAGTTATAGAAATCACATATATTAATCATCCAAAATGTCAGTGATGGCAATGTTTGGATTAGGAATCAATGTTTGCCATTCAATGCACCTGTTATTGACTTTATCAAACCACGTTTGAGCCCAAGGGTAGAAGTTTTTATGCCACCAACCTGCAACGGGAGGTAATGGAGCATTATCATGGAGCATTAACTTGACAAAATGGTTACCAAGTAATGCAACTGAGACAATCTTGACGGGTTTGTCTGGATAAGGTGGAGTTCTTAATGGCAAATAAGTTAAACGTTGTCTTGGATGCAAACCCACGAAAATGATATTGTATGTAGATGCAACTATATGACCCATCTACGAAAGCATCATATAACCATCTTCCCCACAATATGGCCCAAAATGACTCAATCTTGCTTGTATTTCTTTATATCCTTCAGCGCCATAGCATAATCGACTATAAAGGCCAGAATGGGATCTCACCTCTTTCAACATGTCTTCTCTTACTTGTGACCAACCATATTTGGGATCCATACCCATGAATTGCGCTACACAATGGTAGCCCACAATGACCATCGCTAGGAACATCACCAACACGTGCAACAAAAGAAATTATTTTGGAGTCAAACTCGCTTAGCCAATGTGATACACTATCTTCTTGATCGCCATATTGTTTGTAGTCCATCAAGTCCTGAGCTTTTACTTTTGAGCTCTGGATAATACGAAAAGACAATTGCAAAGTAAAGACAAATACATACACATAAATCCATGGATACATATATACATGATTCAATTGAGGAACGGGTATGCAGCTTACCATGAAACATGCACCATACTGTGTGTTTGTTGAATCTCCAAAAAGGCTTGAGTCAAACTTTTGTTTTCTTTCAAGATTTAATTTCTAAATCACAATACATAAATAGGATAAGCATTTAAGTCTTTAACCACAGTAAAATAATTATTAAATAAAAAAGATGAGAAGAATCACTTCCTAATATAGTTCATACATAAAAAAAATAAAAAAAAATAAGATAGTCACATACTTTCTTTTGATTGCTTTTACGAATCGTTTGCAATGGTGTTTTTAAACGATTTTGCTTCGGTCGCCCTGGTCTTTTTGTCAACAGAGGGTCTTGCACTTTAGTTTGTATATTCATACTTAACTCTTTAATTGTAGGTTTTTCAGCTACTTTATCATCAACAAGTTGCACCCGTTTTAGTGAATCTTCTAATGCATTTAAAGCTGTCATAAAATGATTTTTAGATATGATCCCTTCTTCCACAACTTGGATAGCACGCGCAAATAATTGGTCATGCCATTTAGTTGAATCTTCATAGTCAGTGCCATTGAATATGTTATCTGGTACATACTTACGCTTGAAGTCTTTTCGCCAACGAGATAAAATATATTGTGATGGTATTTCATCTATACCATTATAATGAAGAACCGCCAAAGCATGCCTACATATGCAAATAACTTCAACCGGCTCTTTTGTGTTGTATAAGACTTCATATTCCACAACTCGAATCATCTTTCCCTCACTTGCAATGCGCTCTTTAACTATGCAAGTTATAATCGAACCCTCTATTTTCACTTGACTTGTGTTAAAACAAGAAATCATCTCTTCCACTTCATGTTGAAACTTCTTGAAAATACAACTCGTATAAATCTTATAGAGTTGTTTTTCATAGACACATTTGGTTTTTAACACAGGCTTCGAATGTCTAGAATCAAAATCTGCTCTAGTTTCCTTTTGATGTTTTTCTTGTAAGGCTAGCCTTATATTTACTAGCAAAATCTGTTAATGATGTTCGCGAATGTACATAACCATCAAAAAAAGCATTAATGCTCTCACTTCTTTGAGTTGTTGACATGCCTGCAAAAAAACGTACCTTTAAGGAATGCTGGAACCCATCTTCCTCTTTCCTCGTATAAAGTTTGAAGCCATTCATTATTATGAAGTTCATAAAATTGAATCATATTTTTCCAAATTGCTTCAAATTCACTTTCCCTTAAAGAGTCATATACAGCTGCTTCTATGGTCAATTTAATTTGTGCATAATGTTGATATCCTCGCAATTTTTGTGGCACCTTTTGCATTATATGCCATAAACAAAGGCGATGGCGTGCTTCTGGGAACACCTCAGCTACTGCTCTTTGTATGGCTCTAGATTGATCTGTTATTATAGCATGTGGTGCACGACCAGACATACATGTAAGCCATGTCTTGAACAACCAAACAAATGACTCAATCATCTCATCTGCAAGTAAACCGCAACCCAATAAAATTGATTGCCCATGGTGATTAACTCCAACAAATGGGGCAAAAGGCATATCGTATCGATTTGTTAAATATGTAGTATCAAATGTAACTACATCCCCAAAAAATTCATAAGCAGCTCTAGACCTTGCATCCGCCCAAAAAACATTCCTCAAACGTGATTCATTATCGAAATCTATCAAATAAAAGAAGCGGGAGTTCTTCATTTGCATATACGAAAAATGATCATGTAAAGCTTGTGCATCACCATCCTTTAATTTTAGTTGCTTGTATTTTGTTACGTAATTTCTAACATCCTTTTCATCAAATGTTAAATGCTCGTGCCCCCTGCCTCTACTACAAGTGAATGGTACGACTTATTAATTCGAATTCCTGAATCACAATGTAATTCAAGCTTCTTCTTTACACTCACCCCAATATTCTTGTGTGATCTATAAAAACGCACACTTGATGGAGTAGTCTCATGATTGTGATCAAGCTTAACCTCGGTTACTTTCCAACGTTTCAATTTTCCTAATTTTAGACGCATCATTGCTGAACAACCAATTCTTTTTCCTGGTCTTACTCGAGTTGATTCGATGTTTTGTTTAAACCCCTCATGGCAACAACAAAGAATAGCACCTTGTTTCTCATCGTTCTTTCTTCCTTTGTATGAGCTTTTCATTCTTATACCAAACCCTAATTTCTTTGCGTATAAATTATAGAATTCATAGGCATCATCGTAAGAGTCAAACTCTATTCCTACTGTAGGTGGAATTGGTATTGGTTTTCTTGGAGTCAATGTGCATTCACTCTCCATAGTTTCCTCCATCTAAAGTATAAGATAAATAATCATTAATTATCTGATAAGTGCTTATATAAATAACAAGAACAACTTCACATAAATATATTATTACAAACTAAAATCAAATAAGTAAAAAACCCAATTTTAAGCACTTTTAAAATAATAATACACTAAAACTAAAAGTTGGTGCGTAACAAGTAATTCTTTTGTCTCAAATTAATTATTTTAATTTAACTTTAATATTTTTTAAGAAAATAATAATTTTAACATAATTAACGGTCTATGACACAACTTATAATCTTTTTTTTTTTGCTTTTGATATTGTAATTACTTTTATCCCAATGCGGATGTAGGAATATCTCGTGGCAATGACAAAAAATAAAATAAAAAAATCTCAATGCAAGTTTAGGGATACCTTGTGACAAATATTATATAAAATTTATGTCAAAAGGGGCACTTCTTAACATGTAGGAAAGGAGATTCCAATATCAATAGGTGAGGTATGTATTAACCAAAACTAAAAAAATATAATATAAAATTAATAAAAATATTATAAGTATGATGAATTAATGAAACAAATTTTAACATTACAAATGGATCATCATAAACATTGATAATTTGCTATGATAATAAGATATGATAGTGAGAAAAAAAAGTTTTTACAAATCAAGTTATACATCATGCAGGATTTATTGTTCTCACATGATACATCGAGCATTGTAGGATTTATTTAATAGTTTATGTTTTTGAAAAAGAAAAAAAACAGTTTTTTTTTTTTATTTGGAGGAAAAAAAACAGTTTCTGCTTTTTAAAAAATAAAATAAAAAATAGTTTTTTGATTTGGAGGGAAAAAAAACAGTTTCTGTTTTTGAGAAAAAAAACAGTTTTTTGATTTCGAGAAAAAAAAAGGGTTTTTTGATTTGGAGGAAAAAAAACAGTTTCTGTTTTTGAGAAGAAAAAAAACAGTTTTTTTATTTCGAGAAAGAAAAGGGTTTTTTGATTTGGAGGAAAAAAAAACACAAACAGTTTTTTGCAACTTTTCACAGGCACAAATATATAATTGCTGTAGTCATAGAAATTTTAGTAGCACTTGAAAAGAAAAATATGCAACTTTTTAAAAATTCTAATTACACATGAATTTAATTTATGTTTTAAATTAATTTTGTGCTCTAGTTTTTGGATATCTTAAAATTGATTAAGATTCCTATATTTTTTTTGGGGGACAAAATAAATCCACCCAATTATACAATAAAAATAATTTTTTATTCTTGATTGTATATTAATCAGATTAAATAAGATTTTTTTAATTAGTGTACTAATATAATCAAGTAAAAATACGTATGTTGTACAAATTTAGTAAAAGAAAAAAATTATAGAGGGACATACCTAGATTTTTTTAGAAGAACAGAAGTAAATAAGCGTGTTGTTGTTGAAGAAATTTTAGTATCTTTGCGCGTCGTCGGAGATTTTTTATGCTTGATTCGTTGAAGTCGTAGGTTGAAGGAGTATGTGAGCATTAACTATTCATAATTGGTTATGGAGAAAGTTAATAATTATATAAACATAATATGGATGGATTTGTGCAAAAGATAAAATAGACTCCTAATCTTAATTATAGTTTTAATTGTACTAGGTTTTTGTTTTCTTATTAAAGATAGAGTTTGAGTGGGAGTGGTCAATTTCCTTAAACTTGTGATAAGAAATTGACGTACTTTTAATTTGGTACATAAAAAAAAATTACAAAATTCTTAATTTGAAATATCTTAAAATATAAATATTTTATTTTAATTAATTTTTTTAATATAAAAGTAATTAACCTAATTTGTAAATGAAATAATAAGAAAATTATCTAACTTACGTGAGATTAATAATAGGATTTAAAATATTAATAATATAAAGATGAAGGTGAAATTGTGTAATTATAAAACTTAAATTAAAAATTTATTTGACTTTAATATGTTGACCAATATGTGGTTGAGAATTGTCTGTAACTTCCAATAAAGTTACAGACTTTGAGGCTAGCAAAGTCCTTATAGATAATCTATAATTTTTATTGAAAAAAAACTTATCGTATTACCAATTGGGCAATTTTATTTCTATCCACGATATTTTGCAGTTAATCCGCGTTATTAAGTTAATCCGCGTTGCTTACTAAATTAATCCACGAATGTGGATCGATTGACAAAAAATATTATTAATTTAATTTTATAAATATTATTTTATTAATGATTTAATATTGAAAAATCCACTAGATTAATAAGTACATCCACTTTAATTAAATAAATAAAAATAGGGGCAATTAGTTTTAAGGACCAATATTCATTTCTCTCTCTATTTAAGGATACAACTTTTATACCAATCCTTTAATGTCCAAAGTTTTGTTTAAAATACAAACTTTTATGGATAAATAATTAAAATTAAATTAATATAGCTACAAAACTAATTTATATTATTGTTATTCCTATAATGTCACTATCATCTAATTAATTATTAAACTAATCTAAACTTTTAAAATCTTGCTAGAAACTAATATCTATAAAATCAAATTCAAAATTTAAATTTAAACAATCAAATAACTTCTAACAACTTAATCAATTACTAAAATATAGAAAATCAAATAATTCAAAATTTAAATTTCAACAATCAAAAAAAATTAAACAACATAATCAATTTGATTAGTAATTAACAAGGGTGATTTTATTTCTATCAATGAAATTTGTCAATCTATCCATCTTTTTGGGTTTTACTGAGATAATCTGTATTACCCACTAAGTTTAACCACGTTGTTGGATAAACTTACAAAAATCAATATTGGCATAATTTTTATAAAATAATGATTCTTTTTAATTCAATTGTAAATTATCCACTAAATTTTTACTTCTATCCACTGTCATATAATATATCAAAAAGTAAACATAAATTGTATAAGAAAATGATATTTGTAATATATATAATTTATTCTTAATCGTATCCACTTTCCAGATTCGAGATTAGACTATAAGATTAGAGTATTAGACTATAGTTATGATTCACATTTGTTTTCAGAATTGAGATTATACAGTAATTCACATTAGTCTTGGAATAGTAATTAAACAGTAAGTATAATTTGAAACATTTGTAATCCGTTTACAAAATTTAGTTCTTACCTAGAAGTAAATTAAAATTATAACTTTAATTACAGATTTATCATGTCAAATAAGAAAACAAACATATATTATAGTTGAATATTCTTCCTTTGACTTAAAAGGATTGAGATAGAAGAAAACAATGTTTGTTGCCTCCAGCCAGTAATTCTTAATTAGTTTCTTAAGTTCTAATTTTGCTTTATTTTTATTTATTTAGAACCCTCATTGTATAGTAAAAATAACAAGAAAATAGTAAACTCATTTGTTGAAAAAAAATATTCGTTAGTATTATGATGTAATAATATAAATTAATTCCGCCCAGTTTAATAATATTGTATATTTTTTATCAATAATGAATCTATAGTCCTTGTATCAATATACCTTTTGACAAATTAAGAAAATATATTATTAAGGAAGTATATTCTAATTAGGAAACTAATTTTAAAAGTAAATACATTTAAAAGAATTATTAATTGGTGGATATACTTCTCAATTTTTATAAGGAAGTTTTTAGAAGTTTATTTCAATATTAACATAAATCAAGGGTGGATTAACTGCAAAAATCCGTGGATAGAAATAAAATTACCCTTACCAATTTGGCACGCCTGATTTAACTTTTGATTTTGGCGATGTTTAAAAATGTTAGGAGAGTGTCAATGCGATTAATTTTTCTAGATTTTTTGGGGTTCCAAGGAGGGCAATAAATCATATAAAGGATCATAGCATTTCTAATGAGGTTGTGTAAAAATAACCAAATTAACATTATGTAAAATTTACGCATTGTGTAAATTTTTTGTTACTCTAATAGTTGTGTAAAATCAATGCCAACTAAGCTTTTGTGTATAATGGCTGTGTATTTTGAACATCCAATTTATACAGCCAAGTAGGATTTTTTCACCACCTACTCATTCTCTCTCTCTCTCCATCTGTGTAGTTTCTTATTCTTTAGGTGACTGTTTTTTTATTAAACCACTTCTTTTTACATATGAATATTAATATTTTTTGTTGATAGTAAATAGATCTATATAATTTTTTTATGTAAAATTCACTTGTCATATAAAATTTACACAAAAATTTTACATAATTTTATTGAAGATGTCCTTAGTGTGGTCAATTTTGTCTTTACAAAAAATTCATAAAAAAGTGTGACAAGTAAATATGCTTACATTAATTATCTGTTACTTTGTTATCTTCAGAATTAAAGGTCTCGCATTGTCGGCTAGCCCATCCTTAAGAATATAAATGGAACTTTTTTTTTCAACCTAGAACATTTTTGGAATAAAATTATTTGTTTAATTTATTACATAAAACAACATATAAATGTTATTTTTATTAAACACCTGATTTGTAATTATTATTTTTATTGATAATCAAATTATTATTTTTCTCAATTTTGTAAAAAGATCAAAAAATAATGATATTTTTTTAATAAAATCATTATTTTTTGATCTTTTTACAAAATTAAGAAAAATAATAATTTGATCTCACTATTTATCAACAAAAATAGTAATTCCAAATTAATATTTTTGGAAGTGTGCTATTTTGTTTAATAAGTTGAAAAGTAGCGTAATTTAGCTATTTAGTTTAAAAAGTGGCTTAATTTGATAAAAAGGTCAATACAAATGTGCAACTTTTTGTTTTTTATTCATTGGCGTAGTATTTCTATTCTATATTAAATGTGGGATTAATTTCTACTTGTAAAATTGAACTTGCTCTTGATCACAATAAAATTTGCACTTGCGAGAAACTAAATTACACGAGAGACTTCACAAAATGGATCCATCCCCAAAAAAACCCATTAATTAACAAGCTAATGTGCAACCCATATAATTACAAGAGTGAACAGCTCAATTGGCCACTAAACTATTAGTTTTATACCACTTTGCTCACTAATCTTTAAAACGAACCATTTAAGCCATCAAACTTATCAGTGAGTACCATTTGGCCCATTCCATCCAAATGAAGTGTTAAAAGTGACGAAATGAAGCCATGTGCCCAGCACATGACTTCATTTAAGGGCAAAATGATCATTTTCGAAAAAGCCCATAAAAGGTTAAATAAAGACCACAAAAACACTTACTCAAACAACTAAAGAGCCATCTTTAAACTAATTCTGCATTAATTCAATTTCCAAAAATTAAAATTGGGTTCTTAAAGATTCTCTCTTTCATCATTAACTCTACCATTGGTGCACAGCGACCATCTCATTTTTAAGTCTTCCATATAAATCCAAGCACGGCCAATAAGCTCTTTTGCTCTTACTTTCTTCATCCCCATCATCTCATTGGTTCTTGCACTAAAAAAATGAACCATTTAAGCTATCAAATTTATCAGCGAGTACCATTTGGCCCATTCCGTCCAAATGAAGTATTAAAAGTAATGAAATGAAGCCATGTGCCCAGCACATGACTTCATTTAAGGGCAAAATGGTCATTTTCAAAATACCTCCATAAAAGGTTAAATAAAAACCACAAAAACACTTACTCAAACAACTAAAGAGCCATCTTTAAACTAATTCTGCATTAATTCTATTTCCAAAAATTAAAATTGGGTTCTCAAAGATTCCCTCTTTCATCATTAACTCCACCATTGGTGCACAACAAGCTTCTCATCTTTAAGTCTTCTATACAAATCCAAGCACTGCCAATAAGCTCTCTTGCTCTTACTTTCTTCATCCCCATCATCTCACTGGTTCTTGCACTAAAAAAATAGTTCATCCACTAAATACATTTTCCTCTTCATTATCATCTCTTCCACGACTTCTGCTTCAGCCTTCATCACTACATATTCTTCTTCCTTCACATTCCTCATGAACCAATCCGACACCCCAATACCTGATCCTTTGGGTATCGTCTCTGAATCATAAATCTCAACCTCCAAATTGTAAATCTCAACGTATACTTTTCCATCGGTAATGAAAATACGTCGTTGGTTACTCTCGAGCAAGTCCCCCAACAAATCAGGGAGGAACTTCATTTTTCAATTGATCGATTTTCTCAATGGTGGCTCGGGCAATGCGTCTTCTAGAAGCATCAATGCCTCACTTTTGGCCTCCGTTGAGACCTCGCAAAGTCGTCTTTGCCTTTTTATTTGGGGATTTTTTGACCTTTCCATCGGACCTGTGACGCCCTGCGAGCGATGAATACTCCCTTGGAGGATGAATTGTAGCTCAAAGGGGGCATCCTTACATCGGAAGATGGGGGATCATTGGAGACCCATATAAGTAAGAAATGATCGCTAATTAAGTACGAGGCCTTTTAGGGGCTCACTGGTTTCGGATCTCATAAGAACTCTGAAGTCAAGCGAGTAGTGGACCAGAGCAATCCCAGGATGGGTGACCCCCTGGGAAGCTGGTCGTGAACTCCCAGAAACAAAGCCGTGAGGGTAGATGTTCCGGGGCTGAGGCCTGGCTGGACACTATCCAAAGCGGACAATATCGTACTGATGTGGGACCGGGTCGTTACAGGACCAATCTTCCTCATTGCTATTAGAGTAGAATCAAATCGACGAAGATACACAACCTTGTAATTCGACAACGATTTAAATTCATCTGAAGGGTTAGTGCTTAAATTCAACGGCAACGATTCAAAACTCATCAAATCAAACCATAATTGCCCTAATTCGAATTCATAAAAAGCATTTGAAGACCCTGGAATAATAGATCAAACGAAGGGAAGAAGGTGAAGAAGAGCCTTGGTTCGAAAATGACCATTTGCCCTTAAATGAAGTCATGTGCTAGGCATATGGCTTCAATCCATCACTTTTATCACTTCATTTGGATGGAATGAGCCAAATTGTACTCGTTGATAAGTTTGATGGCTTAAATGGTTCATTTTAAAGATTAGTGGGTAAAGTAGTACATAACTGATAGTTTAGTGGCCAATTGGACTGTTTACTCTAATTACAAATGTGCAACTCTTAACTCTATAAAGACCATTCCTACGATCAAAAATGTCAAACACACTTTGCAACAAAATTTCTAGTGACCGAAAATCAATATCATAGGTATTTTAATATATAAATAAATTATTCAATCCATTGCTTTCTCTGGGTTTGAGCATGACTCGAAAATTCGTTGATGTAGCAATTTTCTCTAGGATGAAAATACAAAGGAGTCATTTTGGACCAACAATTGATCTCTGCCCTTGGAATCCTTCTGGATTGAATATTCAAATTCGGCACCCATTTTTCCTTCCCAATAATAGATGGAAGGAGTAAAGCTATGATATATATATTTTTTTTGAGGACTTGATTTGTATTTATAGAAGGAATTTCTTCTTTTAATTAATAATACTACTTGAACTAAAAAGATTATTATGGATAGAGTTATGAAAAGAACGATTCAAGTCAATTTTATATCTTGATTTACTTAATGCATATAATTTTTGTTTCCATCTCAACACAACTTGTTCTAAATTATCGAGTAATGTTAAAAATTCGTTTATGACTCAATTTATTATTGAGTGACACAATATGACTCGATTATAAATGTTAAGGAAATAATTTTTATAGAAAAATATCTTTAGAAACCAGTTGAACTAGAGAAAAGATGATTGAATAACTTAAATTACAAAAGGAAGGATAAATATTCATAAATTTTAAAATAGATACAAACCCTAATTGGATTCAACAAAATTTAGTTCAATGAAACATTTGAAAATTAATTAATGGATCTAACAAGTCACCAAAAATCGTTAAGGTTGAACCCTTAATCGATTGTTTAACATTTTATGTGAAACAAGTGAACCAACAGCTACACAAATTTATTAAAGATCATCCATAAATTTATAATTTCAAATCAATTCATACTATATTATCATGTAATGCGATTCTTTTGAATCTATCCATAGATAATTAATTTATATTATTCGATAGGAATCCAATTTAATCCAAATAAAACTAATCATGGTATAACAGCTAAGCCTCAACCCTGGGACGGTCCAACACTACTACTTTGACTGGCCGGCCCAATATTCCTGTTTCCTATCACTCCCCGACAAAGACTTCAAAAAATTGTGAAGTAGTAAGAGCAAATATGTTGGCTCCTATTAAAAGAGGGTCGATAATTTTAATATGTGATTAATTAATATTGTTATATTATATATTATATATTTTAAAATTTTGAGTTTTCGTTAGAGAGTATCAATCAATTATTAAATAAAATCAGTCTGAGAATGAGGATCAAGAAAATTGGTTTGGACTGAATATATTAACTAATTGCATAACATATAATTTAACCAAATATTATCGCATATTCTTAAAGTATTTTGCAGATAAAATATTACACAAATATTATATGTGCTATATATATTAGTACGTGTACAATATTATCCAAATTATACACTTAGTAATATTTTTATAAAATCACTCTTACACCAATAAGGAGGGATTAGTCAACTATTGCAGTAGCTATAACTATAAACCAACTTATTCACCGGTTCTTTATTATAGGTCGACCAGACACTTAGGTTTTCCCACTTATTAGCCAAAAATATGTAGTTCTCTTGGCAGAAAATGACATATCAACAATGGCTAGCTTGCTTAATTAGTTCACCAATATTGACTATTTGAGTCTATTTCACAACTCATATAATTATATCCGCACTTATCTCATGCTTGTGTTCGCTTTAGATGGACTTTATCACATTAGTCACAAAGTTTATTTAAATCTCTGTTGTTCATTAGAACCATACAAACTCCATGTGCATGCACTATTAAACATGTAATTTTTCTTTGTAGGTACATAGTAAAAATATATTTAAAATTATGTGATGGTATTTGATTTTTTTTTTTGGGTCTAATGATGGAATTTGATTGAGTGGTTAAGGTTCATACAATATGTGTGGTGGAGAGGTTTAAAATCCATTAATTACATGTGGTTATAAATTTATTTGTCTGAATCTATAAAAGATAATTTAGTAATTTTAAGTGTGTATCAAAATAACCATCATTTTCCTTTGACAATTAATATAACAAGTGTTCATGTTATTTATGACCCATTTTTTTTATATAAATAATAAAAGAACTTGACGTGTACTGGATATTAGACCACATGTTAGATTCATAAAAGTTATGCGCGTATTTTGATTGATATTTGTAGCTAGCGGGACTTGAACGTAATATTTTTAAGATGGTGTGGTGGTTTAAATCAACATTTAAACAATTTTAACTATTTTTGATAGGTCCCAATATTTCTTAAGCAATGAAACAAAATTTTAATTTTTCTAATATATTGCAACACATGGACGCATACATCTAGGCTGCGTTTGACGTGCAGGATAAGAGGGTAGAATAAGATAATTTTATCCTATCCAATGTTTGGTGTTCTTCAGGATTGGATATCCGGACGAATTATTATCCCACTAAAACTTCTTATTCTATCGAAAGAGGGATTAACGAATCCCACATAAGAGGTGGGATTGTTTTATCCTATCCGAATGGGATTAAATAATCATATTCAGCTCTCTAATTTAGCGTGTCAAACACACCCCTAGAGTATTATTTAGCAGGTTGTAATCCACTCTGAGTGTTTTTCTCTTTATTTATTCTTAAGAAATCAAATTCGGCAAGAAATTGTCGAATGTCACCAAGGATCCCTCTCTGTTTCTACATACTACACGAAACTCAAGGGGCTTTGGGACAAATTGGGATCTTATCTAGAACATGTCACATGTTTGTGCGATATGCTATTACTTGATTGTTGTTCGAGAAGAAAATGAGAAAGTGATGAAGTTTTGGATGGGGCTAAACGAACTTTAGTCCACCATTCGTGGCTCGATCTTGATGATGAATCCTCTCTTAGATACACGTACAAGGAGAAGCCACGGCCTCGTCCTTTAACATGAGAGAAGATGGAAGTGGCAATCCGTCAGGATATTTCGGTAGCCTCACATGCGATGCAGATTGCTCGCTCGCCAGTGACAAAGACGGCGGCCTCTCATTCCTAACGTAAGCGTTGCACTTATTGTGGCCAGGAGGGTGACTTAATTGACCAATTTTATTACTTAATTGGATTCCCAGTAGGCCATAAATGGCATGGGAAGAATGTCAAGCCCAAAAATAAGAAGGTAGCAGTCCATAATGTTAAGATAAAAAGGGCACCAACCAATGAGAGCCTAACCTTTATAGCTGAGGAATACAAGCATATTATTGCCTTGCTTCGCAATAAAAATGGCAAAGATCAACCATTCGCAAATACGACAGGTATATTTACACCCGGCTGCAATATTTTAAATCATGATGCACATTCAACGTTATATGGGATAGTGGATAGCGGAGCAACAGATCACGTATCACACCTTTCACTTACTCAAAATAAAACTAAGGCACATCGTGATTTTATTGGCTACCTAATGGCGAACAAATTATTATTGAAAATGTTGGATTTATTCAACTATCACCAGATTTGTCTCTTGATAAAGTTTTTCATGTACCTAAATGTTGTATGAATTTGATAAACGTGAGTAAATTGACTCGAGCTTTGAGGTATATAGTAACATGTTACACGTATTTTTGTGTTGTGCAGGACGTGGATATGAGGAGGACGATTAGCCTGGGCAAGCATTTTAATGGTGATGTGATTTAGCCTAGCCCTTCGTTCAATTCAACCTACGAGTATTGTGAGTTCCTGAATGAAAGCTTGAATATGCATAGATTCAAGGATAGAGTATAGAAGCTTAAAGGAAAAGCTATCACATTGTTAATTCCAAGAGCTACGAAGAGATTCCGAGCCAATTAATCATTCCACGGAGTTCCTAAAAATTGGGCGTGGAAGTTCAAGGCGAAAGTATGTTTGAAGGCAGCCAATGAAGTTCTAAATCATGTTCTTGAGTTATGCAAAGCTTGGATATTAATTGAAGCATACCGGAATGCATGGGGAACACTGCAAAGTCATCTGTGCAGTAAAATAATTGCGTGCTGGAACACTGCAAAGTCTTCTTTGTAGTAAAATAGTTTTATGGTGTTTCACTGCAAAGTCTTCTTTGCAGTAAAATAATCTCTTGGTGTTTCATTGCAAGTCTTTTTTACAGTAAAATTGTTTATGGCGTTTTATTTATTTATTTCATATTTCTTAAAGTTCAAGGATCATGGATGATTATTATTTAGAGTATTGTCATGTTAGGAATGTATTGGACTTATTTTAGAGTGTTTATTAATTTCCTTATTGTATTAGGATTATTCTAGATGTTATTTTTCTTTTATAAATAGGAATAGTCTCCATATTATTTCAGGAAACTAATTAGTTGCTTTATTTCCTATTTAAAGGAGTTATTTTTATTGTATTAGGAAGAAGATCATGATTAATGAAATTAAAAGTTTTCTCTTTATGTTCTCTAAGAACATGTTGAATTAATTAATTCATGTGTTGCTTGACTTATTTATTTAGCATCCACACTAGATTGTGGTGTCGTTCACTATACCGAGGTTCGCATTTCTTTAAGGGTTGGGTTTGGGTTTCCATTTTCCATTAATTCGTCTAATTACAAGGTTCAAGTCTTGATATAGACTTTGGGTCAAGGATTCACAAACAATCTGATTAAGAGTACGATCCAGGATCGCGTCAAATAGTCTCTATTATCTTACACCAACTTAAAGTCCCCGACTTGTCAATCATATAACCCGCACTTCCCATCTCTGGCACTAATGTTTTGGACATCCATCTAACGCACCTTTACACACCCTGTCTCAATCTTTTCCAGAAATTGTATTTAATTCTAAACATGTTTGTGAAATTTGTCCCTTAGCCAAACAAACTCGTTTATATTTTATTTTTAGTTCAATAAAAACAGTTGCACCATTTGATTTGATTCATTGTGACATTTGGGGACCATACAAAATTCACACATATTTTGGGGCTTATTATTTTCTAACTAGTTTCGATGATTTCACTCGCTTTACTTAATTGGGTTCATCTTATGAGTTCTAAATCCAACACTCAATCTCTATTGAAATATTTCTTCTCTTAGTTTAAAACACAATTTCATAAAGACATTAAGATTTTACATGCCGATAATGAGGGTGAATTCACATCAATGCGCTTTTTCTTGAAGCACATGGCACCATTTTTCAACACGTGTTCATACTCCTTAACAAAATAGGGTAGTTGAGCGTAAACATTGCCATCTTTTAAATGTAGCCCGTGCTTTGCAATTTTAAGCCAATTTACCATTGCAGTTTTGGGGGGAGAGTGTCCAAACAGTGTCTTACCATATCATTCGCCTACCCACACCCCTAATTTCCCACAAATCTCCATATGAACTCTTACACAAAATTTCGCCAATTTATTCCAACCTTCGAGTTCTTGATTGCTTATGCTATGCCACCAATCTCACCCCCAATAACAAATTTGATTCTCGTGCATGTCGTTGCATTTTCATCGATTATCCTCTTAGGCAAAAAGGTTACCTCGTTTATGATCTTGAAGGCAATACATTTTTTACTTCCCGAGATCATAAACGCGGTATCCTCTTGGGCTGGCATAATCTTTGGCAGGAAGAGGTAAGACTGGATAATCTTCTTGCCAGCCCAATTAATTTCCCGCAGCTTAATTTTTCTGATCAGCCCATTCCGACCAATTCTCACTCACCATATACTATTCCATACCCTATCCCTTTGATAGGCACACTGCCCAATCTTTTTCCTTCGAGCACCACATCATATCCCGTTGACTAGCTGAAGACTGCCGCCCCTACCTTGTCATCGTCCCCTCTACTGCCATCGTCGGCAGACTATAATCCCTCACCTGATCCTTCCCTAACTTGTTCACCCCAGTCCCCACCATTTCCCTCACACCCTCCGACGATCGAACTATCACCACCAGACCATATATATGAACTCTGAAATACAGGCCCTTGAGGATAATAACACATGGTCCATGGTTCCTCTTCACCCCCGGGCAACGTCCTATTGGCTGCAAATGGGTCTTCAAGATTAAATATCATGCCGACTGTTCCATCCAGCGATACAAAGCTCAACTTGTTGACAAAGGGTTCACCCAATGTGAATGTATCGATTATAAAGATACATTCGCTCAGGTTGCCAAATTAATTAACCAGTTGAAGACTGCCGCCCCCACCTCGTCATCGTCTCCTCTATCGCCATCGTCGGCAGACTATAATCCCTCACTTGATCCTTCCCTAACTTGTTCACCCCAGTCCCCAACATTGCCCTCACACCCTCCGATGACCGAACTATCACCACCAGACCATATGAACTCTAAAATATAGGCCCTTGAGGATAATAACACATGGTCCATGGTTTCTTTTCCCCTTGGGCAACGTCCTATTAGCTGCAAATGGGTCTTCAAGATTAAATATCATGCCGACTGTTCCATCAAGCGATACAAAGCTCGACTTGTTGACAAAAGGTTCACCTAACGTGAATGTATCGATTATAAAGATACCTTTGCTCCGGTTGCTAAATTAATCACTGTTCGTTGCTTACTAACAGTTATTGCAGTCCGAAATTGGCCATTACATCAAATGGATGTGCAAAATGCCTTCCTCCATGGAGAACTCACAGAAGAGGTGCATATGCTTTCGCCTCCAAATTCTTTTTGACAGGGCGATAGTATCATTTATCAACTTTACAAGTTCCTTTATGGCCTTAAACAAGCATCTCGCAGTTGGTTCCGACGTTTCTCTTGTGTAATTCAAAAAATTGGCTTTCACCAGTCTTGCGTTGACTACTGTACGAAGGAATTCCATTATTATTGTGCTACTTTATGTTGATGATATAGTCATAACAGGAAATAATGAGAAGGCCATCAGTGATCTCAATAAGTTCTTTAATAATTGTTTTAAGATTAAGGATCTTGGACTGTTAAAATATTTCCTTGGAATTGAGGTTGTACGTTTGAAAGCTGGAATTACAGTTTGTCAACAAAAATACATATTGGACGAATTAGAAAAAGCCGGATTACTTGGAGCAAAACCAACAAAGGTTCCCATGGAACCTAACTTGGTATTGACAGAAACAGGGAATGAAGCCCTCTAGGATCCCACTCAGTACCAACGCTTAATTGGGAAGCTAATCTACCTTATAATCAATCAGTTGGAAATCATATACTCTGTGAATAGTCTTAGCCAATTCATGCAGGAACCAAGATTGCATCGCCTCAAAACTGCACATAGATTCTGCCAATAATTGAAGGCAGCTCTGGGGCATAGCTTGTTATATCCCCGAACAGTCCACTTCATTTGATTGGATACTGTGATGCCGACTGGGCAAGATGCCCGAACACATGATGGTCAGTGACATGTTATTGTACTTTGCTTAGCAAGTCATTTGTGCCATGGAAAAGTAAGAAGCAGGCAACGGTGTCAAGATCATCAACAGAGGCCGAATATTGCTCCATGGATGCAGTTGCTTATGAACTCACTTGGTTAGATACTTGTTGGAGGATTTACAAGTGCTTCATCTTGAACCAGCAAAATTATTTTACGATAATCAGGCAACCTTACACATTGCTGCCAATCTGGTTTACTACAAGCGAATAAAACACATTGAATTAGATTGCCACACAGTACATGAGAGAATCCGAAGAAGAGAAGTCAAGATAGCTTATGTGCAAACATGAAATCTCATTGCAGATTTGTTCACTAAGCCAGTACGAGCACGTACCAGCATTTCACATGCACCTCATTAAGTTGGGTGTCAATAACATTCATACTCCAACTTGAAGGAGAATGTTAGAGGTAAGAAAACCTGTATTCATATGTAATTGATATTCAAACATATGATAAGAGCAAATTGTGGATCAAGCAAATAATCACTATTTAAGCTAGAGTAATTTTAGGATCTTAATTTTTATGTGTTTCTAGAATTGCTAGTCTTGTATAGTTGAATACATGCAATACAAACAGAACTTTTCTCATATCAATTTGTTTAATAAAGACTAAAGTAATATATAGATCACAATTGCTATTCTGGAAAGTGGATAACCTCATTATGCTTAAATTCCTCCTAACTAAATTATGTACAGAGGTGTAGGTTCACCTAATGATTCGGCCCGGTGCCATTTACCCATAAGTGAAGAATATACCGTTTCCTCTGACTTAATTAAGTTAAAATATATATTGCGTGCAACTTTTTATTGTTATCCGAATATATTAATATAAACATGGTTAATGGTCAAAAGTAAAATATGTTAGCCCACTATGACAAGTAGTGCGCTCAACGCTCTATGACCATTGACAGATCTACCCATCCACTACCCCAGTTAATTAATTTTTTGTATTGGAAAATAATTATGTCAAAAAATAGAAAAAATAAATATAATTAATGACATTTAGAAATTCGAGAAAGTATATAAAAAAAAAACGTACAGTATTTTAATTGGGGTTGATTATGAAATATTTTATTTTCATTACAGAGCCATTTTTCATTTTTATTCTCTTCCAATTTTAATCTAGCTTTTGAATTAATTAAATAAAAATAATAACAAGAACAATTAATAAACAAAAAAATCATATATATTATAACGCTTCTTAATTTTTTTTTCTTCCAAATTTGTAACACTATGCAAAATTCAATCATTTTATCGTTGTTCCCGTATACTAGCTCACATGTGTAGACATGTTCTTTATTTTTTTTGGGAAAATGTCAGCTTAAAACCAACTCCAAGATTGCACCAAAACACTAAATTTAGTGTAGATTTTACACCAAATTGCTCCAACCATGCACCAAACACCACACCATATTTGCTGCTATCTACAGTGCCGCACTATATTTGGTGCGGCACTGTTCACTCACGGCATCCCCCTTTTATTATTTTTTTAATTGTTATTTACTTATAAATATCAATTAGGTCAATTTTATACTTCTAATTTATTTTTTTAGTTTATTTTTTTTAATTAGCAATATTAATAATTTGTTTTATTAAAAAATTTAATTTATTCTAATTAAATTTATGTATACTTTATTGTAATTAATATTTTTAATATATAATAATAAGGAAAAAAATTTAGAACATTTAAACTTCATAAATTTAAACTTACATTAAAATGAAACACACTTAAAACAAAGCCGAAATAATGCAACATAAAACTATTCTATTTATATGATTTGATAAAATGATAGAATAATAAAGAGAATATTCTATTTTTGGAGAGAATATACTTCTTTGTGTTATATTTGGTGTCGTGGTTGGAGTTGAAAAAAAATATAGTGTAAAAATGACAAAATTTTAGTGCTAAATCAACACCAAAATGGTATTTTGGGTTTGAGTTGCTCTAACATAGTGTTAAACGGCTTCAATTTGATGGACAAATATGGGCCACATGTTTTACCAAACGTTTGGAGATGAAATTACTAATTAACCTTGTTTATTTGTAAATTAAGTACTTTTACCCATCTTTATCTTGTTTACATTTTAACCCATTATAGAAACAATAATTGCACATTTTTATTTTAATTAAGTCAAATATTTTCACTCAGCATATCATTAGCTACATAGTTCATAATCTAATTCCCTTCATTTGAAGGATAATTTTTTATACTTTTCAAATTCATAGGTGAAAGTTGATATTTATACCGCAACATTTTATTTCAATTAAAGTTAATATTTTGACTGAGCATAACTTTAACTACACAACTTGAAATCCAATTTTGTGAATCCCATTGATTTCGTTTTAAAATTCTCCTCATTTCGAGGGGTACTTTTGTACTTTGAGTTTATACGTGAAAGTTGATATTTAAGCTGCAATTATATATTTTGATTAAGTCTAATACTTTGACTAAATATATCTTTAGTCACGCAGCTCGAAATCTAGTTATGTGAATTCTATTGAGTTCGTATCAAATTCTTTTCATTTCGAGAGGTACTTTCAAATTCATATGTGAAAGTTGATATATACACCGTAACATTTTATTTTAATTAAGTTTAATATTTTGACCGAGATGTCTTTAGCTACATAGTTCGGAATTCAATTATGTGAATTCCATTGAATTTGTATCAAATCCTCTTCATTTTGAGGGATAATTTTATATACTTTTCGAGTTTATATGTGAAAATTGATATTTACACCGTAATATTTTATTTTAATTAAATCTAATACTTTAATTGAGCATATCTTTAGCTAGGCAATTCGGAATTCAAAACTACCCTAATATTATAAGAGTTATAATTTCTTCATGATGTTATTTAAATGAATTCAAATTCTTTTTTTCTATCATTTGTTTAAGAGAAATTACAACCCTTATATTATTATGGTAGTTCTTAATTCTGAACTATGTAACTAAAGAGATATTCAATCAAAATATTAGATTTAATTGAAATAATATATTATGGTGTAAATATCAATATTCACCTTTGAACTAAAAAAGTATAGAAAAGTATCAATCGAAATAAAGAAGATTTTGATACAAAATAAAAGGAATTCACAGAATTGCCTAGTCAAAATATTACACTTAATTGAAATAAAATATTGCATTGTAAAAATCAACTTTCACATATCAAATTTAAAGAATATAAAAGTACCCCTCGAAATGAAGAAAATTTTAATACGAACTCAATGGTATTTAAGCAATTGGATTTCGAGCTATGTACCTAAAGATGCACTCAACAAAAGTATTAAACTTAATTGAAATAAAATATTACAGTGTAAATATCAACTTTTATATATAAATTTGAAAGTATATAAAAGTAGTCCCTCGAAACTAAGAGAATTTTAAACTCAATAGAATTTATTGAATTAAATTTCGAGATGTGTTGCTAAAAATATTCTCAATGAAAGTATTAGACTAAATTAAAATAAAAGATGTTTAATTATTATTTCTATAATGGGTCAAATGTGAACAACACAAATATTGGATAAAAGTAGGTAATTTACAAAAAGCAAGATTAATTACATGTCCAAACGTGGAGCAGAACATGCGACCTATATTTTTCTGTAAAATTCATGTCACAGTCGGTGAGGCTAGCAGCATTTTTTTTTGTTTAATGTAAAAGCAGAGCAACCCTTCTGATTTTTTTAGTTGACTTCACTGTTCAATAGTTGATTGAGTTTTCCTGGTCTTTTTAGTGATACAACGTTAAAACAATGACAAAAGTACCCCTACAACACTAAACATTCCATTATATATAGAGCTTGAAACATTGAGAGACAGCATGAATAAGCCAGTCAGTCTCTCTTCATAAAGTAGTATCTTAGAGAGAGAGAGAGAGAGAAAACAGAGAGAGAAGAGAGAGAGAGAAAAGCAATTGGGCATGGAGACTCATACTGTGGTTAAAGTGTTGATGTCAATTGGTGTAATAGGTGTAGTGGGAGTCATATTTAGGCTGTATAATGCTCTTGTGAGGAAGCCAAATAAGCTTAGATCTATACTTAGAAAACAGGGGATTAATGGTCCACCTCCAAGCTTTCTACTGGGTAATATAATGGAGATTAAGAGATCAAGAGATTCTGTAGCAAAATCTTCAACAACAACAACAGAAGTTCCTGTTTCTCACAATTGTGGGGCTGCTCTTCTCCCCTTTTTTGATCCATGGAGGCAAACATATGGTACGTATTTTTATTTTTATTTTTCATTTTAAATTGGGAAAATTATGTTTATTGGCAATTTTAAAGTTGTAGTGATACTGCTTGGTTGTATTTCAATTTACAAACTTAATAATTTAAGATCATTTAATTCGTGAATTATTTAATTTGAGTGTTTTGTTGCAAAACATATATACTATATAAAGCCATAAATTTATGTTAATACTTGATACATTAAATAAGAAAATGCAAAGACATAATTAAAAATTACATAATTTATAACTATCATAAAAGCTTATGTCCACGCAAATTTTCGTTAAAATTTAAAAAATTATAATTTATTAGTTTACAATAAAATAATTATAAATGAAATAATTTATGCAATTAAATTAACTAGTCGGTAAGTAACTTGGAGCATCTCCATCGGATATTGTAAAATTTAAGGCTAAAGTTGCTAATCGTTACTAAAAGCATTCCCATAGCGGAAGTGGGAAAAATAAAGTGGTACGGGTGTACTTGAGCCGTATTGATTTTTGTGCTTTAAAAGAAAATTTGAAAATAGTCCATATGAGGCTCCCACCCTCGTAAGGTTTATTTTTATTTTATTATTTTTTAATTTTTTAAGAAAAAGGGAAAATTTGGCCATACTAGCATAAGACCCTCGTATGATTTTTTTCAAAAAAAAAAAGGATAAAAAGAAATGAAAAACACTCATACAAGCTTAAGACCCTCATATGGGTTTTTTTTTTTAAAAAAAAAAAGGAAAAGAAAAAAAGAAATGGCTATACGAGGCTCCTACCCTTATATGTTTTTTTTTTTTTTGATACGAGTCTTCACCCATATGGCTTATACGAGTGAAGCAAACCCGTATGATTAAAAATTAGGAGTATCGTAAGTTTACTCGTTTTATACCCTAACATTTACCATTTTTGCTCATTTAAATTGCTTTGCTGTAAGACCGAGAAGGGTAAATTTAGCCATTTATTATACTCGGTGGAGATGCTCTTAGTAAAAGAAAAATGACAGATGTAATAGCTTAGTTGGGAATCACGAAATGGGGGGTTTAGGGATGGGGTATCTGTCACGCGTGGTTGTATAAAAAAATAATAGACATCTTCCTACATTTTTTTTTTTAATAAAGCTCTACTCTCCAAAAGAGGAGGAAGAGAAATCCATTAATAACAAAAATAGAAACAAAAATAAAGCTCTTCCTACTTAAAGACGTAAACTTTAACGAATGCAATTGTAACATTTATCCACTTAAGTAGATTATATGGCTTTTGCAAGGTACAAAATATGCCTTTGGCAACAATAACTTTTCAGAACTCAAAATTAACGTCATGAACAAAAGTGTTTGGGTTGCTATTTAAACTTACATTAATTGAACCCTAAACCTGTGTTAAGATAAAATTATTCATGGATATCCTTCCAACAATTGTCAGAACGTGATGCTAAAGCGTCGCAATTCTGGAAAATATTGAATATTAATTTCACTTTTCTAATATTATTTCGATGTGACAGGTGAAAATTTCATGTTTGCACTTGGTAACACGCAAATACTACTAGTGACTCAACCTGATATGGTTAGAGAGATAACTACATGTACGTCTTTGGACTTGGGTAAGCCTTCTTATCAGGCAAAAGAGCGTGGCTCTTTACTTGGACAGGGCATTTTAACTTCCAATGGACCTTATTGGGCTCACCAGAGGAAAATTATCGCGCCTGAACTATACATGGAAAAAGTCAAGGTATGCATGTTCCCCATCTTGAATTTTTGGCTTAATTTGATTTATTGCACAGTAAGATTGAATTTAACATGTTTACTTTGAATTGTGTGTAGGGGATGTACAATTTGATTACGGAGTCTACAGTTACGCTACTAAACTCGTGGAAGAGTATTATTGATGCTGAGGGTGGGACTGCTGACATTAAAATTGACGAGCACATGAGAAGCTTCTCTGGAGATGTGATCTCGAGAGCTTGTTTTGGTAGTAACTTTTCTAAGGGTGAAGAGATTTTCTTGAGGCTTAGGGCCCTCCAAGAAGCTGCTTCCAGGAAAGTTTTGGCCACAGGAATTCCCGGCATGAGGTATATCTACAAAGAAAAACTGTCGCTAATGCTAAAGAATTTTCACTCATCAGAAATTTTAAATGAAATATGATAATTGATTTGGTTTTATTCCTTCGCTACAGACATCTTCCTACCAAGGGAAACAGGGAACAATGGGCATTGGAAAAGGAGATCCGAAAATTGATTCTAGAAGTTGTGAGGGAGAGAAATGAAGGTGGGTATGAGAAAGATTTATTGCAAATGGTTCTTGAAGGTGCTAAAAACAGCGACTTGAGTCAAGATACAATTGACCGTTTCATAGTTGATAACTGCAAAAACATCTACTTGGCTGGCTACGAGACCACTGCAGTTTCAGCCACATGGTGCCTTATGCTATTGGCTGCTAATCCAGAATGGCAAGATCGCATTCGCACTGAGGCTATGGAAATTTGCAAGGGTCAAATCCCAAATGCTGATATGGTTCGCAAAATGAAACAGGTACTCACCAATGCTATATCATATATTGCATTTTCTAATTAAATACGTTGATGGTACCTTAAATCTCAATTTATTGATCGGGCTAACTTCGAACCAAAACAATAACAAGTTGAATTTTGATTTGCAGCTGACAATGGTGATTAATGAATCATTGCGTCTCTATCCTCCTGTGGCCGTGGTCTCAAGAGAGGCCTTAAAGGATATGAAATTCGGTGACATTAATGTCCCTCAAGGCGTTAATCTGTGGACATTGGTAACAGCTTTGCACACCGACCCAGAAAACTGGGGACCAGACTCGTACAACTTCAATCCAGAGAGGTTTGCAAATGGGATCACTGGCGCATGCAACCTCCCACACTTGTACATGCCATTTGGGGTTGGACCTAGGGTGTGCCTTGGACAGAACTTGGCGACGGTCGAGCTCAAAATACTTATATCTCTAATTCTGTCCAATTTCTCGTTCACTCTCTCCCCAAAATATGTTCACAAACCAGCTCTGAATTTGGTGATAGAGCCTGGTCAGGGTGTCAAACTTTTGGTGAAGAAGTTGTGAACACTTTGAACTTTTGTTTTACACAATTCCTTTTGGTAGAGATTTAGAGTGGTAGTTCCAATTGGATCAAAATAAAGATAAAAAACAGAGGTTTCCTGTTTATACATTTTAATTATTTATGAGTCAAATTTGTCATCTTCCTGTTGCATGTTAATTAGAGATGCTCTTTTTATTAAATTTCTTTGTTAAGTGATAGTTATCATACTGCAACTATATGAGAAAGACCAATTCTCGTTTCAATCAATTTACAAAACGTGGATAGACATCCATTAAATATTGTTAAGAGTGGACGATGACTATTGAAGACAAACAAGAACAACATTAATGGTCAGGCTAAAAATGATTTATTTTTAGATTACACCTTGAACTCAATGCACTCGTCTAATTTATTTTTCACACATCACATTCTTGGAGAATCTAACCATTAGTCTTTGATAATGAAATTTTCAAATAAAGAATTACAAAATAACAGCTAACCTCCAACCCAGGCGGCCCATGAAAAAAAATTCGTCAAATTAAGTTAATTTATATGCATTTATAAGATATATCATTATCATTATTTTTAGGGGCGGTCCACAGAAAATTGCATTTGATTAAAAAAAAAAAAAACCATTTTCTTACTTGATATTCGATCTTAAGTAACCATGCTCTGTTATAAATGCATATTTAGCAGATCTCATAGTCATGTATTTACGTGCTGCTAATTAAATAAAATGTAATAAACAGCCGTCAAAAAAAAATAAAAAAATCTAATAGAATGCTTTGTTAGAAAATTTATATTTCTAATATATGTGTGCAACATATTATTATATTTCAATTATATTTGCTATTTAAATTAATGGACTAATTTTTTGGTGGTCTAAATAATTTTTAGTTAAATCCATAGACTACTTAAATAAATGTGAGTCAAATGTGTAGATACTTTATATGGGCTTGTTAGGGTTTTATAAGAATCCTAACTAAATTATATATAAAGCAGATATTAGGGTTATGGTCCCCAATACACCAAATCAAATTACGGCTCCCTTCTCCTCATCTAGAAGAGAATCAAAAATTCCTATTAAGATACTGAAGCGATTTGGTTGAGAAAGACCACGTACCTGCTCGATCCGTATTATTATTATTGTGATCGGTTCTTGTATTCCGCGTTTATTTATCATGAATTTAAATAGGCGATTTTATTATTTTAATTTAGATCTTAATAATTTAACATGATGATTTTACTAATAAAATTCTAACATGCTTGTTTTGGTGGTGTTCATAAAATCCCCTAAAAAATATATCCGTCGCTAAATATTATTTGACAATCTATGGTCGCTAATTTCAAAATCAATAATGGAGGGCTTGGTCCACTGCTTGCAGCAGCTGTTACTGTAAACCAACCGAATTGTTCAAGTTTTGACCTCCTACGTATTAATTACAGAAAGAATGATTGGATTACTACTTAGGTTGCATTTATATAAGTCACAAGTACACATTCTTTTGTTACATTTGTTATACGCCAAAAATATTCTATGCAGAAAAGGACCTACGTACAAAGAATTAATAGGTACGTAGCTTAACTTAGACCACATCAAAAGTTAACTAATGTTGACTGTTTCTTAATTCATATTATTATATCCATACCCATCTAACACATACTTTTTGTCTTATTCTTTTTATATATAGAAAATTTGTACTAACTCAGACTTTTGTAAATGCTTTTACTCAAATCCACTCTTTTTTTTAATTAAAATAATTAAATAAGTATTTAGCCTAATGTTTTGTATAAACTCAATTATTTTGTTTTTAGCCCAAGTAGAAAATCTATTTATTTTTATTTAATTTTAATGGTGAATTGACTTGATTGCCCTTAGTGAATTATTAGAAAGAATACTTGGGCTAATTACTATAAAATAATGAAATTCGTAATTATCCATCATATATATATATATACAGAGCATTTCCTACGCGGATTACTGTTCACGGATGAACAGTACGGATTGGTCATTTTGGCATGCTTCTCGATGGAATTTTTTGATGAAATTTTGTGGGGATGTTCTTCATCGTGTGTAGAACATCTCCACCAAATTTCATCAAAAAATTCAACCGGGAAGTGGGTTAACTACGTGATTGAAAAATATTGGTCCAAAAATGAATTTATAAAATCCAATATTTTTCAATCATATAGTTAACCCACTTCCCGGTTGAATTTTTTGATGAAATTTGGTGGAGATGTTCTACACACGATGAAGAACATCCCCACAAAATTTCATCAAAAAATTCCATCGGGAAGCATGCCAAAATGACCAATTCGTACTGTTCATCCGTGAACAGTAATCCGCGTAGGAAATTTTTCCTATATATATATATATATCATATAATCCGATCCTGATTGCTCTCTTTCTACTAGTCCGTAGCAGACTTGGTTAGTTGTTCTAAGTGGTAAAACTCTCTCCTACTAGAGGTATCTGATTCAATCATTCAATTTTCTTTTACTTCCATTCATTGGACGCCAAACCAACCCCATGCAAACCAACTATATATATATATATATATATGTAACAACCAGAAACCCTAAAGAAATTCTTTTTATAAAAACAATTTATATTGCATTGAATTTTCAATCAATGAAACACTTTGCTTTTTAACACTTTGCTTTTTATTCCGTACGTATTACGAGCCCGGCCATAATCAGTAAAACAAAGAAACTCCTTCCACCACCAGATCTACCTTATTCTTACATATTTTCTTTTGTACACTTGTAATATATTTTCTTTTGTACACCTACTTACATGTGTACAATGCATATAAACATAAATAAGAAAATGACACTCTTAGGTTTACTTTAATGTCTCGTTTGGTTCAAGATTTAAACCATTCCGAGAATGCTAAATTCCATTCCGAAACGATTCCCGTGTTTAGTTCAAGTTTTAGATCCGGAATAAATGATTCCAGGAACAAACATTTTCCCCCAAGTTCTCTCATTTAAACCATAAGGAATAAACCATTACCAATAGGCATCTTTTTTAATTTTTCATATTAGGACTAAAATAACATTCTTCCTTATGAATAAATAATTCTTTTTCCATCCGTGTATGAAAATATTGTTTGAAACTTTTTTTTAGTGACGCTATTGTACAAAAATGAAAAAAATAAAATTTGAAACCTTCTTCTATTCTTTTTTCCTGTTGTAATTTTTTTTAATTACAAAAATTGTAGTTTTTGTAGGATAGTTATTAGCTAGGCATATGTAATTTTTGTAATTTATTATAGTAATTGTCTCATTTGAAAAATTAGTAGGTGATGTCTTTTCGTCTTATAAAAAGAATGGTATTTTTGTAATTGATACTTTATTCCATTCCTATTCTCGGTTGAACCAAACATCGGCATGACATCTTAGATGCCAGGAAAAAATCTTTTCAGAAATCAAGTATGCCCATTCCATACCCATTCCATTCCCAAAACTCAAACCAAACGAGTCCTAAAGGTACACATTGTATTTAAATGGTAGGGTGAGTGAAAGTTCATATGCTATTAAGTTGTAATACATTGTGAGTTAATCCTCTAAAGTTATTAGACGATTATGTTCTCACTTGTATAATCAATCTTAACTTTTAAATGTAGTTTCCCTTCACATTGAAAAAATCAAACCAAAACCATTCCCACTTACGCCCAAAACATACACCTAAATCTCTACTCTTGTAGTCTTGTAGAACTTTCTCTCCCATCAACCTTTTTAAGAAAAATATGTGTCATAACTTCTAATTGAAAAATTGAATTTTAATAAAACATATATTTTTGAAATTTGCTAATTAATATCTATAAATCAAGATCCAATGTGAATATAAAATTGTATGAAAAAATTGAAGATAGAAGATAACTGTCATTGATCTAATCTATATATATATATATATATATTTTGTATAAAAAACTTATATAAATGTATATTTTGAACAACTATTCAGGCGTTGGACATTTGTTTTTACATTTGATGTCCTATGACAATAGTCAGTTATTTTGAATTTAGTTCAATTCTTATTTTTTAAGCATAAAGTAATGTTGGTTTATTCTGCCTCTTTAAAAAGAAACTTTATCTATTTTCATTAAATTATAATTTAGGATTTTTTTTGTTTAATCGTGCCGCCTGGAATAGGCAATACATGCATAATACATTTATATATATGTATTTGTATTAAATATATTTTCATACACAATGATAAAACATTTTTATTTTTTTTGTACAATTTCTTTATATATTTATGGAATCAGGTAAAAATAAAGAAATCTAAAAGATTAAATGCACGAATCTAAGTTTTTTTTGATAGTGTCATGTACTCATGTTAGCTTGTAAAAAAGTTAGTACACCAAAAGAGTAAACTTAAGAGTATCATTTTCTAATGGATGATCTTGTTCACACCCACATAATTATGCATCTCATCCCACCTTATTTCTTGAAATACAGATAGAATATTGGATTCTTATATCCAAACAGACCCTAATATATTTTCTTCAACCCCCGATTGGCCAAATCATCCTCCTCTTTCATGGACAATCTTCAATCTATTGTCGTGACTATGGAATCGTTGGTTTATTAGTCTTCGATCTATCATGGTAATTATGAAATCATCAAAATATTTGTAGGAATTGGTTTGTTCAGAGAGTAGAAACGGCTGATGGAAATGGAGTAAATAATATATGTTATACATAATTCAATTTTTGGACTGTTTACTTTAGAGTCTCGGATTCTCCTAATTGCTCTGAATTGTAAATTTTTTGAGAGGGTATCCATTTTTGGGTACAATTAATTTGTAGAGAGATGCCATTTTTATTGTAGCAATGTTTAAGAAACATAGTCTCATCTTTCACTCTAACACTTATAGCCACTCAAAGATGGCTTCCATGGCCTAGATATCAACTTTTACACCTTCAACCAAAATTTTAATATCTAAAACCCAAGGAACTATGTAGTTCACTCAAACTAAAATTTTAAATTTGATAAGAAAGTTATTTTTATTTAAAAAATCCAAACAAACGCTATGATTTCTTTTGTACTCTTCAATTCCCACGAGATACCGACCACCTTTCTTCAATTTCCTAAGTCACTTCCTTTTGCCCGGCCTTTCATGTCATATATCGTCAATAGTTAGCTTGCCGGAGGGTTGTTGAAGAAGTAATCAAAAAGATGCTTTGAAAATTTAAGGTCTTGTTTGGTTTTAATTAAAGAGGTGAGGTGAGTAGAAAGGAAAAAGAAAAATATGGTGGGGCAGCAAACTGACTATTGACGAAACTCTTTGCAAGCAGAGCACGATATATGACATGAAAGGTTGGACAAAAAGAAGTGACTGAGGAAATTGAAGAGGGGTGGTTGGAGAGGTAATCAAAGAGATGCTTTGAAAATTTAGTCTTGTTCGGTTTTAATTAAAGAGATAGGGTGAGTAGAAAGGAAAAAGAAAAATATGATGGGGCGAGAAGAATATTTTGGTGGGTTTATTTAAGAATACCCTTTCTAATTCAGGTTAAGATACATCGTACACGTGCAAGTGTAGAAGAGAATAATATACAGAGCTATATATGTTTGGTGTAATTTTTTTGTTTTACTCGTTACGGGGCTTGTACCTCAGAATAAAAAGTAACATGTTTCGTTTGAAAATTCAATACAATCCAAATTATTTTCTATGAAAAGAATTGTTGCGCCTATTCCGCTTTATACACAAATGAGATGCAAAACTGGAAGATACTGACACAATTCTAAACAAATATAGTTGAAGAAATAGTACACCACAAGCACTAATCACAAGTGAAAAGTATGGAGAAAAATTAAAGAGAAAACAACTCACTAGCACATAACTGATAAGTGCTCAAAATTATTATTTAAACCCGCAAATAATATTTTCTTAGTATATAATTAATGCTTAAATTATGGATGAATAATATTTATTTTGTCTTTTTGTAGGGAAGAAGTAAATTATGATTAAAAGCTTAAAAAGTTGGAAGAAGTCAATTAAAGATGAAGATAAAGAATAAAGAATATTTCAATTTAATATTCTCTTCTAATTCCAATACAACTCCTTATTCTCTCTTAATTAGAATCTTAATTGAACTCATAGTTGTTATTTCTTCTACAATTATAGTTTACTAAACCTTTTAAACTTGTATATCTTATTCTGACCCATTCTTTACACCTAAAATCATAGAAAAAAATAGATAGAGATATTTCTTCTACAATTATAGTTTTCTAAACCTTTTAAACTTGTATATTTTATTCTTATATATAGACCCATTCTCTACACCTAAAATCATAAAAAAAATAGATAGAGATATATAATTAGAATATAGATATTATTAGAGAATTTTAGAGCGAGAAAATCATCTTTATATTAGTTGCCATGCGGCCGAAGTATTGAAGGTGAAGAAGTAGATAGCGTAAAGCGGTACACGCCAGTTCGAACATTATAAACAGGGGTGCTTTCTAACTTTCTAATTTTTTATAGTTTGTATTAGAATATTTTAATTTTAATTTTAATGGTGAATTATTATTTTATTTTAACGTGTTCTTTATTTAATATGCTTGGCTAAATTCTCTCCCAAAAGGGAGGGATGAAACCGCCATGGATGTAAAGGGCTTAATTTAATTCTAATTGATTTTTAATTATTCATCCCAAATAAAAATAGATTTTGAAATTACCATTATTATAACGTGTGTTTTCTTTCTAGTATTTTAATTGTTTTTAAAATAAATGAAGGATCTCTTGTAATCACCATGTGATCACCAATTTAAGAATACAGACGATACATATTTTTATTTACATTAGTTTTAAAGAAAGAATGATGGTGATTTTGAATTTATTTATATAGTAAGGATGAAAATTAAAAATATAATTAAATACTTTTTTTTGTTTATATCCATGGTAGTGGATTCCCTTTCCTTTGGATTTCAACAAATCTTCTTATTTTTAAGATATTAACTTGACTTTGGATTGACTCCTACTTATTCACTATATTAATTTAATTATTTTACATAAAAGTAGGGTTTTATTGCATTTAAGCGTGGAATAAAATAACGACAAATTACTTTTAAAAAATTGCCCTTAAATCGTTGGCGCCATTGCCAATATCAAGTTTCATAATATTCAAGGAAGTTTGCAAAAAATTCCTTATTAAAAAATTTTGGATCCTCTCCCTCCCTCCCTATTTCTTATTTTATTAAAAAAATTTAAAAAGTAAGAATAATTTTTTTTGACAGCTAACCGTGCACTGTTTTAGTCTTCAAAAAAAAAAAAAAAAGAGGAGGTAACCGTGCACTGTTGTTTCTTTGAGCCATTTGTTGGGGAATTCTTCTTTAAGGAGACCTCTTACTTGTTGGCCCTCCTTCGCTATAATAATTAAAGTGCTCGGCAAAAAAAAAAACAGAAAGTTTTATTCTGATTTTCCTTTTTTAATTATTAAAAAAATTATTCTAAAAAAAAAACAGACAGTTCAAAAAAGAAAAAAACAGTTTTATTATTATTATTTTTGTTTTCTTTTTATTACTATAAAATTTTAATCTGAAAAAAAAAAATAGCAAAAAATAATTTTTATTTTTTACACGTGAACAGTGCAATGTTTTAGTTTCAAAAAAACCAAAAGAAGCAGCAGCAGAAAAGAAGCTTCCCTTTTCACTGTTTTAAGAATCAGTTTGGTTTCTTTTAGGCTCCGTTTGATTGCAAGATGGAAAAGGAAAATAAATTAAATTAGTTTTGGTGAAAAGATGGAAAATAAGTTGAGTGATAGAGGTGATATCCTCTTGATTTTTAAGTTTTTCCATGAAGAAATTTTCTTTGCTTGGTGGTGAGTAAAAATTTTCCACCAAAAACATTGAAGGATTGATGATATATACTCATAAAATGAGCAACATCTTTCACCTTATTTTCTATCTTTTCACACAAATTAGCTAAATTTATTTTCCTTTTCCATCTTTGCAATCAAACAGAGCCTTACTTTTTGGTTTTTTCCATGAAAAAATTTTCTTTGGGTGGTGGTGAAAAAATTATTTCCACAAAACATAAAGAATAATTAAAGACATACTCATTTTAAAATGAGTATGAGATAGAGAACATCTGACCACATTCCTATGAAGACATACTCATTTTTAAGTTTTTCCATGAAGAAATTTTTTTTATTGGGTGGTGAGTAAAAATTTTCCACCAAAAATATTGAATGATGGATGATATATACTCATAAAATGAGTAACATCTCTTACCTTATTTTCTATCTTTTCACACAAACTAACTAAATTTATTTTTCTTTTCCATCTTTGCAATCAAACGGAGCCTTAGTTTTTAAAATTAGACTTTAGCTTGGCTTTAGTTTTACACACACACACACACACAAAAAGTTTTATTTTTATATTCCTTTTTTTTAATTAAATCTGAAAAAAAAGTTGTCAATTTTTTTTAAAAAAAGTTAAAAAAATAATTTATTTCCATCATTATTTATTTTATTTGTTTTTGCCTTTGGGTTAGATAACTTAAACACTTTGCATTTAGGCCCCTATTTTATTTTATTTGCTTCTTTAATTGTGCATATTTAATTTAGCATCAGCATTAAAATATTAGTTAAGGGCAACATTCCTATGAAGACAGGGATTGCATTTCATCACCAATTCTTGCCACATAGGTTAAAAACCACCTTGCACTTGTTAAACCCTAAGCCTTAAATTCATTAATCTAACATTAATTTGACGGTGCAAGATAATTGTTGGCCACTCCGGTGAGTACCTTTTTAATTTAACAACGCTTACGTAAATTCTATCAAATTGGCAACTTGTTGTCGAAAGTAGTTGGATTTTAGGTGGGACCATTTGTGACCCCTCTAGTATTTATTGGGAACTTAACCGGTTGTTAGATTGGAAGCCTTAACTGGTAAGCTTGCAATTTTCTCGATAAGAGTAGGACAAGCCTAGATCATTAATTATATTAAAATACTCAGCCCTCACTAAATTCATTTCTAATTAAACTGCCCTTAGGATTTGCTTGCAACTAGGATTTTGCATAGTTTATGCAACTTAGAAGTAGTCGAATAATTAGAAAACAACTAATCTTTTCACCTGAAAATCTCACAATGGCAGCCAATAATCGTACATTAAATGACTATTTCGCTCATGTCACAGATGAGCCTCCTACGTGCATCACCCTTCCAATCACTACTCAATTCAAAATTAGGCCTACTACCATTAACATGCTACCTAAATTCCATGGCCTTGATAGTGAGCAACCATGCATTCACTTAGGGAAATTCCTTATAATTTGTAGCACCTTTAAGAACTAAAATCTAGATGATGATAGTCTCAAGCTTAGATTATTTCCTTTATCCTTAGAAGATAAGGCAGTCTCGTGGTTGAACTTTCTTCCTCCTAATTCAATTACAACATGGGAACAACTAGCTAGGAAGTTTATGTCTAAATTTTATCCTATGCAAAAGACTGAATCAAAGAGAGATGCTATTAGCACATTTAGGGGTAAAGAATATGAGGAATTCCATGAGACATGGGAGCGTTTTCATGATTTATTAATTAAATGTCCACATCATGGTTTTGATAAAGCGAGTCTTGGCCATTTCTTCTATAAGGGTCTTTCCTCAATGAATCGTACAATAATTGAATCCATGCACAAAAGAAAATTCAAAGACCAAACTCCTGATCAAGCTTATACATTTTTAGAGGAACTAGCTGAGAGTGCACAAAACTGGAATAGTAGTAGCGAATACTTGTCCCGTAATGAATATACTGCACTTAAGAAACCAGACATGTATGAAGTTAAAATTGACACAGACCTAAAATCTATCATGGAGAGTCTAGTTACTGTTATTTAAAACTTAAGTAAGAAATTTAATGCTTTTTCTATCTCGACTAGAAACAACCCTAGCCCAGTTTTAAATGTTAGTAACCCATGTGGGTTATGTTCTAACTTTGATCATACTACTCAAGCCTGTCCTTTTTATTTCCCTGATTATGATGCACAAGTGTGTGCATTTAATACTTTTGGCAAACTTACTGCAAATACTTTTGGCAATAGATACCACCCTGATATGCGATTTCACCCCAATTTTTCTTAGAGTCAAAATGTTTCTTTGCAACAACAAAACGTAGGTGGTCCACCAAGTTTTCAAGGTTCCCAGAATAGGCCAATCCTTCAATAGGCCGGACTAATGGTCCCACAACAACAGTTCTTCCAACATCAGGTCAACCCTAATAGGGAGATATTTCCCGAACCTATGCGAAATTACAATGCTCCAGTCCCATCCTCTAATCATTCACTTAATGTTGAAGACACTTTTAAAATGCTGGCCATGAACATAGATCAATCCACTCAACAAGCGAATCAAAGGATACAAAAGTTAAAAAATAATATTGACATTTTAGCTAATAGTTAACTTCAATTCCAACAAACTTTTCAGAGTCAATTGAGTTAACTCACCTCTGCCTTAGCTGAAAGACAAAAAGGTTTCCTACCAAACCAACCTGAGCCAAATCCAAAGGGTAGAACAACCTTTAATGTAGGAGCCAATGTGTCTAATTTATAACACCAATCTACACAAGTTAATGTTGTTAATGCACTTCAATGTAATGATACGATTAAACAACAATAGCAAAATCAAGAAAACATTGAGCTATAAGACAGTAAGTCACAATAAACTGAGAAAAAAGAAAATGAGAATGAAGAAATTAGTACCAATTTACCTAAAACTAATAAAAATGATCAAGCTTTAAGTCCTAAGATTGATAGTAAGGGTATAGAGGTTGACAAGGCAAAAGTTGAACTTATTTCTAATATACCTGTTCCTAAGTTAATTAAAGATATTCATGCTTTCCTAGGTCATGCAGGTTTCTATAGACATTTCATTAAAGATTTTAGCAAAATAGCAAGGCCCTTTGACTCGGCAAAAACAACGCGTGCAGGTGGTCAATCAAGTAATAAAAACTCGGTAAGTCCAAGGTCGATCCACGAGGAGGATGGTAGTTCTTTGACTTAGGAAAATTTCTTTCAAGAGGAAGAAGAGAAAATTAAAGAAACGATGAAATATGGAGAGAATGGAATGAGAATTAATAAGTAAACTAACTAAAGGCAATATAATTAAATAAAACATGCAACTGAAACTAAACCTAAAAATAGCAAAACATTACTACGCTAAAGGAAACAAAACTAACATAACAGGAACATGGAATAAAGCTAAATAAAATAAATAATAAAAACAGCGTGCTAAATAAATTAAACGAGTGAAAAAATTTAATTAAAATTAAGAATAAAAAGCGCTGGGGGTATCCATAAGTTTCAGGCAACACAACGGGCAATTTGGTGGACCGATAATTCTTTTCTAATTAATTTTTCTTTAAAAAATCAGCCTATTATCCACGAGCTAATTGATCTCATAAACTCATATTTTTCGCAATAATTCATGCGTGACAGAACTATACGTACTAATACTAATTATGGAATCAATTCGCATTACTTAATTTTACCGAAAACACTTGTTTATTAAAGTGAAGTAGTGCTTGACACTACAAAACTTTTTATTAAAAGTGAATTTAGAAATATTAAGTAATTATCACAATTTAATTCAAATAGGTTAAAACATGATTAAAATCAAATTTAAACTAAAACGGGCGGTGGAAACACAAAATTGGCAATTTCGGTATCAAAAAGTAAGGATTAAAAATACTACCGAAAACAGCGCACTTAACTTTAAAATCTAAAAAGATACATAACCAATTAATTTAGAGAGTATAGACCGCCCTCTAAGCCAATTAGTTAGGGTTTAGCGCAAAAATAATGATTCAAACTAGTTTGGTTCTTTTGTCAGAAAGATTTTATTAAATTTATTATAAAAATATGTGATTAGCATACTAGGATAATAATTTAATAAAAATCAGATTTATTATGACCTATTAACCTATAGAAAATTAATTAGAATTGAATTCGGGTCTGAAAAATTACCGCGTCGGCATACCCGTTCCTTACGGACCCCTAACTAACGAACTAGCCAAACATATCTAATAAATTCATGCTCAATAAACTAATTAAATAAAACAGCCTATGTAAATTCATAAATTAAAAAGCAATTAAAATCATAAGCATGCAAAATTTATAATAAGAATTAACAAAGTAGTAAATAAATTAAGAACCTGAAATTGAGGTACGCGCGTAGACCAATAATTAAATTCTGAAATTAATCTTCAATAATTTACTTGAATACTTCTTCTCTAACTCCAAATTAACACCAAAGAAAAATAATGGAAGCAATATAAACGAAGATTTAATATTGTAAAAGAAAAATTAATTAAAAAAAGAAAAAAGAAAAGAATGGAGAGAGAGAGAGAGAGAGAGAGAGAGAGAGAGGGGGTGGGCACGGCTGTGTGCTGTTGTTGTTGGCTGCTGCTCTTGCTGCTCCTTTGATGATGATGATTTATATATATAATAAACCTAATTTAATTAGGTATGCTAATGGGTCATGGGCTTGACCCATTTTGGGATTTGAAAATTGACCAAAAATATATTGCAACGCATGGGATTTGAACCCAAGATCATCAGAATAGAAATTCTCATGCAAACCATCTAGGCTAAGCCCACTTTCGATAATTTCTTACAATTTCAATTATTTTATTCATTCGCGCTAGAATCTGCTCTTCCGGCGCACTGTTCGTATTTCGGCCATAACTTTGCACTCCGAACTCCGATTGATGCAAGGTTTTTGCCCACGCGTAGCTAACTCAAAGCTCTACAACTTTTGTATCTGGAGTTTTCTTCAAATTCTGCACGGATAAATACCAAAAATTACCGGAACAGAGGCAACGCGCGCGGCGAATCTCTTCTTCATTCACAAATTTTCAGGTTTGATTCAAATGACTCTTCTTTGCTTGGGACTGATCTATTGGCTTCTCTTAGTCTCTTCTAACCACTCCCTTCATTCTTGAACTTGGAAATTACTTTCGGTTCACTTCTTGAACTCAATTTAGCTCCGAATTTAACCGGCAATGACTAATTTTGGGAGAATTTGCTTCTGGATTCATTCTTGTTCATTTTTAACCTATAAAAAAGCTAAAATGCACTAGAAATAAATATATTATCCTATTTCATGATTAAAACTCAATTCTTAACAATTTAGGATAATTAGAATCAAATTCATGCATATTAAGCCACCTAAACATGTATAAAAATGCAATGTTTTGGCTTAATCACCATTAACTAACTTATTTGGAAATGATATCCCATTTATCTTTGATGAAGCTTGTCAGTCCGCTTTTGAGAAATTAAAAACTGCTCTTACCACTGTACCCATTATTCCCAAGACCACCTGATTGGAATTTACTTTTTGAAATCATGTATGATGCGTCAGATTACGCCATAGGAGCTATTTTAGGACAAAGAGTGGATAAGTTACCTTACTTAATTTATTATGCTAGTAAAATATTGAATGAGGCATAACAAAATTACTCCACTACAGAGAAAGAATTGTTGGCTGTAGTCTTTTTTCTAAATAAGTTTCGCTTCTACTTAATATGATTTAAATTCATCATTTTTACTGAGCATTCTGCTCTTCGACATCTTCTTTCAAAGAAAGATGTTAAGCCCAGTCGCATACGATGGATCCTCTTACTTCAAGAATTCAACCTTGAAATCCGTGATAAAGCTGGAAAAGAAAATGTTGTCGCTGACCATTTATCTCGTTAGTGATTGAGTCCATAGGAAATTCCATTCCAATTTTTAAAACCTTTCCTGATGAACAATTACTTGAAATCTCTCAAGTACCTCGGTACACTGACATAGTTAATTATCTTGTGATTAACCAATTACATTCTTATTGGTCTAAACCTGATAGGGACAAATTCTTAGCCAAAGTGAAAGAATATTACTAAGATGACCTTTATTTGTTTAAATATTGTTAAGACCAAATCCTTCGTAGGTGTCTCCCCGAATCCAAGCAAGAGTCTGTTATTTCTTTTTGTCATGACTAGGCCTGCGGTGGACATTTTAGTGTGAGACGAACCATTGCAAAAATTATGTAGTTAGGATTTTATTGGCCTACTATTTTTAAATACACCTATAATTATTGTCTAGCTTGTCCTTGATGTCAACACTTAGGTAAAAAAACTAAGAGAAATGAATGGCCTCAACAACCTATCTTAATAGTTGAAATTTTTGACGTATGGGGTATTGATTTCATGGATCCCTTCCCAAATTCTCACGGTTTTACCTACATTCTCCTAACTGTTGATTATATGGCAAAATAGGTAGAAGCTATAGCAATTAAGAAAGCTAGCCATAGAGTTGTCATTAATTTCTTAAAAGATACAATACTTCCTAGGTTTAATACCCCTCGAGCTATAATTAGTGATAATGGAACCATTTTTGTAATAAGGTGTTTGTAAGTTTGATGATTAAATACGGGATTAATCACAAGGTAGCCCTAGAATATCATCTCCAAACCAATGGTCAAGCTGAAGTGTCTAATAGGAAAATTAAACATATTTTGGAAACAACAGTTAATACTTTAAGAAAAGATTGGGCAATTCAACTTTCAGATGCTTTGTGGGCCTATTGTACTGCATATAAAACCCCAATAGGAATGTCTCCTTATATATTAGTACATGGTAAGGCCTGTCATTTTCCTGTTGAACTAGATTATCAAATCTATTGGGCTATTAAAACTATGAATTTTGTAATAGATAAAGCATGTGAACAACGAAAACTCCAACTCAATGAGTTAGAAGAAATACATAAAAACGCTTATGAAAGTTTTAAAATTTACAAAGCAAAAACTAAAATAGAACATGACATGTGCATCCTAAGAAAATAATTTTCTCCAGGGCAAAAGGTTCTTCTTTATAACTCTAGGTTAGAGTTATTTCCTGGTAAACTAAAGTCACATTGGTCTGGCCCCTATATTGTTCACAGTGTGTTATGCTACAGTGCTATAAAAGTCCAAGATCCTAAGAATGCACATTTTTAAAGTTAATGCTTAGCGTTTAAAACCATTTTAGAACTTTAAACTAGAGTATTCAAATAAACATTACTTGTTGATCCTGTATACCATGAATAGATTATATTTCAGGATTATTTTGAATTTTCTATATGGTTAGTATGTTTTCCTCAACTTGATTCGCCTGGCTAAAGGCAATAAACTTCGCGCTCATGGGAGGCAAACCATTTGGTGTGTTCTTGTTTAAACATTGATGACAGTGTTTCGATTTGTTTGGGGTGAGAAAGTTTTCAAAAAAAAAATTCATTTTTTTGAAAAAATTAAAATAGAGTCGTTTTGGTTTAGTAGCCTATCTATGATATAAATGAATTTACCGATGACCCACCCACTTTTTGAATGCTTAGAATTATTATTGTCTAGCTCTAAGTTTAGTTTGTTACTCGAATATATGTAAATCTAGACATTGCACTAGCTCTATTCAAAATATTTTTCTACTGCAAAACAATTGTCTAGTGTAATGTAAATTGAAAAGTAATCGAGCTTTTAAAGAGCTAGAGAAAAAACAGTGGAGACTTAATAACCTTGTGAGGTTTTGAGCCTTTTATAATTTGTAGAAGGTATAAACGAAAATTCAGAGTCACAAGATGACTCAACTATAAGTTGTTGCATAATCTCATTATTCATTTTCATATTTTGATTAATTACTGAGAATGAAATCTCTTTTGAGTTAAGAGAAACATAGCCCTTGTAGTTTATTTGAGACGTGATCATCATGCTAACCTATAGAGAGGATAATAGGCATTCTTTCTTTTCCACAATAAGCTTTCAACAGTCATATATATTTATCACTAGTATTCCTTTGAGCTTATAAAAAATAACATTATCTTTGTTTACCTATATTCCCAAAACCCCAATTATTTCTGAGAAGTTAGGAAGATTGTGAAAGAATGAAAGGAAGGAAACAAGCTAAAGCAGGAAAAAAAATGAATAGAAGAAGAGAATGGAAAGAAAAAGAAAAGAAAAATATGTGAAGAAAAAATAAGAAGGAATGAAATAAAGAAAAATATAAATGAAGATGTTTAAAAAAGAAAAAAGAAGAAAAGAATGATTGCAATGTTGGAAGTGAATAAGAAGATTCAAAATATAAATGAAGATTTCATATTGTTCCATACTAAAGTGATATTGAAGACTCTACTTTCTCAGAGATAATTTTTTCTTATGTCTTTAACCCATATTTAACCTGCATTTTAACCCGATAAAATCCTATTTGATCTATGGTTAGGTATAATAGGATGTGGAGAATATATGAGAATGTTCTAGGGTGGGTAACTTGACATTGTCAAATAAAGTAATTAATATTCCTTCCATGAGACTAAGTATTCATTCATATGCGTTTTTTCTAGTTAGTATGTGAGCTATTTAAATTTGAAATCTTTCTCATATACGAGAGAAACATTGAAACCAAATTACAGAGTGTCATTTTTTTCAAGAGAGTATATTTAGTGAGATTTGGAGTCAAAGCAACTTTTTCGAAGACAATGTAGTAATTCCTTTACTTGGATATGAAAAGTAACATTAGATTGGTTGTCCACACACGCACATTTCCTTTTTAAGCTTATTATGTAATGTTTATTTTTATATAATTTTAGTAGCTCATTACATATGGTGAATTGGACATTGTTGATTCTTGCTTTTCATAAAGGTAGGTGGCGAGGGATTTTTTGTGAAAAAATAAGGGAAAAATCAAAATTGATTTATATTTTTATAAAGTTTGGGGGCATCTTTACTGCAAACCCTCACGAGGTTATAACTCATCCACTTTGGTAACTTAGTGGTTTAAGGCCTTGTTGCATACGGCAAATGCAATCGAGAATAACCAGCGAAAGTGGTACACCTGAGTACAATAGGATTTTTTTTTTGGCCCTTTATCTATGTTCAATATTTTATGTTTGCTTGAGGACTAGCAAAAGGGTGTTTGGGGGTAGTTTGATAAGTTCCTAAAATTTTTATTTAAACCCGTAAATAATATTTTGTTAGTATATAATTAATGCTTAAATTATGGAAGAATAATATTTATTTTTTCCTTTAGTAGGGAAAAAGTAAATTATGATTAAAAGTCTAAAAAAAGTGGAAGAAGTTAATTAAAAATATCAAAGAAAGATAAAGAACAAGAATATTCCAATTCAATATTCTCTCCTAATTCGAGTACAACCCTTATTCTCACTCTTAATTAGAATCCTAATTGAACTCATAGTTGTTATTTCTTCTACAATTATGGTTTCATAAAACTTTTAAACTTGTATCTCTTATTCCTATATATAGACACATTCTCTACATTTAAAATCATAGGAAAAAAAATAGATAGAGATATATAGTTAGAATATAGATATTATTAGAGAGTTCTAGAGAGACAAATCCTCCTTATACTAGTTGCCGTGTGGCCGAAGTATTGAAGGTGAAGAAGTGGGTAGCGTAAAGCCGTGCGGTACACGCCAGTTCGAACATCATAAACATGGACACTTCCTAGCTTTCTAATTTTCTATAGTTTGTATTTGAATATTTTAATTTTGATTTTAATGGTGAATTATTATTTTATTTTAATGTGTTCTTTATTTAATATGCTGGGCTAAATTCTCTCCAAAGGGGAGGGATGAAACCGCCATGGATGTAATGGGATTAATTTAATTATAATTGATTTTTAATTATACGTCCCCAATTAAAATAGATTTTGAAATTATCATTATTATAACGTGTGTTTTCTTTCTAATACTTTAATTGTTTTTAAAATAAAAGAAGGATCTCTTGTGATCACCAATTTGGGGATACATGCGATATTTATTTTTATTTACATTAGTTTTAAAGAAAGAATGATGGTGATTTTGAATTTGTTTATATAGTATAGATGAAAGTAAAAAATATAATTAGATACTTTTTTTTTGTTTATATCCATTGTGGTGGATTCTCTTTCTTTAAGATTTCTTATTATTTATTAATTGTTTGCTTTCTTTAATTTAATTATTTGAGTTTAATTAGTTAGTTTCTTATTTTAGATAATTTCAAAAATCAAAATTTAAAAACTGTTTTAATTTAGGTTCCTAAATTATTAGATTTCATCAAATTTTCTTATTTTTAAGGTATTAACTTGAATTTGGATTGACTCATACTTATTCACTATACTAATTTAATTATTTTACATAAAAGTAGGGTTTTATTGCATTTAAGCGTGGAATAAAGCAAAAATTCCCCTTAAATCAATTAAACAAAGAAATAAGAAAGTATCAGCAAATTGTCACAAATCCACTCGCTTATTCAATCTCCCCATGTTCTGATGTTCAAACTCTTCATGTAATGAAATGTTTACAGTTGCATGTAAGACTGATTTGGGTAGGTAAGATAAATAGACCAGAAAGAGCAGGCAAACTCGTAAGCATTGAAAAGTCCAAAATGGAAAATGTTTTTTTTACCTTTAAATTTAATCACTTATTTTTACTTGGTAAATTAAATGTGTTGTATTTTTATTGTATCCTGTGAAGAAAGAACTCATGTAATGTGTTGGTGCTAAAAACTAAAAGGGTGGTTTAGATCACACAGTCAAATGATTGGAATAATAAACACAATAAGTTAAAAGAGTCAAAGATGTATTAAAATACGGGTTAATTATCCTCTGTGGAATAGAGCTAGGAGTTCAATTTTGCCTTGTTATTGATATAAATGAGTGGCTATTACAAATTCACAAAGATTTCTCTAGCTAATCTATCCTTACAATATTACAATGAGAGTATGCCTTGAGCTACATAAATTCTAGTTCATATATATCAAGAGCTTTGTCGTGTGCTCAATATCTTTATCTCTCTTGGTTGCTCTCTTATTGTTTTTCTTGGTTGTTGATAAGTTGTTGGGAGAAGTAAATTCTTCTTCTATATATATGACTGAGAAGAAACGTATACGGGAGCTCCTAGAGCAAGTCTAAAGCCATGCCTTGATCATCACCAACTCTAACCTTGCTTCTCCATGAATTCCGGTACTTTAAATACAGTTGGTGCGCATTTAATGAAGGCGAGGGAGGTTTTGTGTGTTCTACAGAGTAGGTGGCAATCGCCCATACCTCTGTCAACCACTCTAGAATAGTGGTTATACAAGAGAGAGAGAGAGCTTCAGAGCTCGTCGAAAGAGCTCTGGCGCTTGAGTTCTGTAATTTGATGCGTGTAATTAACTCTTGAGCCGGTACTCAACCTATGAGGGGGTCCACTTTCCTTGGAGTACTTGAGCAAGGATCCTCTGAGCTCCTCCCATTGGGAGAGGCTTAATTGCTGACGTGGATGGCCACGCGTCAGCTCGTGGTTGGCGGGCGGATCAAGTTACTAATTTGCACTATCAATTTCCCATATCCTTGCCATTTAGCTCAGATGAGTTGATTGGTGAGAATAAAGTTCCCGTTTTGTCCTCAGGGGAATTCAGAGCTCCGTTAGATGAACAACGTCCGGTACGAGCTCTGTTGGAGAGGTTGGGTTGGACGTTTCCATCAGCTCTGGTGGAAAGTTTGAACACTGAGGTTTTTTACTTGATTCCGCGACCTGTTGTTACTACCTCGAGCTCTTTGGCACAACCGTTACTTTTTGAGGAAATTGTGTGTGGCCATTTCGTATTCCTTGGAGAACGTGAAATTGTGCGGTAGTGGGCATGTGAGTGGACGGTTAAGGTTTTGAATAAACACTTAACTTTTCCTATGCATTTTATATAAACCCTTTTGCTTTAGGAATTTTTTTCACTTTTCACCCTTCTCCTTCTCTTGAACCCTACGCGCTTTAGAGCTTACAAAACCTACATCCACCTCATTCTCTGTTAATTTGGTTTATAAACCCTCATCAGAAATCTCATTTCAGAGGTTTTCCACTGTTCCCTTAGAGGATTTTATTAAATTTATCCCCCATTTTGCACCGTCTTCTTCTCTCCACACTCCAATGCTACTCATGGAGCACTTTACTAGCCACAGCCAGAACCTAGAGACCCATATCACCATAGAGCAAGGATTCTCTGTGGGAGATGCTCCCAATCTTCCTGAGGTGAGGTCCATTGAGATCGTGGACAGTGAGGGAGAGCTGGCGCGTATTTGCCACCCCCAATGTATCCAACGACACAAAAGACATCTAAAAATATTCGGAGTACCTTAGCTCTCTCTCTATTTTTCTCATTCCTTCAACCTTCTCCGCCCTCTATATCCCAATTTTTAGAGTGAGATATCAAATCCCCGACTTTGTCAGGATCTGAGTTCCAGACCTTAAGAAGATACCTTACTATTACAGACCTGGAGAGGTATACTTTTATGAGTCCGCATTTGAGCATGGACTAAGATTTTTCATGGATGATCACGTGAGGGAGTTGCTGGTGACCATGGATTTCACCCCAGCTCAAGTCATCCCCAATATATGATTCTACCTCATAGGGTCGATGTTGATATTTAGAGCCATCTTTGCCGGCAGCCATGACATGACCATTGAGGAGTTCATCACCATCTTCCAGCCTAAAGACAGTAGTGGGAAGAACAACGGCGTCTTCAACTGCCATTCGAGGTTGGGATCCTTAAAAATTATCTCCGGCCTCCCTGACAGATCCATAACTAGAAGAAAAGATTCTTCTACGTCTCAAGTGAGGATTGGGGGCATGACTCCAGGTATCCCAGCATCCACGACCTCAAACATTTGTTCTCGGGACCAGATTATATAAGTAAGTTCTCCTTTGTCCTGTTGAGTTATTTGTCTGTTCTTCTCCTTTTTGTCACAGTGTCTGACCTCTTCTTCTTATCTCTTTTTTTGTAGTTAAAAAGAAAAGGCATGAGCTGGTAAAGTCGCCTTAGATCAAAGATGCCAAGGATTTCTTTTTAAAACACTATGCGGACATCGTAGCTCTAGGAATGATATAGAGATATGGATTGGGTCCCAGGCCCACCAACACCAACTCTCATATCCTTACGGTGGAAGTCCTTCCACACTTAGACGTTCTCTTACCTTCCGAGCACAACGACCCAGGGCTGAAGGCCTCGAAGGTCGCTAAGAAAGGATGCATCAATCAAGGAAACAAAGGTCTTGCAATCATCAAAGGAGTTAGGATTAAAGGAAACGCCCCACTAAAAGGAAACCAAGAGAAAAATTGAGTTGCTTTTTTGGAGACAAAGTTCTAGCAGTAGCCCCCCTCCAACAGGGGCCTATGGTGCCCAAGAAAAGTAAGTTCCTATTTTCCCTCCTTTTTATTTTCAAATTGCCAAGCTCTGATCCTCATTAACCTTTTTTTTCTCCCCTTTTTTTCTTATATATATATGTATTAGAATTGGCCTTCATGGTGAATACTGATAAGTTGGCTAAGAAGATGAGTGCACTGACCAGGGGGCTACCCCTTTCTAAGAGGTCTAAGGGACTTGAAGTACCCTAGAAGGAGGCCCCATTTTCGCCAAAGGACCCCTAACCGACCAGAGTTGGAGACAACACCTCTAGCGACCTCCGCCCAGAAGGTGTGTGCAGTTGGGTAGATCTCATGAATGCCCTTATAGGGGACCTCCACCTTCTTAGCCGGAGAAGACAACTTTGGAAAGGAAAGTAGCTCCGGAAGTTAGCACCTCCAATCCTGTTGTCGTGAGCTTTGGGGATAATGAAGGGCCCAAAGTAGAAGAGGAAAAAGTTGTTATGACTGAAACCAAGGAAAAGGAGCTTGGTGAGCATAAGCCCAAGCCCAGCTCCCAAGATTGGTCAGGCTTCTGGAACAGGCAAGGGAAAAGGGAACAAGCTTGTTGGTTAATTCTTCCAGCCTTCATATGAGTCATGTATATTTGGTTATCCTCCTAGGCTCTTTCTTGTGGTTTTTTTTGGGTATAGCTCGCCTATTTTATTTCTCTCAAGCCTTGAATATTTTCTCCTCTATGCTCTATTTGGCTAAAAAGGGCTCCAGAACAGTTTGCAATACGGCTCTCCTGGAGTAGCTCACCAAGACTCATAACGAGCTCTACCTAGCCAGGAGTGAACTGGAGAGAGCCAAGAATGACAAGAAGATCTTGCTGGAGCAGTTTAATAATGGCTTGTCTGAGACATAAGGTCTGAAGAGTGAAGTGGACAGCTTCAATAACACGTTCAGCCAACTAAAGTATGAATATATAGCTTTATCGCAAGAGCACGAGGTCAAAAGGCAGGAAGCCTTCGACTTCAAGTTCGAGCTTATCCAAGTCAGGAAGGAGATCCAGGCCGCCGAGCCCATATTAGAGATGGCTAAAAGAACTGTGGATTTAGAGCGCAAGGGTAGGAAAAATGATGAAAAGGCAATGAAAGGGGGTCCAAACTCAGCTGGCAGTAAATGATCTTAAGATGTCTACCTCCCTTCAGCACCAGGAAGTCATGCGTACACAACTTTTTGACCTGGAGAATGAGCTAAGGGAGCTGAAAGAATCCATCCCTGCAATGATGTCCTAAGTCGTTGAGGAGTTCTGTGGTGCTGAGGGCCGGTTGCTAAGGATCTCTGATTCCTTTGTAACTGGTTTTTATAACTGCAAGGAGTTAGCCCTTCAATGGCCTGAAGACTTAGAGTGCCTCGAGGTGCCTACTGAGATAGACTTAACTCCCAAGCTAGAGGCCAAGATTGCTGAGAAGTGATCTAATACTCTTGCGGTGCTCTAATTGATTATGGCAAAAGAGCCAAATGTGCTGGCCAAGTGGGAGACCGACGAGCCTTCTCCTTCAAGGGCTGGTGGAGAAGATGACAATTGGGGTGACCACTAGCTAAGATATGATAGGGTTCATTTGTATAGAAAAACTAGGACCACTATAATCACTTTCCTTATTAATGAAATGCAAATTTTAGTTGTTTTTTGTTTGTCTTGTTTTGCTTTAATTCCTATATTTTTCTTTTATCTAAGTTGTAATGTGAGATGGAATGAGCCTAATGGTACTCTAATGCCCCTTCAATATAGAAAAAATCTAGACAATATAAAGCAAGATAAACACCCTGCCTCAAAAGAGTTAAACAATTTTCATGAGAGGTCAATGACCAGTTTTAGCTTGTTGAGCTAATTATCTTTGGGTCTTCTCAGTACCAGTGGATTTCTTATTACTTTGGTTAAGTTTATAGTCATGCCCCCTGGATTTTAAACAAAGTTTATTAAGAATTCTTAAATATTAGTTGGACTACTCAGTGTGTAAAAGTGTTTATTGAGCGAATTTGTTGCCACGCTAACCTCTTTTTAAGAGGAATTGTATAGTTCTTAGCAGGCTTGTATTGAGGACCTTTTATGCTTAGTGATTGACCTATATGGTGATAGGAATTTTTTTGAAGTCTTTGGAGTTTTAAAAGAAAAAATTGTTCTTTTAGTTAAGTCTTGAGTAGAGTTATGCCCCATTTTGACTTAGGCAAATTCTGATAGTCTTCTTATTTATCACCAGACCTCTTTAGTTATAAAATCGACCTCTTTATAAGAGGATTTGAGCATAGTGTAAGTGTGCTTTTATGAGCTGGGCACTTTATGTAACACCCTCGCTTTAATTAGTAGGATAACATCTGTAATTAAGACCTGGAGCATTACTAACCCACCTTAGTCGAGCTAAAGTAGGTTTGAAATAAATAATAAAATAATAAATCCAAGAAAATCACATAACCTGGAATAAACAACCCTGATACTCATGTTACGGGCGATAATATAAAACATGAGTGAAATATACATCTATACACAGGCATAAAATTCAAAAGACATACATACTATGTTAACATGTATTACGGAGTAAACAATAACTCAGGCTAGCCGTGGCTTGCCATGTGCACACCTATACAACAAAAATGAGTCGGTATCAGAGATCCTCTATTTCGTTCCCGACCCAGTTGCTTCTTCAGCCGTATCCGTCTCCTAGATTCCTGAATTTGTTCATATAAAAAAAGGGGTGAGCTCACAGCTCAGTAGGGGGTATAACAGGAAATATTACGTACAAAACGTAATTAACTATTTAATCATAAATCATAACTCAACCAATAAAACAATGCATGCATGTGCATATGCAGGTTACCTCCCTTGTGTCAACTATTATACCGAAAGAATACCAATGCCGAACCGAATCATAATAATAATAACAACAATGGGCCTGACCGCCCCCAAGAGATACCGAAGCTGGGCCGAATCATAATCATAAGAAGAAGAACGGGCCTGACCGCCCTAGAGAATAAGTCGAACATGATCACAATATAATATTATTCAACCCATCAAAGATCATCATCGTATCATAATATAATTGGACCACGTGTCCATCCATATCATATCACAGAATCACCAGTGCTTTGCCGAGGCCTAGATTTCCGGGCTACTCACCGCTGGCTCTAGACAGCCGACCTCATTGCTGTCCCCCGGGGGTTTAGGAATTTTCAACCCAAGGGCACCGAGCCCTACTTATTTTCACATCGGCAAGCACTAGTCAATACATATTTTTTTCATCATCGAAGGGCCACAATAACAATCATATCAAACCCATCACAGAACTATGTCACATCCCAGAATAATTCAGCAGATATAAGAAGCTTTCGGCACCATAAATACAAGATATATGCCCACATGATAGGCCATAAGAATAATCCGAGCTTGCCAAAAAGTCTCAAAGAATTCGGTTGACACAATGACGATGCACAATATGCATAACATGCTAATAAATGAATATTTGAAATAATTTATGCCATATAACCACAATAAATCTCTATACATATCTCTTAATGTATATAATTCATTAATTAATTAATGTTATAAATATAAAATATTTATACATCCAAGGAATATCTCATGTATATCAAATAATACAAATATATCAAGTATAATGGCATATCTTGCTTCAAATAACATACACATGGCTTTATAAATCACAAAACATCATCATCCTCATCATATAATAATTCTTAAAAAAAAGACAATTAAAATATGATGATTCATATATAATAAAATTATACTATTAGCTTTTAAAAATAATTAAACCACTACCTCAGAATATTTAGCCCCAAATAATAAAATTTGAGTTGATACCCAAACCCCGACCGGTACAACACTAAAATTCTTATACCGTTGCGTAGCCCTCAACGTATAGAACAATTTTTCCCTAAGGCTTGACTCGATTCGGCGGAGTTTTGATGACCAATTGCTAAGAAGAAACCTTCGTACCTATTTTCTTTTTTTCTTACTGTTGCTTCGCTATGAAAATGAAAGCAAATGAATGAAAATGGAGAATATGTAGGTGATGGAGTCGGTGTACTTTTAAAAAAAAAAATCTAACTTTATGTTTAATTACGGAATTTAACCCTGAAGTTTCGTAACTTTATTATTTTAACCCTGAACTTTTGCAACTTTACAATTTAGTCCATACTCAACCAAGAAATATGTGTCTAATTTACACCAATTATATTACGGGGTATTACACTTTACTAAACTGATATCTTTGTGAGAGAATTTTTACAGAGTGCAAGTGTGCTTAATGAACTAGACACTTACTAAACTGACCTTTTTGTGAGATGATTTTTACAGAGTTCACTTTACAAGTAGTGAAATACTAAAACAAAACATTTCATATACATTTTTCTTTGGAAATAAATATTACAACAGTACGGTCTATTTTATCTCAAGGATAATATCTCATTAGGTGCTATATGTTCTATGGTTTCATGAGTTCCATGCTGTCTACAATCCTTAAATAGTAAGTGCCAGGCCTATTGACCTTAGCGACCACGTATGGACCTTCCCATTTAGCAGCGAGCTTGCCTTATTCAGAAATCTTGGTGGCTAGGATGACTTTTCAAAGTACAAAGTCATCTACATTCAAGCTTCTGTGCTTGACCCTCTTGTTGTAACTTTTGACCATGCTTCTTTTATAAGCCTTTTCCTTTATTCGAGCTTACTTTCTCTTTTATTCAAAGAGGTCTAAGTTAGCCAGCAGGCCTTCGTTGTTACGAGCTGGGTCATGATGGTTGATTCTGTACGTTGGTACTCCTATATCCACTGGGATAATTGCTTCAGTTTTGTAGGTTAGGGAGAAAGGAGTTTCACCAGTTGATCCTCTGATAATGGACCTGTAAGCCCACAGGACTAATGGGAGCTTTTCAGACCAATTTCCTTTGGCATTGTCAAGCCTTTTCTTCAATGAGCTCAGTAGGGTTCTATCAGTGACCTCTGCTTGGCCGTTGGCTTGAGGATGGACATATGAGCTGTAATGGTTTTTAATTTCTTACCCTTCGCATAAATCTCTGAAGAGGTCGTAATCGAATTGTCTTCCATTGTTAGTGATTTGTACCTTTGGAAGACCAAAACGGTAGATGATGTTCTTCCACACGAAGCTCTGGATCTTTATGGTAGTGATCGTGGTTAGTGCTTCTGCTTCAACCCACTTGGTGAAATAATCAATAGCTACTACTGTAAACTTTGTCTGCCTCGTGCCCAAAGGGAAAGGTCTGACTATGTCCATGCCCCACTAAGAGAAAGGTCAGGGGATGCTGACAGAGGTCATTAGCTCTGCTGGGAGCTATTGGACGTTAACAAACAGTTGGCACTTGTCACACTTTCTCACTAGCTCATTGGCGTCTTGTAAGATAGTGGGCCAGAAGTAGCTTTGTTTCCCAACTTTGAAGGCTAATGAGCGAGCTGTTGGTTGCCCTCCACACAACCCTTCATGGATTTCTAACAGAGCTGCTTGGGCTTGGTCAGAATGTAGGCAGAGCAGGAATAGAAGCACATACTCATATTTGTACAGTGTCACTTTAATGACTACGTATCTATTGGAAATATATTTTATCTTTTTGGCCATCTTTTTATCTTCAAAAGAGTTCTGCTTGTGAGGTAGTCCAAAATTGTGTCAATCCAGCATTTGTAAACCTATACTAAGGCCACATCGAGCTCTACGAGTTCCTCGATAGCCTTTCTTTCTAGGTACTTAATGTGAATACCGCATGGTATTTCTGAAGATGAAGCAAATTTGGCCAGACGGTCTTTTTTATTATTTTGAGTTCGTGGGACATTGACAAAGACTAAGTTTTTCTACCTTTTAGCTGATGCCTTAGCTTTTGCTAAATAAGTGGCCATGTGGTCTTCTTTGGCATGTTGTGGCCAAGTATTTGGCTGATCGCGACTGCAGAGTCGTTGTAGACCACCATCTGTCTTGCCCTTAAGTGACTCGGCAAAAATAACGCGAGTTATTATGCCCAAGTGCAGGTGGTCGATCAAGTAATAAATACTTGGTAAGTTCGAGGTCGATCTACGAGGAGGAGGGTAGTTCATTGAATTATGAATATTTCTTTCAATTGGAAGATGAGAAATATAAAAAAAAATATGAAATATGGAGAAAAAGGAATGTAGATCGATAACTAAAATAACTAGTGGCAATAAAACTAAATACAACATGCAACTAAAACTAATCCTAAAGGTAGCGAAACATTACTATGCTAAAGGAAACTAAACTAGCATAAAAAGAACATGGAACAAAGCTAAATAAAATAAACACTAAAAATAGCATGCTAAATTAATTAAATGCGTGAAAAATTTATACGAAAATTAAGAATAAAAAGCGCTAGGGGTATCCATAAGTTCCGGGTAACACAATAGGAAATTCGATGGACCGGGAATTATTTTCTAATTAATTTTCCTTTAAAAATCAGTTTATTTTCACAAGTTAATTGATCTCATAAGCTCGTATCTTTTGTAATAATTCATGCATGACATGAAACTATACGTACCGATACTAATTATGGAATCAATTCGCATTACTTAATTTTACCGAAGATACTTGTTAAAGTGAAGTAGTGCTTGACATTACAAAACATTTTATTAAAAGTGATTTTATAAATATTAAGTAAAAACCACAATTTAATTCAAATAAGTTAAAACATGATTAAAATCAAATTTGAACTAGTGAAAACACTAAATTGGCGATTTCGGTATCAAAAAATAAAGATTAAAATTACTACCTAAAACAGCGTGCTCTAGTTTGAAATTATAAAGATACAAAACCTATTAATTTAGAGAGTATAGACCGCTCTCTAAGTCGACCGGTTAGGATTTAGCGCAAAAACAATAGTTCAAACTAGTTTGATTCTTTTGTCTTAAAGATTTTATTAAATTTATTATAAAAATATGTGATTAACATACCAGGATAATAATTTAATAAAAATCAAATTTATAATGACCTATTAACCTATAGAAAATTAATTAGAATTAAATTCGGGTTCGAAAAATTACCGCGTCGGCATACCCGTTCCTTACTGACCCCTAATTAACGAACTAGCCAAATATATCTAATAAATTCATGGACGATAAATTATATAAATAAAATAGCCTATATAAGTTCATTAATTGAAATCTAAATAAAATCACAAACATGCAAAATTTATACTAATAATTAACAAAGCAGTAAATAAATTAAGAACTTGAAATTGAAGTACGCGCATAGACTAATAATTAAATCTGAAAATTAATCTTCAAGATTGTTTTGAAGTACTTCGTCTTTACTTCCGAATTAGCACTGAAGAAAAATAATGAAAGCGGTACAAACTAAGCCTTAATATTTAAAAAAAATTAAATAATAAAAGAAGAAGAAAAGTTAAATGGAGCTTGATTGGAGTGATGCTCCTCACAGCTGCTGCTCTCCATTCCCACGGCTGGCTTCTGCTCTTGACTTTGTATTAGACAAGCCCCAGCTTATTTGGATGTTGAATTGGTCATGGGCCAAGCCCATGTGTGTGGCATTAATTTAATTAACTTCAAAAATTAACAAAAAAAAAAACATAAACTTTATATTAGACAAGCCCCAGCTTAAAATTAACAAAAAAACAACCTAAAAGTGCTGCCAATGGGAATTGAACACGAGACAACGAAGAGGGAACTTGTCACTCTAACCATCTAGGCTAGGATCATATTCAATAATTTCTTGCACCTGTGAATCTTATTCATTCAGCAAGAATCTGATCATCCGGCACACTGTTTGTATTTTGACCATAACTTTATGCTCTGAACTTTGATTAACACAAGGTTTTTTCTTACACGTAGCTAACTCAGATCTCTATAACTTCTATTTCTTGAATTTTCTTCAAATTCAGCACAGATAAATACCAAAATTTGCTAGACTACAAGCGTTGCGTGCGGTTAATCTCTTCTTCATTCAAATATTTTTTGAATTGATTCAAATGACTTTTCTTTGCTTGGGATTGCTCTATTGGATTCTGTTAGTCTCTTCCATCTACTTCCTTCATGCTTAAGCTTAGAATTTTCTTTCGGTTCACTTTTTGAACTCAATTTAACTCCGAATTTGACTAGTAATGATTAATTTTAGCAGAATTTGCTTCTGAATTCATTCTTATTCATTTTAACCTGTAAAAAGGTTAAAATGTAATAAAAAAACATACTATCCTATTTCATGATTAAAACTCAATTCTTAACAATTTAGGATAATTATAATCAAATTTATGCATATTAAGTTATATAAATATGTATAAAATTATAATATTTTGGCATAATCACCAAGTTTCTAGTTACCCTCAGAGATGATATGATATCTTTGTACTCAGCCTCATTGTTGGAGGTTTTGAAGAGGAATTTTAGAGTTATCTCGAGGGTGTTAGCCTCAGGAGTGATTAGTACTAAACTAGCACAAGAACCTTTCGAGTTGGAAGCTCCATCTACATGAAGTATCCATATGTGAATTTTTGGCTACAAGTTTAATGAGGTGGTGGGCCTCGAAGGGCCTGGGTCAGCAGGTGGTAGCAATTCTAATAGTTCAGTGATTTGCTCCCCATCGTAAGTGAACTCTGCTATGAAGTTTTCCATGGCCTGGCCTTAGATCGAAGTTCGAAACTTATAATTGATCACGAACTATCCGAGCTCTACAGCCCAAATGGCCAATCTTCCTGACTGCTCTGGCTTGTCGAGAACCCTTCGCAATGGATGGTCTGTGAACACATTAATGGTGTGGGCCTGGAAGTAAGGCCTCAATTTCTTGGAGGTGATGAGGAGCGCGTAGGCCGTCTCTCCAACCTCAGATAATTCAACACGGCGGCATGAAGGGCTCTGCTTATGTAATAGATTAGTAGCTGTGCCCCCTTTTCATTTCTCATAAGGGTTGAACTGATAGTTGTGTGTGATATTGCTAGATACTAACTCAGAATTTTCTCTTTCTTCGGTGAGCTAAGAACAAGGGGAGCTCCTAGGTACTACTTGAGCTATTAAAAAGCCAGCTCGCACTCCTTTGTCCAATAAAATGCTTTATTAATGGCTTTGAAGAAAGGAGGCACTTGTCTGTTGCCTTGAAAATAAATCTATTTAGAGTTGCCACCTTCTCAGCTAGGCTCTGGACCTATTTTGGTTTAGTCGGAGATCTAATATTGATTAGAGCTTGTATTTTCTCAGGATTGGTTTCAATTCCCATTTGTGTTACCATGAAACCTAAGAATTTTCTCCCTTTCACTCTAAAAGCACACTTAGCTAGGGTTAAGGGACATACCATTCTGCCTGAGTATGGCGAAGGCTTCATTGAGGTCTGTCACGTAGTTGGAAGCTTTGAGACTCTTGACTAGCATGTCATCGACGTAAACTTTCATGTTTTTGCCTATCCGATTCTTGAACAATGTGCTCATAACCTTGATAAGTAGCTCCAACGTTCCTCAGACCAAACGGCATGGCCTTGTAACAATATGTGCCCTCATTGGTATTAAATAATTTTTTTCTTGATTTTTAGGGGCCATCTTGACCTGATTATGCCTAGAGTATGCATCCATGAAGCTCAACATTTCTTACCCGTGGTTGCTTTTACAAGTTGATCAATCTTTGTGAGCGAAAAGTTGTCTTTTGGGCAGGCCTTGTTAAGGTCTTTGAAGTCGACACATATTCTCCACATCCCGCTGTGCTTTTTCACAAGCACCACATTGGAAATCCACTTAGGGTAGTGGACTTCACAAGCACCACATTGGAAGAAGCACCACATTCTGAGCTTCTTCTTTTGCAGCCAAGTTTCTTTATGCTACAAAATTTCTCTTCTTCTGCCTCACCGGCTTAAAGGCTGGGTCAGTGTTGAGTCGGTGCACCATAATTTTTGGATTCAGTCCCTTCATATTATCATGGGACCAGGCAAAGATATCAGCATTAGCTCGTAGGCATCGGGAGAGTTCTTCTTTAATTTCTGGACTCAGGTGATTACTAATTTTCAAAAAGGAAAATGTTTTTCTTACCTATAAATTTTATCACTTATTTTTACTGAGCAAATTAAATGCGTTGTATTTTTATTATATCTTGTGAAGATACAATTCATGTAATGTGTTGGTGCTAAAAATTAGAAGGATAGTTTAGACCACATAGTCAAATAATTGGATCAAATGATTAGAACAATAAACACAATAAGCTAAAAGAGTCAAAGACATGTAGGGGAGGTTGGTCTCGTATGAAAATATGGGTTAGTTATCCTCTGTGGAATAGAGATAGGAGCTCGATTTTGCCTTTTTATTGATATAACTGAGTGGCTATTACAAATTCACAAAGATTTTTCTAGCTAGTCTATCCTCACAATATTACAATGAAAGTATGCCTTGAGCTACACAAATTTTAGTTTCTTTAGCTATATCAAAAGCTCTGTCGTGTGCCCAATATCTCCATCTCTCTTGGTTGCTCTCTTAGTGTTTTTCTTGGTTGTTAATAAGTTGTTGGGAGAAGTAAATGCTTCTTCTATATATATGACTGAGAGGAAATATGTGTGGGAGCTCCTAGAACAGGTTTGAAGCCATGCCTTGATTATCACAAACTCTAACCTTGTTTCTCCATCAATTTCGGTACATTAAATTAAGGGTGGAAAAATATACCAATAATACCGTACCAATCCATACCAAACCGAATCATTACCAAAATATACTGAAATTTGGTAATGGTACAATACCAATCAGTATTATACCATACCAAATTTATTTGGTACGGCATCGGTACTTAAACTCATTACCAACGGTATAGCGTACCGTACCGAAATTTTAGTATTACTAGGGTATACCGTACCTAATCGTATCAATTGTGCCAATTATACCAAATACTAATAAATTACCAAATTAATTACTAATAGTCCAATATTCCAATACCCACACAGCCCGCAACCCACATATTAATTAAATTATAGATGAATGGTCTAATACCCCCACAACCCACATATTAATTACCTTGTTGGTTTCTCTATCGATCAGTTTCTAAGTTCCACAATTTCTTGAGAAGACAATTTTCAACATAAGTATACGAATATCACTTTTCTATTTGCATAGTCCTATATTCAGATTTTTATTCATTTTTTAAATATAATCGAATGTCCTATTTCACAATGTGTATAAATTTTATACTTGACGATTATATATATTAGAATTTGTAACTAATTAAGTTTCCTTTTGAGAGAGAATATGTAAGTTACATCTAAAGTATTGTCATGTGATATCTTATTACAAAAAAATCATACAAATTCCAGCAGGTTCTAAGATCCCATTTAATAGTTGTAGTAACGTATGTGTTCTTGTGTCATTGAATTAGGCGATGGCAGGCTACGCTATAGACTATGGAGAGTTGATTTCATGTCGCTTTAGTTGATAAAATGAGGAGCTGAATGTTTCTTTTTCTAGGAAAAATCTTAACTTGAAAATATATTAGAAATGGTGGATTAATTTTATAAATCATATGCCTTTAATATAAGTTATTTTCTTCAATACAATATCTTTTTTGGCTAGAGGGCTAAGCCATGAATTCTTATCTCTTAAGAGCATCTCCATCGGATAGGGTAAACAAATAAATTTACCCTATCCCTATCCATAGTGGAAGAATTTAGATGGACAAAATTTGGCTTGTAGGGTAGAGAACGACTAAATTTTTCATTCTTTTAAATTTTATCCTATACGAATATGGATCGGTCGTATAAGCCATATGAATGTGTAAGATTCGTATTAAACTAAAAAAAAAACATACAAATTTGGCTCATTCGTATGAGTGACAAAACTTAAAAAAAAAATACAAAATAAGCCATACGAGGGTGGCAGCCTCGTATGGTTGAAAAAGTGTGTTTTTTATTTTTTTATTTTTTAACTCATATGAGTCACAAACCATTAAAAAAAATTTGCCAAAACAACCCATCCAAAGATGCCTCGATCTTATGGCATTAAATTATTTATTTATTTTTTTAAGAAAACTCATACGAGTGTGAAACGTTCGTACGAGTAAAACAATTACCATTTCCGATGTGTACAGGCTTTGAAATTTAGAAAATAATTTCTAAATTTATCCTAAATTTTAAAGTATCCGATGTGGATGCTCTAATGAGGTTTGCCTAGCAGCTTTATATTTTGTTTTTGGCTACTATTGTTGACGTGTATTTGAATATTTGCCCAGCAGCTTTTTATTTTGTTTGTGGCTGCTATTGTTGTTGTGTATTTGAATATTGCCCAGCAGTTTTCTATTTTGTTTTTGGTTGCTATTGTTGACGTGTATTTGAATATTTGCCCAGAAAGTTGCAATTGTCTATTTATTTATTTTTTTAGGATTGATTTTTTTGGTAATGTACCTTACCATACCGATATTTTAGTATACCGAATTTTGGTATGATAATGGTAATGAATTTTGGCATATCAAATTTTTGGTACGGTACTCGGTATGCTCGATGTGGTACAGTATTGTACCAAATCAATCCCTACATTAAATGTAGTTGGTGCGCATTTAATGAAGGTGAGGAAGATTTTGTGTGTTCTGCAAAATAGGTGGCAATCGACCATGCCTCTGTCAACCACGATGGTAGAGTGGTTATACAAGAGAGAGAGCTTCGAAGCTCGTCGAAAGAGCTCTGGCGCTCGAGCTCCGAAGCTCGTTGAAAGAGCTCTGGCGCTCGAGCTCCAATGATGCTTGTAATTAACTCTTGAGCCGGTACCCAACCTACAAGGGCCTCCACTTTCCCTGGAGTATTCAGTAGGGCTCCTCCGAGCTCCTCCCATTGGGATAGGCCTGATTGTTGACGTGGATGACCACGCGTCAGCTCGTGGTTGGCGGGGCTGATTAGGTTACTAATTTGCACCATCATAATGCACCCCGTAAGAATATGTGATAAAATTTATGAGTAATTGTAGCATTGCTAGTCTATTAAACTAATATAGAGAATAATGACTTATTATTATGTAATAGCAAGACGATATGAGTAAACAAAAATAAATCTATATTATAAAGGTACAAATTATGATTTAATTAAAATAGATAAAGTTTCATTTTTAAAGAAGCAGAAGAAACCAACATTACTTTACGCTCGGAAAATAAAAATTGAACTAACTTAATTAGAAATAACTGATAATTGTTATACGACATAAATATATGTCCTACGTCTAAATAGTTGTTCAAAATATATATTTACACAAGTTTTTTTTTATACAAAATCGTTTAAAAAAACCATGCTACAAAACATCCAAAGATTGGATCAACAAGGATTGTCTTCTATCTTGAATTTTTTTTAATATAATTTTATATATATTTCCAGTGAAATTTATTTTATAGATATTGATTAGTAAATTTTAAAAATATACGTTTTTATTAAAATTTAATTTTTGAATTAAAAGTTAAGACACTTTCATTTTTCTTAAAAAGGTTAATGAGAGAGAAAGTGCTAAAAGAGTACAAATTTAAGTGTTTGTTTTGTGCGCCTTTGATAACGGTTTTAAATTGATGCAATGTGGGCCTTTAGATTAATGAATTTTTAAATAGGCTTTGTGTTTTATAACAAGATATATAATATTAAAAAAATGATAACATGTGCTCTTAGGATTGATGTTAAAGTCACTATAAATAAAAATAATAAAAGTTTATATGAAAATTTGTGCCATATGTAATGTATGTTGTGAGTTAATTATTTTTAAAAATGGGTATTTATTCTGTTTAGGGCACACAACATGACCTATAATATTAAGCCATTATTATCTTTCTGTATGTTGGTTTATGGGATTGTTCGACACTTGTCGTTTGCCTGCGCGCTCTTTCTGGTCCATTTATTTTACCTACCCAAGATATACTTACAACATTAAGCATTCCATTATATATATAATTTGAGCATGGGGAGATTGAATAAGCCGGTCTCTCTTCATAAAATAGTTGCTTTTATATCTTAGAGAGAGAGAGGGGGAAAGAATTGGCAATGGAGATTCAAATTGCGTTAAAAGTGTTGATGTCAATTGGTGTAATAGGTGTAGTGGGAGTGATATTTAGACTGTTTAATGCTCTTGTGAGGAAGCCAAATAAGCTTAGATCTATACTTAGAAAACAGGGGATTAGTGGTCCACCTCCAAGCTTTCTATTGGGTAATATAATGGAGATTAAGAGATCAAGAGATTCTGTTGCCAAGGCTTCAACACCAACAACAGAGCCCCCTGTTTCTCACAATTGTGGTGTTGCTCTCCTCCCTTTTTTTGATCCATGGCGACAGAAATATGGTACATATTACTCTCTCTTTCTCTATAAAAAGTGTCTTGAATCTTGATATAGTTGAAATTCTTCTTGTGCTGTTTATTGAATAATTAGTTTATTGATCATAAATTTTCATTTCACTTATATAACAGGTGAAAACTTCATGTTTGCACTTGGTAACACACAAATACTACTAGTGACTCAACCCGATATGGTTAGGGAGATAACTACATGTACGTCTTTGGACTTGGGTAAGCCTTCTTATCAGGCAAAAGAGCGCGGCTCTTTACTTGGACAGGGCATTTTAACTTCCAATGGACCTTATTGGGCTCACCAGAGGAAAATCATCGCGCCTGAACTATACATGGAAAAAGTTAAGGTACGGATTTTATAACTATATATAGTACACAACTACTTGCTTTTATCTATTAGGTATGCGGCAATATATAGATCATTTGGCGCGTTTACCATGAATCACGTGTAGGGAATGTACAATTTGATTACAGAGTCCACAATCACGCTGCTAGATTCATGGAAGAGTATTATTGATACTGAGGGTGGGATTGCTGACATAAAAATTGATGAGCACATGAGAAGTTTCTCTGGAGATGTGATCTCGAGAGCTTGTTTTGGTAGTAATTTTTCTGAGGGCGAAGAGATTTTCTTGAGGCTAAGGGCTCTCCAAGAAGCTGCTTCCAAGAAACTTTTAGCCACTGGAATTCCGGGCATGAGGTAAATATTGTAGAAAAGTTAAAAAAAAAAAATAATGATTTTTTGAATAAAATCTGATGACACATTTAAATTAATTGATTCGTTTATTTCTTTGTTACAGACATCTTCCTACCAAGGGAAATAGAGAACAATGGGCATTGGAAAAGGAGATCAGAAAGTTGATTTTACAGGTAGTTGGTCGGAGGAATGAAGCTGGATATGAGAAGGATTTGCTGCAAATGGTTCTTGAAGGTGCTAAAAATAGTAACTTTGGCCAAGATACAATTGACCGTTTCATAGTCGATAACTGCAAGAACATCTACTTGGCCGGATACGAGACAACTGCAGTTTCGGCCACGTGGTGCCTTATGCTGTTGGCTGCAAATCCAGAATGGCAAGGACGAATTCGCGCTGAGGCTATTGAAATTTGCAAGGGTCAAATTCCAGATGCTGATATGGTTCGCAAAATGAAACAGGTATTCGTTACTACTCCACATATTACATTCTATTTAACTAATAAATACGTCCAAGTACCTTATACCTCATCGTTGTTTACTTATTTTACTGATTAGGCTAATTTTGTAACAAAATATTAATGGGTTGAGTCTGATTTGCAGCTAACAATGGTGATTAATGAATCACTGCGTCTCTATCCACCTGTAGCCGTGGTGTCAAGAGAGGCCTTGAAAGATATGAAATTCGGCCACATTCACGTTCCACAAGGTGTCAATCTGTGGACATTGGTGACTGCATTGCATACCGACCCAGAAGTCTGGGGATCAGACTCGTACAACTTCAACCCAGACAGGTTTGCAAATGGGATAACTGGTGCATGCAAGCTCCCGCATTTGTACATGCCATTTGGGGTAGGACCTAGAGTGTGCCTCGGACAGAACTTGGCCGCGGTCGAGCTCAAAATACTTGTATCTCTAATTTTGTCCAACTTCTCATTCACTCTCTCCCCAAAATATGTGCATAAACCAGCTCTGAATTTGGTGATTGAGCCTAGTCAGGGTGTTAACCTTTTGGTGAAGAAGTTGTGAAAACTGTGACAAAATTCATTTGGCAAAGATAACTGCCCATCTTCCTGGTGCTATAGTTTTGCTTTTGTACTTTTTGCAAATTTATTTTGCAGATCAATTCCATTTCTTTGTGATAGTGTTATTATTTTTTTTATCTTTTTTTGGGTTGAAGGGTTCATCCTCACGGAATGTCCAGCCCAACTTTCGCATATTTGGACTAATCTCCGATTGCGGAGGGAGTCGGCCAGTCACTAGAGATTTTACATCTGTCGGATCTCGACCCGGAGAGCTCTCAATCGAGTCCAGTATTCTAAACAATCACTTTGGGTGACTTTGTGACATTGCTATTACGACTACATCTAAATGATTGACACTTTATTCTAACTTGTACCAAAAGTCACTTTTAACTGGTTTGTTTGTTTGTTTAATAATAGTAGATACAAATTAGAAATTGTATTGTAGTGAACAAAAATTCTGAATCTAACCACATGAGTAGTGATGTCAAATTATAAAAAACACTTTAATCACTTCTCATATATTTTCAAACGAATAAGATTTGAATTTCGCCAAATCTGACATACCAGTTATGATAATAATAATAATAATAATAATAATAATAATAGAAAGGGATAATACAGAGGGAAAAAGAGATTGATGGTTCACTTTATATTTACCCTCCTCAATTCCTCCCCGTCTCATTTATTTACTCAATTTTCTTGTTACCGCGTCTTTTTTTCTTGCTTCCTCATTTTATTTACTCCCTCTTCTTGCTCTCTCTCTCTCTCTCCCTTAAAACCTCTATTCACTTTTCTTTTAAAGTATTTATAATTTGTATTTTCTAGTCTCGCAAAGCTATAATCCTTCAATTTTCCGGCTCTAAAATAGGGATTTCAATTTGAATATTGGGTTTTTAGAATTTAGGGATTTTAAGCTTAGTATTCTTGTTCCAATTATCGCTCCATTGGGATTTAACCATTGTCTAATTTGGTCTAATTAATGTACACTCAATTTTTTGGATTGCAAATTTAAACTTGTACAAAATACAATTTTGGTCAAAAACTTCATTTTAAAACATAATTGATAAACATGCCTTTGGCTTTTTTTTATTTTTGTTTTTTTAATTGTGAATAATATACGCTTATCATTTTAGTCTTTACAAAAAAATTAAAAGATACTCATATTGTCGTCAAAACAATTATCTCTTTATCAAAGTATAATATTGTTGTGATTATTAGCAATAAATCACGCCTCGAATCTTAATTCAAATAGTGAATATTAATAACCAGAGATAATAGAATAAAAAAATAAGAAAAATTGATGATGGAACACGCAATATTAAACAAATGAAGATTTCGCTAATTCTTTGAAATGATTATAAAATAGATCACAAGAATTATTGCACTCAAAGCTCTCACAGAAAAAGAAAATCAACAGCCATTTAATCTCCCTCTCACAACCAGATAAACTCTTCAACAAATCCCCACAAAAAGAAGAATTATTCCACAGCCTAATCTGTTGAATGATTCTATTTATATATAGTGATATATTAGAGTCAATCCAATCTAGAATAATGTAATAACAATCCTACGTAAATAAAGAAATTATTGACAAAGTAATAGAGACCAAAATAAAAAATAAAGAAACTAATTTTGATAAGGAAACCAATTCTCGTCCAGGTGCAAAACGACTTTTGCACATTTCTCGCGTAGGTGCAAAAGTGCTTTTGCACCTTTCAAGAATGTAATCTTATAAGTGCAAAAGTGCTTTTGCAAATTTCCAAAATGCAATCTTACTTCTTTGTTTTACGGTAGACCATCTTTGGCACCATTCGAGCAAATTTGATTACAAGCTAAACAAAATAATTCGATTTCTAACAAAACTCATCTTTTCTTGGGTTTGAAACCGAACAAAAAACGCAACAAATGTTGTTTTGAGAAATTATACTTTATACTTCTAAAATTGTACATTGATCTAATAATAAATATTATTAATTATTTTTGCAATATCACCACCCAAACTAAATCTATTTAATTCATTTAGTCATATTAAGTGTGTGGAGTCAACTCTCAGTGTTACAATCATTCTCAAGATTTGTGTGCATGTCATTATAATTTCTTATATATAATTAACAAGTTTTACTACCATTTTTATAATCTTTTGAATACTCCTACTAATTGATAAAGTGGTCAAACATATATAATAACTTAATATTTACTTCAATAACTGTTCTACGCGAATTGGGTGTAAATATATTAGTGGTAAATTCATATATGCGTAGATATTATTAATGTACGTTAATTTGGAGAGATGCTATAGAGTAATGTGAAAGTGGTGTAAAGTGTGAAACAATTTCAAGGATGGACCCCAACCCCCCGGAAAAAAAAACATTGATTAGTGATCTAATTATGAGTCTGATTGAAAGTAACAAGTTTTATTTTCCACAAACATCGTATAATTAATTTGTAAGCATAGATACAAAAGCATGGGTTATGTATGTAAGGTGGAAATTAGGAGTTTGGCCAATATTGACTCGGAGACTTGACATTATTACAAGACTTTGATTGCTACCACCTTTTACGACATTTTACATTCAAACTCTACCAGAGCAATAGTATATTTTTAATTAAGGACAATTGATATATATATTGACGAAAATTATATATCATATCTTTAATTGTATAGTTTAATTACATTACTTATCGCCATTTATTGCATGCATAGTTAAGAAAGACAAAATGGGTTTTTACTTAGATGAATATAATAATGATAACATTTATCATCCTGCACTAGCTTGTGATATTTCACTCTCCACAATATAATGTCTCTGAAATTTATTTGAGTGGAATTCACTTTAAATTAACTAGAAATTATGATAAATGCGACGCAGCTTAATTTGTCATAGGTTGTTAAATGAATAGCAAATAGATTGTTGGCAAGCAATGAATAGATCAGGCACTGAAATGAAAAGAAAAGATGATGACTCGGACTTTTGGTGTTTTGGTGTTTTGGCGTGTGAATACTAATGTAACATTTTCAACCACTTGCTTTAAGCTAAGATCTAAATTTCAAATTCATTTTACACCTAAAATTAACCAAGCATGGTTTCTTTTATAATAATTTGAAGCATTCATTTGAACAAAAGATCAAATTAGTTTGAGTTAAATGATCCCTGTTTAAAATACACGTAGATTATATTGTCGATTCGGATATGAATAATTTAAAAAGAAAATATTAAAAACCTTATAAATGGCTCAAGGGTTAAAAATAAGCTAACCCCAAGATCATGATAATTATTTTTTTAACAATTATTTTACTTAAATAATAAGTCTGAAACTCATAATTCTGATTTTGACGAAAATAAGCTTCTCACAATGAAATCAATACTTATTTATTTTTATTTTCTTATTTTAAATTATATCAAGCACATATTATCAATATACAAGAAAATTCACGTATACTTCGACCAATATATGGTATTAATAAAAATCAAGCAGGCCACTCTCATTCTACATTAGCATGCGGTCAAACATAGCATATTTTGGCAATATTTTTAAAGTATAATAATATATGATGATAATTAATTAATTATACCATAAAGATTAGGAAACAATATAAAAAATAGATTATGTTCCACATGAGCTGATGTACGTAGTGGAGTAGTACTGAGAAATTAGGCTCCTGGCCGGCTGGCTTTCTGACCCAAACAACAATTTTTGTATTTTTGTTTATTTTTTATTAAACATATTTATATTACTAGAAATTAGGTAGAAGGGCTTATTATACATTGATTTTTACCAAAAATCCAATGAATAATATTTTTTTGAATGAAGGGCCTATTTTTAATTGGTAATTTGAATAAAGGGCCTATTTTTAATTGGTAATTAGTGTAAGAGGCCTATTTTGTTTTATATTTTAAATGAATGTATTTGAATAAATTTAAATATCATTTAATTAATAAAAACATGTTATGTATTACCTAAATTACCCCTTTTTATGAAATTTTCACAAAAAATATGGATTGCAAAGTTCATATTGCAATAAAATATGAACTGCAAAGTTCATATTGCAGTGAAATATGTACTGCAATATGAACTTTGCACTAAAAATATGGACTGCAAAGTTCACATTGCAGTAAAATATGGACTGCAATATGAACTTTGCACTAAAAATATCGACTGCAAAGTTCACATTGCAGTGAAATATGGACTGCAAAGTTCATATTGCAGTGAAATATAGACTGCAAAATTCATATTGCAGTCCATATTTTAATGCATATTGATATTTTTTTAGTTTATTTTAAGGGTTGGGATGTCATTTTATAATGAAAAAAAAAGACACATGTCATATTATCAATAAAATAAAAAATAGGCCCTTTATTTTAAAATAAATTATTCCTTGGCCTTAGTGTGAAAATCTTTCTCTAATAAGTCCTTTTTTTTAATTGCCCCTTTATATTATTATAACAAAAAAGGGACTCGAATTTGTGATATTAAATTTGAGTTGATTTTCTCTGTTACTAGAATAATTAACTCACCCTAATATTCTTGTTATTAAACAAAGTTGTATGCATTAAATAAAATAAGCAATAAATAATTAAAAGTCATCGGACAAAAATAAAATAAAGTGTAGTAATTTTTTATTTTTTTTCGAAGATAGAAATAATCAAAGTTTAGAGCATCTTCCAACCAAATAGCAATATCAGAAATAAAAATATCATAAACAAATTTATCGTACATAGCTAAAACATGGAAAGCTGAATTACCGTCACGTTTAACAAAAAAAAATTGAACCAAACAACAACCACAAATTTTTATTGAAACCAAAGCATAAGAGAGAAGGTAAATTTGGGTGATAAAGCATTAATTCAATGGCTATGATAAAACATTCAAGCACTAATTTTGTCGTACATAAGTTTATAATTAAATGGTAAGTGCAATCTTCTCATAACCAAAAAGTTTTACGCAGTGGCTAAGCAAAAATTTTAACGGTAAGAGAGCAAAAATTAACTTTAATGCTCAGTTATATACGAGCGACATTTGATATTATAGAATTTCAAAATAAAAAATATCAATATTTATGTATTACAATAAATTTATTGAAGTACTAAAATACTAAAAAAAAAAAAGGTGCACCATTAACTATAAATTTATTTTGACATATTCAAGCGGAAAAAATACACGGCGGAAAAAAATGAGTATTTTTTTCTAAACTAAGGTGGCCAAAGTCTAATCTATTACTTATTATTTTATTTAAAAAAAATTGACTAAATTAAACCCATATAAAAAATTAAAGGTTTTTTTTTATTTTGGTCTAAAAAAAATTAAAGTTGATCCATTTATCTGTTAAGTGACTTCGCCATTGTTCACAACTGAATACAAAAAATAAAGTATTATTGATTAAATTAATTTTTACCGACTTTCTCACCTTTCAACTTAAATATATATATTTTTGTACTAGAAGTAGCAATAATACTGGGTGGACCTAGGGGGGACCAGGATGGGCTTTAGCATAGGGGGAAATTTTGAAAAACGTACTAGTACTTGTAAAAAAAAATAAAAAGAAATAGTTTTAACTCACCCTTTAGCCCAGCTCAAATATATATTAGCTAGAGTACGTAAACAATGAATTCAAATCATTAAAAACTTGTGGAACTCAATTTCGTTAAATACTTTTTGTTATGTATAAATTCAAATATTTAAATTATACTATTAGTTTTTTTTAGTACTATATAGTTATACTTTCAATAAATTTTTTTATGATTTTTTTTGTTTGTTACTATTAGTTCACCCTTCGAAAAATTTCTAGGTCCGTCTTTAAATTTATACTATACACATTATAACACAAATTATTACTATGATTTAGGGTAAAAGAATCTAATGACGAATATAAATGTTAGGGAAACATACAAAAAAAACCTTAAAGTATTACCTTAAGTGTAATGTTTCCCCTAATGTTTTAATTTTCTCAATTTAACCCCTAAAGTACATTAAGTGATGCAAAATAAACCCCGACTCTAACGACATCCAAAATAGTAGACGGAATCTTACATGGACTACACAGTTGGAAATTAAATTACATCGTGGATATTACAACACCACATTGGAGCACGTGAGAAGCATATGGCGCCAAAATAAAATACAATCCTGCTAAAAGATATACACACATATATATAACAAGCATATATGTATGTATAGAGAGAGAGAGAGGCAAATACTCATCAAAGACATAGCAGAAGGGAGAGAGCACGAGCTATGGATTTCCATGGGCAACATTGCTTTTGTGGGATGATAATTGCGTTACGCACATCGTGGATAGATTCAAACCCTGGAAGAAGCTTCAGAGGATGTCAACTTTTTGAGGTAAAGCTCGCTATTTATTTGTTTGAAAACCTGTATAAGATTTGAGTAATTATTTAGCTTGTTTTACATTTATTTTGATACAGACTCCTGGTGGATGTGGGTATTTTGTCTGATTTGACCCTCTTATGTGCCATCGTTCAAGATAGATAGTCCCAGGATTGCTAAGAAAGATTAATGAGATGGAAGAAAATGCACGAAGGTTTAGAAAAAAAGAAAAATGGCTGAGGATTGCTTTGATTGCTATGTTTTTCCTACTTTTTCTGTTTTAGTGTAGGACGCCCAATTATGAAACAAAGAATATGGTTTAAATTGGTTTTTGATAAGATGTTAAGTTAGGTTTTGTGATAATGAATGTAATGGGAATGTCTGCATTGTCTGATGGGAATGTACCTTGTAGATGGTTGACAAAATGAATGAAGTTAATATTTTGAGTATTTTTCATCTTCTTTAAAAAACAGAGCAAATAATATAGCAAAGTCCCAAGTGGAAATCAACCTCCACCGATATGTATTAAACATAAAGTTGAAACAAAACAAAGAAATTCCCACATCATACAAACTGGCATTGTTAATTGTCACAAAGAAAGAGCACATCAATTGGGCAAACAAAAAGCAAAGTGTTGACCATCTTATCACTTTGAAAGTAGCCCAAATTTCAAAATAATCAAAAAACCAAACAACTTTACAATGATAATTACGACTTTTTCTTGGGGGAATTTCTTAAGAAAACCTTCTTTCCATTCCAGGTAATGGACTCTAGGGCAGTACTTTCATTGCTGGCATTGGATGTAGTTGGTTGTGATAAAACCTTATTCTGATTGTTTAGATACACATTCTCTCCTTGGAACATCATATATGGAATTGATTGTGATGCTTGAGTAGGCTTCGAAGTAGTAGTTGATGGTTGAGAAGGATGAGAAACTTCAGTATAAGGTTGAGATAATTGTATTTCAGTGTGTCCAACATAAGCAGCACTTGGTTTTTTGACTAAAAGTTTGTTAGTTCTCATTTTCTTTGTTGGTGCCTTATCAGTTGATGCTTCAGTTCCCTGGATTCCTGTTGATTCTCCATCTTTGTTGGTGCCTTGTATTCACTTTCCACCACATCATAAGCTAGTGGGTATAGTGAGTTATTACCATCCACTCCAATTGCTGTCAGTAATATCCCTTTAGTTGGGCCTTTCCAATAACACCCATCCATCCCAATAAGTGGCCTACAATGTTTCAAAAAGCCACTCTTCAAAGTACCCAAACAGATATACATCCTCTTGAATTAATCCCCATCCTTTTGAATTTTCACAGTGGTCCCTGGATTGCATCTCACCAGCTCTGCACCATAGTCATACACCATACTATATTGTTCCTTTAAAGTACCATATATAAGCTTCAATGCACACTGTTTAGCCCTGGAAACCTTACTCCTTAACACTTGAACTTTGAGATCTGCCATCACTTGTTCTTGAAATGACCCTAGTGGCAATTTTGGGTTAGATCTAATGGATGCAACATACCTTCTGCCTAGCCACTTTGAACTGACATTGCTATTTACAAAATTCCTAGGGCAATTATGCACATTACAAAAGGTTTTTATTTGCAAAGTAGATTCATTTTGCATGGCCGAAGCATATAAAGTCCACTTGCAACCCTTTCTACATATGGCTCTTACCCTAGTCTTCTCACACTTCTTAAGCTTGATTTGCTTTCCATGTTTAATAGCATGCTGCATTATAGCATCTGCAAGTGTTTTAGAAGAACTAAAAAGCATACCTAGTTTAAATTGAGGGTTCTCCTTATCCACATCATCATTGAATTCAGGCCACTGAACTTTCTTTTTCTTATTATTTCCACCTTCATCAGAGGAAGAGAAAGTTACATCTCTAAGTTCATCAGAATCATAGCACTCTACATCATTGCAATTAGTATCCACATCACCCCTGGTTGCCCTATTTTTTTTTTAGGAAAATCAGTACTTCCCCTCAACCTACCCCACTCAGCACCCCAATCCGTGTTTGTTTCAAAGAATGCATCATCTTCCTCTACATTATAATCAGATTCACTAAAGTATTCAAGATCAGTAGAGTTGTCACTATCAATAGTATTGTCATTTTCACATTCAACATCCATATCAACATTAACTGCTTCATCAATTAAAGGCTCAACCAATGTTGGGTCATTTAGTGTGCTAGCATCATTGATAGGCTCAATAAAGGTCCTACCATAACATGACTCTACTTGGCTTGCAATCACATTTGTTACAATTAAGTGGTCCACATAAATACTAATAACTCTATAGCTTACTAGACTTAACTCCACAGCCAACATGTTCATAAATGCAGTATCACTTTCTAACTTACACAGGTTAATATTGTCAACAACATAATAGTATTCTAACTCCCCTTTATAGCATAGAGACTGTACCATATCTTCAATCTCCAACAAGGACATTAGATCAACATTACAATAGTCAAAAAAATTAACTTTACCCCTAACATATTCTTTTGTTAAATCACCTCTGACCCTACCACCCTGATGTAGCTCAATAGTAAAGTACCCATCACCTTTTTCTGCAGCAAGAACAATTTTAAAGTCAAAAGCAAATTTTTAACTTATTTTCTATGCAAAACAGTGGACCACATGCATTATTCAATATATATACTGACAAAATAAAGCACTATCCGATCGGCCGGTTATAAGCTTTTAACAGAGGAATCTACATTATTTACAAGATTTTTGCATCTACTTTACAATTACTAAAGCAATCAAATTATATTATATATACATTCATATACGTCAGTGTATATATACGTTATATTATATATAAGCATTACGAAACAACACAATCCTCTAAAAACTTACCATATCTTGTGCCTTCAGTATCATCGGAGCATCGTAGATACCTATTAATGGAGCACATTTTGATTTTTCTCTTACCTTGATTTTCCCCTCTGTTAGATTTTCCCCTTTAAACAAATGAATATATAATCTCAAACTAAGATCAATCAAAACCCTTAGCTATGCCCCACATGCTTCTCACGTGCTCCAATGTGGTGTTGTTATATCCACGATGTAATTTAATTTCCAACTGTGCAGTCCATGTAAGATTCCGTTTGCTATTTTGGATGTTGTTAGAGTCGGGGTTTATTTTGCATCACTTAATATATTTTAGGGGTTAAATTGAGAAAATTGAAACATCAGGAGAAACATTGCACTTAAGGTAATACTTCAGGGTTTTTTTTTTGTATTTTTCCCTAAATGTTATTATATAAGTCAAGATCGAGTAGCAAATTACAAAAAACATCCAAAGCTACATGAAATTTCATATAACCGCTCTGACTCTCATTTTCTACGTTGACGGCCAAAATATTTAATTGGCGTGCGGTCACATATTTCGTCTGTAATTCCGTTAATCCCAATGACGAAATTGCCCATACATAGCCACATTATAAATGACCAAACATAATAATAACATAAGCAAAAAAGCTCCCATAGTAACTGTGAGAGAGAGAGAGAGAGAGAGAGAGAGAGAGAGAAAACAGAAAGCAAATGGGTATGGAGGTTGAATTGGTACTTAAAATCTGTGTATCTATTGGTTTGATTGGTGTATTGGGATTGTTTTTGCGTATTTATAACGCGCTGGTGAAAAGGCCGGCGAAGCTCCGGCGGGTTCTGGAGAAACAGGGGGTGGGAGGTCCATCGCAGAGGGTGTTGCTGGGAAACATTTTGGAGATAAAGAGGTCGCGTAATGCCACCGCCAAGCCTCCGATGTGTGGTGCTCCGGCGGATCATAACTGTTCTAATGCCCTCTTCTCTTTTTTTGAGAATTGGCAAAAGCAATACGGTGAGCTATTTATTGTTACTTGTAACGAACATTTCAAGTATATGAAAGAAAACATGTGTTTAGGATTTCAACCCGTGATTTTTCAAACTTTTAAATAGTGGCCAAACCTTGTCACTTACATGTCAATTAGTCGGTTTAGGTTGCGTTCGTGTTTGATTTTTATTGTGTTTCGGGTATTATGGGTTTGAGTTTAAATGAGTGACTTTCTTATCAGGTGAAACAAATTAATTCAAATCCAATCTATTATCTTAATGAATTATTCGATACGATTTATTATTTCCAGTTAAATAAAGTTGAATTATTTTTACTCGGATATGGATCTAAATGTTAAGCCTTTTACCAAGCAATTTATACCCATTGAATTAAAATATATAAGCTTAACAAATATATGTATATAATATTATACAAATGAAAGATAGATAGAAAATTACATATAGACATGTGTATATATATATATATATGAAAAATTTCAAGTAAGAACCTTAACTTAAGATCTTTATTTACGGACCGGGCCATTTGACACGCTTCCCGATAGAATTTTTTGATGAAATTTGGTGGGGATGTTTTTCATCATGTGTAAAATATCTCCACCAAATTTCATCAAAAAATTCAACCGGAAAGTAGGTTAACTACAGGATTGAAAATATTGGTTCGGAAATAGATATATATATATATATATATATGTCCAATATTTTTCAATCCAGTAGTTAACCCACTTCCCGGTTGAATTTTTTGATGAAATTTGGTGGATATGTTCTACACATGATGAAAAACATCTCCACCAAATTTCATCAAAAAAATCCATTGGGAAGCGTGTCAAATGATCCGATCTGTAAATACGGACCTTAAGTTAAGGTTCTTACTTGAAATGTACTGTGTATATATATATTCTATAAAATAAGTGGCCATGATTTTTGAATTTTGAAAATGCATAAGGGGACAAAGAATTAAGCGGCTGAGATTGAAGATAGTTTTTGAATAATTGATAGTGCTGTTGGCATGGGTTTTAGCCTAGAATATAATATTGTACAAGTATTTATATAATTAACGGGTTTTAACATATGATAAAGGGTTAACGAATATTAACTAATATCCTTTCGTTAATTATCGTGTCTTAACGAGTTGGCACTGATATAATCAGAAATTGTTAAAGTTTAACTTATTAACTTATAACTTTATGTACTATTATTGTGTTATTTACTATTTTGCCAGGTCTATTGTTATTAGTGTGCTCCAAAGTTATTGAAACTATTAATGTATTTCTTAAAAAATTGTAAATTTCAAATATTATTGGTAATTATCTATTATAAATACATGTTTTAAGTAGTAATTTAATTTTTTATCCGTAACTAAAATTAGGAAATTATCACTTCTTATTTTAAGAAAAATAAACTAAGCTAACAACCTTGATTTGTATTAGGGTATTCTTTGTTTTTGTAATAAAAATAGTCGAGTTATGAGTTCAATTCGCAGATATATAATTATTTTAAAATTTTGTTAATAGTAGTGGCAACGCTAATAATGAAGTGTGTTTGAAGGTCCTTATTTCCTTTCCTTCCGTTGAAAGTAAGATAATTATTTATATAAAAAAAATAAAAGCCCATAACATTTACCTTAAACAATATACTATTTAATCACTTCAACAAATAAGATCACATTCCCCGAAAAATACCTGAAAAAAATAAGTACTAAAAATTAATAAATAAGTGTGGCCATGTTTTGGTCCTAAAAAAAATATGTTTTTACTACAGGTCAGTCGAAAGGGTAAAACAAAAGTTCCACAAATAGGTTGAATGCGTTCAAAGATGGCAATGAATCACATTTCCATGAATTTGGTCAAATCCAAACTCATCTTGAAGAGAAAATATATATATATATATACATATTTTAAAAATATAATTTTATATTTTATTTACCGACTATTTATATTAGATGCATTAATAATTAAGTTGTACTTTCTAGAAATATATAATTCATTAATAAACCCGCTATAATTAATCTGTAAGGTTCTGTTTGATATTAATATAGAAAATGATGAGAAAAACAACTAATTTTGGTGATAAAATAAAAAATAAGTTGAGAGATGTAGTGAAATACTCTCAATCTTATATTTATTTTTGTGAGTATATAGTATATGTTTTCCATCATCTTTAGTATTTTGTGAAAAAAAAAATTCTTCACCACTACTCAAAGAAAATTTTTACATGGAAGAAAATCAAAAAGTAAGTTAATCTAATCACATCCTCAACTTATTTTTCAACTTCTCACAAAAATACATTATTTTTTTATTATTTTCTATCTTGTAATCAAACAGATATTAAGAACATTTTTCATGGGTGGTGTTATTTACACGCCCCATATTATATCACAAACACTCTCTGAATGTAAATTTATTATCACTAACACCCTCTTAAAGCTCGCCTAATCAAAGGTGAGTGTAGTCACATACACTCATCCCACTTAAGAAAGTTTGTTGGTAAGAACTCACCTAATAACATCAAACGATGGAAAGCTGGATTATTTTTAAATAAGGTTGGCCTAATGAGAGATGAGTGCACTTACATAAATTCGGTTCAAATGGGGAGAGTATGTTGATAAGCACTCGCCTAATATTAAACAATGGGGGGAGATGCTTGTAATAAATAAAGGAGTGTTAAAATATATTTTTATTTAAATTCTAAAGGGGGTGTTTGTCAGAGATTTAAAGAGTGTAAATAACACTGCACTCCTGCTTTAACTTGGCCAAATATATATCCCTTCCAAAAACCTAGTGAACCACTAAGCCGCCTCATAGAATTAGTGTCTTTGAATTTGATCAGTCAACCATATATTTCAATCATATCAAACTCAGCCAAATTTATGTGAACCCAAGTTCGACCTGTGTTAAAACAACAGTAAACATCAGGTTCCTCGTAGTCCACTAACTAAAACCCAACCTGTTAAAATGGATTGGGTCATAAACCTGCCGGGAATTGCCATCCCTAGAATACAACCTTAAGTAGGGCCAAAATCGTTCCTATACTAATCACCAGCATTGAATATTTGTACCTTAGTGGCCTAACCCTGACCAAGTCATTTGATTTATTTATTTTGTAAAAAAAAAAAAATCACAAAGTCTAAATCTCTTCATTTTATTACACTATTAATGAAATACCCCTTAGATAAAACTCGGACTTAAGACATCTCCTGAATACAGATAGGTGGAATACCAACTAAGCTAGCTCACTTACTCAAATAAGTCAATTTAATTCTCATTCTCATTCTCAATCACAATTGATTAACTAATTCAATTAATATAAGCTTTAGACCCTATGGGGTTAGCCTAGTGGTACTAGGTCCTTGAGGGACGATCTATTTATTGGGAGATCTCGTGTTCGAATCTCTCCGGCCGGGTGCAGTTGCTAAAAAAAAATTAATAAAAGTTTTCAAAAGAAAAAAAAAGCAGGAAAATTTGGGTGATACTAGACTAAAAAGCTTATGTTAATTATCTTTTTGGGCAGCAAATGTTATTGTGTGTTACCTTTGAAGTTAGTCCATTGAACTTTTTAAATTGGTATTTATTTTATTCACAGGTGAAGTATTCATGTTTGCTCTTGGTAATACTCAAATCTTACATGTGACCAAACCTGATATGGTGAAAGAAATAACCACGTGCACATCTTTGGACTTGGGCAAACCTTCTTATCAAGCGAAAGAGCGTGGTTCATTACTTGGTCAAGGCATTTTAACTTCGAATGGACCTCATTGGGCTCATCAGAGGAAAATCATCGCGCCTGAATTATACATGGACAAAGTCAAGGTACAACCTCCCGTTCCCATTAACCCTTCGACTTCAAGAAAATTCAGTATTTCTGTCGTATTCGAAGTGTACGTGACACTTGCTATTATATTCCATGATTATTAAATAAATCGATTGTCATAAATTAAATACAATGATGATATTAATTGATTTTACTCATTAATTTTTGTAGGGAATGTATAGCTTAATTACGGATTCGACAGTTAAGTTGTTGGACTCATGGAAGAGTATAATCGAGTCTAGTGGCGGGATTGCTGATATCAAAATTGATCCGCACATGAGAAGTTTCTCTGGAGATGTGATATCGAGAGCTTGCTTTGGTAGCAATTTTTCTAAGGGAGAAGAGATTTTCTTGAAACTTAGAGCTCTTCAAGAAGCCGCTTCCAAGAAAGTTTTGTCTACTGGAATCCCTGGCATGAGGTACCTTCCTACTAAGGGAAATAGAGAACAATGGGCACTAGAGAAGGAGATCCACACATTGATTTTACAAGTAGTGAAGGAGAGAAACGAAGCAGGGTACGAGAAGGACCTTTTGCAATCGGTTCTTGAAGGTGCTAAAAATAGTGACTTGACCCAAAATGTAATTGATCGTTTCATAGTTGATAATTGCAAAAACATCTACTTGGCTGGGTATGAGACCACTGCAGTTTCGGCCACCTGGTGCCTCATGCTATTAGCTTCACACCCAGAATGGCAAGATCGCATCCGTGCTGAGGCTCTTGAAGTTTGCAAAGGTCAAATCCCAGATGCTGATATGGTCCGCAAAATGAAACAGGTATTATAACTAGACTAAAATGCTTCGTGCCCATCATAAATGTTCATATATAAACTTTAACTCAGTGTCAATCCATCCCCAACTACTGTTTATTGTAAAGATATTTTTTTAGTGACGAAATGTATGTGTTGAAGTATATATTGCACAATTAAAATGTAGCGGGCTCCTTTAGAGTGATGAATATTTTATCATGAGTTGAAGATATCTGAATCGTTTAGTTTAGTATTAGATAAAGTTTAAATTTTGACAAGTAGTTTCCGTCTAAATGAGGTCCTTCCCAGAGACAAATGCTACATGTCAAAATTTAAGTCATCCAGTTTTAAACAAATGATCAGACTTACTACTCTATAGCAGCGGACCAATCAAAGCTATGTTACTAACTGCAATTTTTTTTTTGATGAGTTGCAGCTAACGATGGTGATTAATGAATCCCTACGCCTTTATTCTCCGGTAGCAGTGGTCTCAAGAGAGGCCTTCGAGGACATGAAATTTGGGGACATTAACGTACCCAAAGGGGTTAATGTATGGACCTTTGTGTTGACATTGCACACTGACCCAGAAAATTGGGGACCAGACTCTTATAAGTTCAACCCAGACAGATTTGCAAATGGGATCACAGGCGCGTGCAAGTATCCACACTTGTACATGCCATTTGGGGTTGGACCAAGGGTGTGTCTAGGGCAGAACTTGGCATTGGTTGAACTCAAAATACTTATCTCTCTCATTGTGTCCAATTTCTCTTTCTCTCTTTCCCCAACATATATTCACTCCCCTGCTTTGAATTTGGTGATAGAGCCTGAACATGGAGTCAACTTGTATGTGAAGAAGTTGTGAGAATGCACATGGTCTTTGTTTATGTAAACTTGGCTTCATGTAAGGGTTGTACATGGCTTCACAATAATGGTGAATTAAAGGAATAGTTTTATGCTTTTGCTTTTTCTATTTGATTAAAAAACAAGTGTAACTTGCTCGCATAATACTCCTAACATTCTAAGTTATATTTGTTGATTAAATACACAACAATATTCACGTTTGACGTTTAATCGTTTTTAAGGATACAACGATTTGAGCATAAAGAACGATGAATAACAACATTTAGTTTTTATGTAAATGCACTTTGTGATTTTACTTAATGTTACTATGATTTTTATTTTCTTTTTTAGCATACCTATGTAGTGTAACATCAAAAGATAGGATAATCTTTGTTCTCAAAATTAATGAGATCGACTTGAACTTGGGATCTTTAAATTAAAACTCATTAGTTTTTACCGGTGGACGCACTCCTATGAAGCATAGACTCAACACGCGACATGAGTTTCGATACGACACGTGACACACGACACGCAATTTTTTCAAAATGTAGGACACGACACGTGGGGAGATACGTTCTTAATTAATTATATATGCAATAAACATTGTAAATATTGAAGAATTCAATAAAATGAAACTAGATTGCATTAATGACTCAAATACTCAAAACATGATCACTAAATCGTTCCATAATTAAAATATCAAAAAGCATACATAGACTAAATTATTCCATAGAATGATAGAAAACAAAAGGAGATATAAAAAGTGGCTTAGTTGCATCATCCCCAGTTGATGTTGCAATGAAGAAAAACACTAAGAGTAGTATTCATCTAAATCAATTATCAAGAATTAGAGACTATAATTAAATTCAAGTGTCGGAGTGTCCAACAAGTGATGGCCCCGACAAGTGTTGGGCCCGACATGTGACATTCAAGAGAGTGTCCATGCTTCGTAGACGCACCCACGCACTCTAAATGTAGCTATGATTATTGGTTGCTTTGCAGCAATAGAAAATCGAAAGTAGAGACAATTCTTTCAAAACTAGCTAGGCATTTTGGTAAAAGAGTATTTGTGATTCAAATTACGACCGCCCGTTGAAAATTCGGACACAATAATATTTTCTTTCAGCACGAGCATATTTTTATTTTATTTTTTGTCTTTTCTCATCAATTATTTTCCTTAGTCAAGAATGGAGAATTTGATCAATACTGCATATTAATTAATTTTCTTTCTTCTCCCACAAAGAAAATAGTGTTTATGATGTATACAAATTGCATGTATATTGACTTTCATGAAATTAGCTTTCACGAAGGACAATATAACGTGCCAATAGAGCCGGCTTGAAAAATCGCAAAAAATGTAAGGATTCAAGTCAAATGTGTGAAACATGGCGCCTTTACATGTTATATTATACGTGTATACAAATAGTTGAGGGCCTGTTAAAAATTGTCTAGAAAATGGGGACCTGTATAAGAACAAAAATTTAGGCTCGACCCACAGAAAATAATATGGTTATTAATGAGTTTAGTGGAATGAGAATGTAAAGTAAAGATGGACAAGAGATTTTGGTTTGAGGATGGTTCCCCTAGCTAATGGATAGCTGGTCTAGAGTACCTCCAACCTCGTGTGTGTGTTTGTTATTTAGCTCTTAAGATTGTTTGCAACAGAGAAGACAAGCTACTGGCCCTCTCCCCTCACACTATGCTATTTTAACCTTAAGAACCGAATGAGAGATAGATTGAATCTTTTTTCAGAGCTACCCTTCTTTTATTTAAACATATAGAATTAGGGTTGCAGTTACTCATTAGGGTTGACAATAAAATGATCAAAGAGGGTAAGTCTTGGATAGCACTCCAGCACATTTTCTTTTATCTACAACTAACTAATTTTAGTAGACATCTGTCACGATTAGGTGGGGACAGCACGATCCTGGTAGTGGCCCATGCAATTCGTTAATATTCTCGCCACGCATTCCTTATGCTCTTTTCTCGTGTTAGTCATGTGGCATATGTAGGTCGAAAATTAACCCTAGAGAGGGGGGTGGATAGGGTTTAAGAAAATAATGCATAATTAAAAATACTTTTGAAAAATATTTAAGCAATGAATAATTAACTATATATCAAGGAAATAGGCAAGAATAATAAATTTAATATAAAGCAATAATGATAAGTAAGGAACCTGAGTTTAGAAAGATAGAACCGTAAAACACAAAGACGTTTTGTTCACACGGTTCGGTTGTTTAGACCATGCGTTTGTGCCAGAGTAGTTCCCCCGAGAATTTTCACTAAATGATTTTCTTATAAGTGAAAATCAAACCTCAATACAAGTATAATATTTCTTACTACACTTAACAAGTGTTATTCTTCTCATAACACTCAATGATTTTCTTATAGGTGAAAATTAAACCTCAATACAAGTGTAATCTTTCTCACTACATTCAACAAGTGTTATTCTTCTCATAACATTCAAACAAATGTGATTTTTTTTCACCATACTCAACATAAGAAAACATTCTTGTTAAATTATGAAAAATCCTCTTACAAATGAATATTATAAGTTGTTTGTTGATACACACCAATAAATAATAACTCTAAATGTTTATAAAATATAAATGAAGCTCACGCTAAAGTTATCAAGATTAATCAATAATTTTAGCTCAAAGATGAATGATATGATCAATGCAAAAGGTTGAATTATTGAATATTGTAAATATATGAATACAGAGTTTGTATGATGATTCAAACTTGTTTAAATGTGTCTAAGACCTCTAATATATAGTCCCAAAGATAATATGACCGTTTGAGAGGTTAAGTAGAGTTGTTACCTTGAAACAAGGCAAAAATATAAAGTCCAATGGTTATATTATGATGTATCAGTTGACTGATGGCTCCTAGTCGACCAAGTAAAGGTCATTAGTCGACTGATGGCCACTGCCCATCAATTCAAAATCTCAAATTTTGGTCTTTCACAGTTTTGCTCCAAAATCAATTTTAATGCTTGAAAAATGTTGTAAACACATTTCTAAGACACCTATTTTTGTAAGAACTCAAAAATTGTTCGTTTGAATTTATAATGAATTTATTTTGAAAACTTGTTTATGAAAAAGTTGTTTTTCAAAGAAGATTCATTTCAAACTTTTTGTTGAATGATACATGAACAAGTTTGAGCTATATATATTGATCAATAAAAAAAACTTTACATAATCCTAAGCACTCACTCAATTTTTGAATTGATGAGTTTTTGAGTGTTTTGATTTGTTTATTCAATTTGATCTTCACTTGAATCATTTGCCTTGAAGCTTTTCATATATTTCTTTCATCTTGATCTTCATAAATTGCATTGTTAGTATGTGTTACTTTTGAAATGTTTAAAATTGATAGAGCAATTGAATGATCAGTTTTTTTTGTCTTATCTAATGCTTTGTTGACTTAATTGGATATAGTTTCAATAATCCTTATAATATGGCATGCTTCTTTTGTAAAATCCATGCTTTTCTTTAATTTATAAGATAATGAACTACAAACTTATTTCAAGAAACATATTAAACTTACACATGATTAAATTATAGTTATTATCAAATAAGATTAAGACCTTCTAGGTTAACATCATATCTTTCGTCGACATCCATATTTATTTTTTTCGGCTTTTTTGTCACTAAGCCAGCAGGCCATATACAATGTATGGGCCACAAAATGTTAGGCTGGCCCATATCATTATAACCAAATTTTATGCTCCCTCAAGATCTAAGGCAGTTTCTGAGAGAAAAAAAAAAGCAACTTAATTCATGTTTAAATAGTTAAGACTTAAGAGTCATGCATAATTGATTTTGTTTTCCCTGATATGCAGTCTGTAGGTGACTATTTTTATTTTCATACCAAAAATTCATTTTGTTCGTAAAGGAGAAAAGGCGAGGAATTAAACTTATGATTCGTCACTTATCAATATTTAGTTAAACCTGGACTTACATGTAGCTCCATTAAAGGGATGAATCTGACATGAAGATTGTGAATGCAATGCAATATAAATTACTTTCAATATAATTTGAGGACCTTTGTGTAAACTTTGAAAGTACGGGGTTAGGTTTGAAATTTTTGAAAACCTTAGGTTAAGATTGCAATTATTTTTATACAAAAGGAGTGAACTACGCAAATGGCCCCTTACCTATAGGGGACAGTTCCACTTAAGCCCCTCAACTTTAAAAAACACCATTTAACCTTTCAAACTATTGACCGAGTTCAACTTTAGCCATTCCGTCCACTTCAGCCGTTAAAGTTGACCTGAAATTGTTATATACACCACATATGACCATTTTTAAGAGTATTTTGATTCAACTACTAAAATGTAAAATATATTCATGTTATTGTGTATATACACTTACATACACTTATATATATATGTATTTCATGTTATCGTTTGTTATGATTAGTAAACTTAGAGGTACATGCATTTAATCTTTTAAATTTCTTTATTTTTACTAGGTTCCTCAAATATATATATGTTAGAATATTGTAGAATATTCTGTAAATATCCTATAGTTGACTTCTACATTTAGCTTGCCATATTTAAGCGATCTCAATCTCTTAACTATGGTATAGAGAATTAGGGTTTTCTCTTTACCTTTTTTGTATTCATGTATGCCCCTATATAAAGGGCTCTTCATTGTATTATTTTATTCATTCAAGTAATATACAATTTCTCCAATATATCTCTTCCCTTTTATCCTTTTAACATGGTATCAGAGCATTTTTAATCTTTCTTCGGCTTTTTTCTTCATCAACCATCAACACCACCAACTCCATGGCTCGCTTTTCTGCCATCACCATCTAAATATCCAATCAAAAAATTAATCAGACCGACTGCCCATCACCATAGCCATATAGATCAACTAGATTCACTTTCATCATCCTATATATCCGTTGCCTTACCACTCCGAAAATCAAAACCCACTGCCCCAAAATTATATCCATAAGCCCATAATCAATTAAATCACCACTGCCAGATCCAAACCTGTCCAAATCCTCATCTAACCCACATAATCATCACTCGTCTGAAAATCACCTCAAAATCATCCCACACGCACCCTCACGCGCGGCACATGTACTTGAGCCACTGTTCCGCCTTAACCCACACGCCAATTAACAAGACACGTGGCAGCCACGTCATGTTTGACCAGCTCACGTCAACGTTGACCATCCACGTAAGCGCCACGTCACCCCAACCACGACATTGCCATGTCATCAGTCCACGTCAGCGTTGACCAGTACGTCTGTACTACGTCAGCCGTAAGCCAAAACTTTATATTATTTATATATTGACCCTCAAATATTTTTTATATTTCTATTTTAGCCCCAAAACTTTCCGTCTTTCCCATTTTTTACCCCCAAACTTCCAACTTTGTCAAATTACGTCCAAATCCTCCAGTAACCTCTAGACTAAGCTAATGGAACGTACCAAAACCTCTCGACCCATTTTCATCACCCTCAATGGACCCAATTACATCCACTGGGCCCAAGCCATGACTAGTTTCCTTCAAGCCCGCAAAGTGTGGCGTATTATTACTAGAGAGGTTATCGAACCAATCCAAAAGAAAGATGAATCGGATAAAGACTTTGCTAATAGGCAAGATAACTGGATTGCTAAAAACTGTGATATTATCACTTGGTGCTGAAATACCTCGATTCCTACCATCAATCAACAATTTGGGTGCCTTTTCACCGGAAAGGAAGTCTGGGATTTCCTGAAAATTAAATACACCACCAAGGATCTTGCTCATCAGTACCAACTGCTGACTGCTCTCCACGCTAAATGCCAACAACCTGGTCAAACCGTTCATGACTTTCTGCCTGAAATGCAATTCCTATGGGATTAATTGGCCTTTTCAAAACCTAGCAGGTCATGTCCCACTGATACTGCCAAATTTATTAGTTATAGAGATTAGCAACAAGTAATGACTCTTCTAATGGCCCTCCATGATAAGTTTGAGACTGTTCAAGCCTTTCTCTTGCATGGTCATCCCTTACCCTTGTTGATGTTGTTACAACACTCCATTTTGAAGAAACCAAGCTTTGTATAAACTCTCAGTCTTCAAACGAAGTGCTTGTAGTTACTCACTCAATGTCCAAAAAATCATCCGATGCGTGCATATATTGCCATGAAACAACCCATGTGTTACTATATTATCACAAACGAGTGTGCAAGTACTGTTACAAGAGTGGTCCAAAACATTAAAGTTCTGATTGCTACAAGAACCCTACCAAAAAAACAAATACTAAGTCCATCATTATTGTTGCTTCCAATCTACAGCCACCTAGTCCACCTCCATCTGTCACCAATAATGATCTTGCTGACATGCTAAAACAAGTTTTGTCTGGTCCATCTAATGCAATGTCTGCAACTCCAGGTACCTTTTGGTATTTTGATTCTTGCTGCTGCAATCACATGACTTTTGATTCCACAATTTTTCTATCCAAAAATTCTACCACACACTCGTCTCTAATTAAAACTTGTAATGGATCTTAATTACATGTCACCCACATTGGCCATGTATCCGCATCCAATTTATCTCTTCCATCTACTTGTCACATACCAAAATTGACTATTAATCTCATATCTGTTGGACAACTATGTGATCTTGGCCTTACTATTATATTTTCTTCTTCTGGTTGTCATGTACAAGATCTATGGACAGGGCAGGTTATTGGGATAGGTCGTAAATTTGGTCGCATGTTCAAGCTTGTCCATCTTCGTGCATCACCAGTTGTTCCCACCTCTACTCTAGCTGCTGCTCCCGCCTTCCTTACCTCCTATTTGGAACTTTAGCACTCTTGGTTAAGTCATATGTCTGTTGATAGGCTTAGATCTTTTATTTATACTAGTCGATTAGGAACTATTAAGTTAGAAAATATTTAATGTTTGTCGTGTCAACTTGAAAAACAACCCGCATTATCTTTTAATAAAAGTGATCCCCTTTCCTCTACACCTTTTGATCTTAGTTATTCTGATGTATGGAGACCTTCTCCTTATAACACTATGGGGTGATCAAAATACTTTATTGTTTTTATAGATAACTACACTCGTTTTACATGGATATTTCTCATGAAAAATTGTTCTGAACTACTGCAGATATATTACAATTTTGCTCAAATAATCCAAACTCAGTTTTCTCAATTAATCAAAATATTTCATGTTGATAATGCCATGGAATACAAAGAATCCAATTTTCTAAATTTTTTACGTCAACAAGGCATAATTTCTTAGTACTCATGTCTTGGTACATTCCAACAAAATGGTCGTGCTGAACGAAAATACTGTCATATTCTAGACACTGTTCGCACTCTTCTCACATCCAGTGGGTATCCTGAATGCTTTTGAAGGGAAGCGGCTCTTACTACAATTTACACCATTAATCGTCATCCTATTCCTGCCTTCCAAAATCAATCACCCTATGAGAGATTGTATGGCAATGCACCCAACTATAACCTTTTAAAAGTGTTTGGGTATGCCTATTTTGTCTACTCCAGCCTCATGAACATTCCAAACTCGAACCTCATTCACGTCTCTGTTGCTTCCTGGGGTATGGGATAGAACATAAAGGTTATAGGTGTTGAGATACTATTTCAAAACGACTTTATGTGTCTCGCCATGTCATATTTTGGGAACACAAAATGTTCTTATCCATTTCTAAATTTCAAGTGTCCAACAATACCACTCTCCCTTTCTTCACTAACTCCACTGGCGATCTTAATCCTCTTAACTCATCTGTTCCGCCCACAACTACACCAGCAACTCCTGAATCCACCCCAACCAGTGAGACCCCCTTCACCGCTGAATTTAATTCCTCAACCCCTAAATCTAGTTCTTCCTCCACTCCATCAAGTAATCCATATCCTGGGCCTACAGCGAACTATCCTCATGACACTGACTCGTCCAATGATTCGGTCAGACAATCCACTCATCCTCATCAGTCCACACAGGTAAAACAACTTCCTCGTCATCTTCATAACTGTCACTGTTATTTCACTCTTTTCTCTCACCATGAACCTTCTTTTTATAAAGAGGCCAGTTCTAACTTATTATGGCAGCATTCGATGTTTGAGGAATTACAAGCCTTAGAAAAAGCTCAGACTTAGGAGTTAATTACCCTTCCCCCAGGGAATACAGCAGTTGGATGTAAATGGGTTTACAAAATTAAAACAAAATCAAATAAATCCATCGATCGATACAAGGCCCGACAAAAGGTTTTAATCAAGAATATAGCATTGATTATGAGAAAACTTTTGCCCCTGTTACTCGTTTAACTTATGTCCGAAGCCTTATTGTTGTTGCTACTATTCAAAAATAATTTTTTTTTCAAATGGGATGTGAAGAATGCATTCCTGAAGGGTAATTTTTCTGAAGAAGTTTATATGAAACCCCCTCCAACGTTCCCTCACTCCTCTTCTCAAGTGTGCAAGCTCTGCCATGCGTTATATGGTCTTAAACAAGCCCCTCGTGCTTGGTTTGAAAAGTTTAGCTTTACCATTCAAACACTGGGCTTTACATCTAATGTTCATTACTATGGGCACTTCATCAGAAAGAGGGCTACTAGTATTACACTTCTAATTCTTTATTTAGATGACATGATCATTACTAGAAATGATAATAGTGGTATTTTTGAACTCAAACAATCTCTTAGCCGTCACTTTGAGATGAAGGATCTTGGCTGTTTGAATTACTTTTTGGGTTTTGAAGTGTTATTTGACTTTGCTGGCTACTATATTTCATAAGACACGTATGCTCTTGATATTCTTGCTCGTGCAGGTCTCACCGACTGCAAAATTGCTCCTACTCCGTTGGAAACAAATACCAAACTTACCCCCTTTATGGTACTCCTTTTAGTAATACCACTTTGTATCAACAAATAGTTGGTTGCCTAGTCTATCTCACCGTCACTCGCCCAGACATTACCCATGCCGTTCACATAGTTAATCAGTTTATGTCTGCTCCATGGTCTACTCATTATACTGATGTTCTTCGCATTATCAGATACATTAAAGGGACAATGTTTCACAGTCTTCATTTTTCATCTACGTCATTTCTTGAGCTTCGTGCCTATTTTGACTGGGCCAGTGATGTAACTGACAGACGATCAACTACCAGTTACTGCAGTTTCTTAGGAGATTCACTTATATCTTAGTGTAGCAAGAAACAATCACTAATTTTCCGCTCAAGTACAGAAGCAAAGTATCGTGCTCTTGCTGACACAACTCAAGAAATCGTATGGCTACGCTAGCTCCTCTCGGACATGGGAGTTTCTCAACACCTTCTAACTGTCATTAGGTGTGATAATCAAAGCACAATTCAGATTACTCATAATGATGTCTTCATGAACGGACGAAGCATATTAAGATTGAATGTCACTTCATTCGCCAATATGTGTCTCATAACACTATTCATCTCATCTCCATTTTCTCCATAGATCAACAAGCCAACTTCTTCACTAAAGTTCATTCCCCAAATTGATTTCAGAATTTGTTTTCCAAACTCAAGATGAACTCTCATTTACCACCTTGAGTTTGCGGGAAGGTTAGAATATTGTAGAATATTTTGTAAATATCCTATAGTTGACTTCCATATTTAGCTTGCAATATTTATGCGATCTCAATATGGTATAAAGAATTGGGGTTTTCTCTTTACCTTTTTTGTAATCATGTATGCCCCTATATAAAGGGCCATCCATTATATTGTTTTATTCACTCAAGCAATATACAATTTCTCCAATATCTCTCTTCCCTTTTATCTTTCTAACAATATAAATAAAATGTAAAAACATAGTGCATTTTTATCATTGTGCATAAAAATATAGAGTAATGCTTTTCTCAATGGTTTTTTTTATCGGATGAAATTACTAGATGTTGTGGTATGAAATAAAATTACTTATTAATGAATTCTTTAATTAATAATAAGAAATTGAGTAGGCGTTTTACAAAAGGTAAAACTCTTCTCCCTTGGTCTTGTCCGTTTGGCTATGTTGTCAAGCTCTCTTAATCTCTTTCCCTGTAAAAATTCTCACATGTCCATTCTGAACTCTCTTCAATAAGGACTACCCAAACATATTGGTCCAAAAATTGCTAAACCACATTTAAGTTTGGACCCCCAGGAAGCCTCAAACTTCACATTCTCATTTACTTGATGGTGAAAATAGTGGTTAAATTAAAATTGGAAATTTGGATTGCAATTGGAACATTCTTGTTTTCTTCATAATGGATAAAATTTGAATTGAAATTATGTGGGTGGAAAAATGGGTGGTGGCAACAATGGGGTTTTGGCTGATTGGGTCAAAATCCTTCTCATGAAATACTAAATAATTCTACTGTATAGACCTTGAACATAGGGAGATTAAATAAGCCAATACATTTCTCTTCATAAAATAGTTGCTTTTATATCTTAGAGAGAGAGGGGGAAGGAGGGAGTGAGGAAGAGATATTTAGAATATATGCTCTGGTGAAGAAGCCAAACAAGCTTAGATCTATACCTAGAAAGCAGGGGATTGGTGGGCCACCCCCAAGCTTTTTATTCGGTAATATAAGAGAGATTAAGAGATCACGTGACTCTGTAGCCAAGGCTTTAACACCCACAACAGAGCCCCTTTTCTCAAAATTGTGGTGTTGCCCTCCTCCCATTTTTTGATCCATGGATAGTAATATAGTACATGCTACACTCTCTCTAGCAAAAGTGTCTTGATATCTTTGAATTTTTCTTATTCAGTCTATTGAATAATTAATTTATGGATTGCAAATCTTTATTTCCCTTGTCCAATAGGTGAAAAATTCGTATTTACAGTCTTCGACACACAAATATTACTAGTTACTCAACCTGATATGGTGAGGAGATAACCGCATGCCCACCCTTGGACTTAGGTGAGCTTTCCTAATTCCTATCAGGCGAAAGAGCTCATTTCTTTACTTGGACGGGGTATTTTAACTTCGAATGAACCTTATTGGGCTCAACAGAGGAAAATCATCGCTCCAAAATTACACATGGACAAAGTTAATGTACAAATTTTTAGTACCATGATCCTCTAGTTCTAGTGTTTGTTAGTTTATCACGTACGTGACAATTTATCATTTGACTTGTTTATCTTGAATCGCTTATAGGGAATGTACAATTGATTACAGACTCCAAGGTAATGCTGTTAAAATGGAAGAGTATTATTGATACTGAGAGTGGGATTGCTGGCATAAAAATTGACAAGCACATGATGAAATTCCCACAATTCTTACAATGGATAGTTTCTTTAAAGTATAGAATAAGAATAAACCAGAGGTTTACTTTCAGAATGTGTCAAATCTGAATTTTAAGAAAAGCTTGCTTAATTTTCAAGATTCTTGAAAAACCTTTTGTGTTAGTGATGCAATTTATGAACTGAAACAGAAATTAATAATCAATCACAACACAAGGATTTTTTTTAAGTGGTAAACTCTCAACGTGAAAGAAACATCCACGGAGGCACCCTACCTCAAAACAAATCCACTATATAACAAGTTTGCATAAGAGTTTAAACGGACAAAAATAATTCAAAAACCCTAATGCACATCCCGTACACACCAAATGGTACACATTTCCCTCACCAAGTCAACTCAATAAACTCAACAAAACAATACTAGAATTATCCGAGATAACCGCACCAATAGCAAGAATCCAATATCAAAGAAGCTTAACCAAAAGCAATATATTCCATAAGTTCCAGATTTTGAAATCTCAAAAGATCACCAACAAAATCAAGAATGTAACAAATATCACATGAATAAAATTCTCACAAGTAATCAATAAAAACACATTAATCAAATAAGGATAAGGAGAATAACATATCTCACAACCGAATCACAAAAGTAGTCCTTAAAACAGATTTTTTAGATAACAACAATAAGGACTTGCAACATATTTTATAACACAAAAACAAATTCAAAAAATAGGAAAAACAATTTATATAGACTTTTTTTTTCGAAGCAGAAAAATCGTAGCAATAACACTCTGCATAATCAGATTTTTCACGGCAAAAATAACATAAATGGAAGCAATATTGTCGGTTGATTCGCAGCAGTAAAAACTAATTTTATGAACTATTTTCGCAGTAATAATACTCAGCAATAATCAATAAAAAATAGTCCTAAAAAATAGATTATATTCAAGAATTTTCAGATCCAAATAGTATCAAATTTGACCACACAAATCACACCAAATTTCGAGTATAAGACCAACTAATTCTCATATCTCAAAATAAAGCAACATATTTCGAGTACTACACAACGAAAATAGGTCAAGAAGAATTAAGAAAGATAGTACCGGATTCAAGAAGAAAACAGATATAAAAATACACCATAGCATGTCCAAAAATTACAGCACAAAACTGAAATAGAGCACCACCGAATAACACCATAGCAGCTCCGAATAGGTACAGTAGATTTTTGAGATATACACACCAATACACAACAATACCGAGTATAATACCCAACCGAAAAAACAGAGCACAACCAAGAACACAGCTCAGAAGAAAGTTACACAACCATACACTTTAGATCTTTAAATATATGATTTAAAAACCCCCAAATTCAAATCTGAAACCCCAACAATGAATTTACAAGAATATTATTCACTCAAATTAATCTCTCAAGGTAATAGAAGGATCTTCTAATCAAGTATCACACAAATCTCTAGCTTACAACATGTAAAAAGCCTAAAAGAACTTATGCTCTTCAAAGATCTAGAGAGAGTTAGAAACGAAAGTGAAAAATAAATGAAATCTAGGGCTCAAAACAAAGCTCAATAAACTAAAGTACACAAGAGCCAATCACAAAGTTCAAATGGATCAATAGATGTGCCATTGATTTAAAATAATCAACGGATAAGATTAAAAGCACATAAGCACATTAAAAACACACTTAAGCTCAATAAAAAATTTAAAACTCATTTTTTAAAAATTCTGGAACTTATGAAATATGTTGTAAGCGGATAACAAAAAAAATATACCTGAACTTTTGGCTCCGCAATTCTTGCTTCTCGGACACGGCTTCGACGCTCAAAAATAAAATCAAGACTCTACAAAAATAAGACTGAGGAGTGTACAATTCTAGACACGAAAGTACTATTTTTTGACTCAAAATGCTCCAAACATTGTAGCCGAAGAATGGCACTTACACATGAGAAGTTTCTCTGGAGATGTCATCAGTGATCTTGAAAGCTTATTTTGGTAGCAGTTTTTCTAAGGGGAGAGATATTTTCTTTAGGCTAAGGTCTCTCCAAAAAGCTGCTACCAAGAAAGTTTTGGCCACTGGAATTCCGGTTCCAGGCATGAGGTAAAAGAGAAGTAGAGAAAAAATTGTTGCAGATGCTAAAAAATTGTTGCAACCAATTTTAAATGTCATTAATTTGATAATATTGTTTATTGACTTGGTTTATTCTTTTGTTATAGACATCTTGCTACGAAGGGAAATAGAGAACAATGGGCATTAGAAAAGGAGATCCGAAAATTGATATTACAAGTAGGGAGGGAAATGACCGAAGCTAGATATGAGAAGGATTTACTGCAAATGGTTCTTGAAGAAAATAGTAACTTGAGCCCTGATACAATTGACCATTTTGATACTCTGGCAAATTTCATATTTAAGATTATTTCAAAAATTCTCAGTACAAGGTTATCTCATATTGCTGCTAGAATTATTTCTCCTCAGCAAAATAGTTTTGTTAAAGGAAGAAGTATACATCAATCCATTGGGATCACATCTAAATGCTTCAATTTACTTGACAGAAAGAATTTTGGGGGTAATATTGCTCTAAAAATTGACATTGCTAAGGCTTTTGACACATTAGATTGGAATTTCCTCCTCAAAGTGCTCAAATGCTTTGGCTTTTGTGATACTTTCAACAAATGGATACACAACATTTTAATGTCTACCAAGCTCTCTATCATCATTAATGGTACTCCTTGTGGCTACTTCAGTTATAAAAGAAGTGTTAGACAGGGAGACCTTCTCAGTCCTCTTATCTTTTGTCTAGCAGAAGAAGTGTTAAGCAGGAGCATAAGTTGTCAAGTTTTAGAAGGAAAAGTCAAGCTCATTTCAGGTCCTAGAAAAACCAACATGCATTCCCACTCTCTATATGCAGATGATATGATGGTTTTCTATAGAGGGGACAGTGTCAACCTTAAAGTCCTTTTGAACATTTTAGAGGAGTACATTTCCAATTTTGGTCAAGCAGTCAATAAAGCTAAAAGAAAGATTTATTTTGGCAAGGGGCAGTCTCTAGGAAGGTTGCTATTGCTCATTTATTGGGCATGTCTACTGATGAGGCTCCTTTTCATTACTTAGGAGTTTTTATTTTCAAAGGCAAGCCTAAACAACGAAACCTTCAACCAATTGCGGATAAGATCAGGCTTAAAATAGAAGGATGGACTGGTATAATGCTATCTTTTGCAGGCAGAGCTGAACTCATAAGATTAGTTATCACTCCTATGCTGTTACACACTTTTTATGTTTATGCTTGGCCTAAAATGCTTCTTGACAAAGTTCAAAAGTGGTTGAGAAATTTCCTATGGAGTGGTGATATTTTGGTCAGAAAAACTGTGACTATTGCTTGGCAAACAGTCTGCAATAGTAAAGACAAAAGAGGTTTGGGTTTCAAACCTATACAAAGTGTCAACAAAACAGCTCTTCTCAAGCAAATGTGGGACATTATCCAAATGAATAATACTTGGAGCAGGTTTTTCAAAAGCAAGTATGTCATCAGAAATACCACTGCCACTACTGTTTTCAAAGGGTCTTCCATGTGGCCTGGTTTGAAGGCTGCCTTACTTGTCATCAATGAGAATGCTAGATGGATAATTGGTGATGGCAAATCTGTCAACATTTGGAAAGATAAGTGGGTTGGCACAGATTACATTCCTCAGGATGATAAACATTTGCATAGATGTAGCTCTGTGGCTAGTCTAATTCGGAATGGAACTTGGTGCCTTCCTGATTCGTTTTCTCACAATTACCCTCATTTAATAGAGAAAATTAAGGCCATTCAATTACCTCTTAGCCCCAATAAAGATCTCCTTATTTGGCATCACTCAAAAAAAGGAAACATTACTTTCAAAGCGGCATCCAGGTTTTTCAACCCTCCCACAAATCTTCATTAGGCAAAGCATTTATGGAAAGATTTTATTCATCCTAGAGTCTCCACCCTTTGCTGGAAAGTTCTTCACAACAAGCTCCCAACTCAGGAAAGCCTTCAAAAAAGAGGGATGATTATAGTTCCTAGGTGTGAAATATGCCAGAAAAACAATGATTCCATTCAACACTTGTTCATTGATTGTGCTTATGCGAGGCTAATATGGAGATGGATATGGAAACTCTTCAACATTAACAATTCTATCCCTTCATATCCTACTGATATATGGATGTTCATGGAAAATCAAAATATAGGATCACAAGTCTTTAATCTATCGGTGGCTGCTTGTCAGATAGCTTTTCGTTCCATTTAGGAAACTAGAAATCAGGTCATATTCAAAGGTAAAAAACCTTTCATCTCAAGGACTCTACATTTCCTTAAAGGCTGGCTTCAACAAATTGGTAGCTTGGCTGGGGGAGTCATGAGGAATTTTACTAATGACCTCTCTATTATTCACAAGATATGTGTTAATGGCATTCTTGCTCATAGCCCTAAAATTATTGAGGTGCTGTGGGTTCCTCCTCCTAATTCTTGGATTAAGGTGAATACTTATGGCATGGCTTTAGGTTCTCCTGGCAGAGAAGCTATTGGGGGCATTTTTAGAACTCATAGAGGTTTTTCCAAAGGTGCTTTTTGTAGATCTGTGGGCATACATAATGCTTTTGAGGCTGAGTTTCTGGCATTCATACAAGCCATTTCTATTGCGTGGGAAAAAGGTTGGCACAAGCTCTGGGTGGAAATGGATTCTCAAATATTGGTTGCTTGCGTGCAAGATAGGAAGTTCACACCTCCTTGGCTTCTCATTAATGAATGGCACAATTGTAAATTTAAGCTTCTAAGGATGCAAGTTCATATAACTCACATTTACAGGGAAAGAAATCAAGTGGCTGATTGTCTTTCAAAAATGGGAATGCAATTTAATCAATTACAATGGTGGAATTTATTTCCCCAACAATTTTCAATTTTTCTTGAGCATGATTACACAGCACAACCAAATTATAGATTCAAAGGTTGACTACTTCTTTCATGAGAAGATTGAGAAGTTGGGTGCTAATGCTTATGTTGAAGTCGCTACCCACGGCATCTATTTTATTTTCAAAGAGAAAGACAACATCCACATAGGACACAACAACAATAAGTTCTCTAATGCTGAAAAAATGCTCTCTCAGGCATATATTCAAACAGTTGTTGGGCAAACTGATTTTTGGAATTTTACCTCCCAATGTACTCGACATGCACCTCTCAGAGATCATAGGAGGAAGAGATGGGAGTACTGTATTTATCTCAAGCACAATATAAGGAAGATCTTTGAAATTTCAAAAAAGTTCATACCTTGGCTTGGTAACAATGGAGCCTCCAGTAGCCTCTTATTTCCTATTGCAAAGCTCTATGAAGGATGTTATCTCTCAATCCATTTTATGGCTTCCTGCTGCCTTCGTCCTCCTTTTTTTTGTTAGCTGTGTTGGATATGCTCGGTGATGGGCATTTATTTTCAAAAGCTTGTATTTTTTGTAAGCTTTGCTTTTATTTGCCACGTGTTTTGGCAATTTAGTTTTCTAGCTAAGCCTAGATGGCTTATTTCTATTTTTTTGGAAATTGCTAAGTGTACTTTTGGATTTTACCACTAGTCTTCTTAGCAATTCAGTCACTATTCTTAGGTGTTTTCTTTTGGGTCTTGGGGATGGCCATCCGTATCTCCCATCTTTTGTACTCATTTTCACTTTTATGATATCACGCTAAGCCTCTGTGGAGGCTAGTGTATTTTAAAAAAAAAAAAACTGCAAAAAGATCTATTTGGCTCGGTACAGGACAACTGCAGTTTCGGCTACGTGGTGCCTTTTGCTGTTGGCTGCAAATCAAGAATGGCAGGATCACATCTGCGCTGAGGCTATAGAGATTTGCGAAGGCGAAACCCCAGATGCTGATATGGTTCGGAAAATGAAACATGTATCGACCAATACTATTATATAGTTCCTTATTTTTTAAAATTAAATATGTCCCAAGTACCTTAAATCTCATAGATATATTATTGATTAGGCTATCTTTGTAACAAAACATTGATGGATTGCGTTTGAGTTGCAGCTAACAATGAATCACTGCATCTCTACCCGCCGGTACCCGTGATGTCAAGAGAGGCCTTGAAAGATATGAAATGTGGTGGCATTAATGTCCCTCAAGGTTTTAATATTTGGACACCAGTGACAGCATTGCACAATGATCCAGAGATATGGGAATTCGACTCATACAACTTCAACCCAGACAGGTTCGCGAATGGGATAACTGGGGAGTGCAAGTTCCCACACTTGTACATGCCTTTTGGGATCGAACCTAGGGTGTGCCTCGGACAGAACTTGGCTGTGGTTGAGCTCAAAATACTTATATATCTAATTTTGTCCAATTTCTCGTTCACTCTCTCCCCAACATATGTTCACAAACAAGTTATGAATATGTTGATTGAGCCTGGTCTGGTTGATAACCTTTTGGTGAAGTAGTGAAGATTGTGACAAAATTCATTTGGCAAAGATAACTGGCTATCTTCCTGCTGCTACAATCCCCCTTTCGTACTTTTTACTCATCAATTCAGTTTCTTTGTGACAATGTTTATGTCACGTCTAAATGCTAAAGCCACTTTATACTTCGTAATTGCTGAATAATATTTTCACTTACCCTTTAAGCTTTTACACAAAAACTAAAGATATTAAAACCATTTGGTCATATGGTGTAGAGTCAACTCTGAGGATTACAATCTTTGTCAAGATTTGTGCGTACGTGATTATAATCACATTTATTTATAATTGCTGAATAATTTATTCAATTACCATTTAAGCGTTTACAAAAACTAAATATATATTTAAATCATTTCGTTATAGTAAGTTTTCCCTTGGTTGGAATTTGTGAATGCTTAATTTAAAATTTACTCTCAAGCAGGGCCTGAAAACTAAATATATATTTAAATCATTTCGTTATAGTAAATTTTCTCTTGATTGGAATTTTTGAATGTTTAATTTAAAATTTACTCTCAACTTTGTAGACGTGATCACATGATTGTACTACTTATATAATATAAATAAAATAAAAACTGCTTGAAAGTTTTATTATTTGGAGACACATTATAAATTCTAAATATTTTTAGGTGCTTTCATAAATACTAAAAATTCTTATACAAGGGCGGAGGGGAAAATTATTTTGAGCAAGAATCCTTCTTTGATTTGGTTTAAAACTCTATCCCACCCTCTCTTCAATTTTGTGTCGATAAGTTTTCTAACTTACAGACACAGTGAAGCTAGCAAAGTCCTTGTAGAAATCAAAGTTTGTAATATTGTCAAGTCTGCAAGTCAACATTTGCCAACCATAGGGTTACTAATTTCCACCTTATGTATTTAACTTAAGGTTACGATGACATGCATGATAAGAGTATGAGATAGAATAAATTTATTTTAATTTATGTTTGGTATTTGTTATGATTAAATATTGGGATGGATTATTTATCTCACTAATTTTTTTTATTCCATTGAGAGAGGAAATCACGAATTCAACCCAGGAAATTATTTTATCCTGTCTAGAGGAATTAAATAAACTTATCATACCTTTTAATCTGATACGTTAAACGCAACTTAAAAGTCTCTCTTTATGTTTAGATATAATATGATGCTTGTGAAAAGTGAGAGGTTATGCTAAACAATAGTTTCTTTTTAAATAGCAATAAAGATAAATGTTTTACTCTGACAAAAAAACTATTGTTTTAAAAATGAAATCTCCTTTGTGGAAAATAAAACTTTTCAACTTTCAAACAGATTCATAATTAGAAACATCAATGTATTGTTTTTTTTCGGTCCATCATAGAAATTGTTGCATACTATACACCACTTATTTTAGCATCTCTCCAAATTAACGTAATTCACGTGAAACTCACATATAATATATTTACATGCAATTCACACAGAATTCATATATACGTAATAAAAAATATATATGTAATATGTGAAAGTTGATTCAAACATCACTTAAACTAAACAATATATGCAGTGGTGGAGTTAGGAATAATTTTCAAGTGGGGCCAAATTTTTTCTAAACTAATATTAAATCAAACTTAATAATTATGTTTCCAAGTCAAATTTTGCCTAAAATACTTCTCCATTCTATTTTGGAAAAGTTAAAAATGATCTACTAAAATTAATTATATATTTTGAAATATTTTTATCAACTCAATATTCAACTTACTATAACCAATAAACAAATATATTAATAAATAATAGCCAACAAACAAATATATTAATAAACAAATAACAATCTAATAAGCAAATCAACCTCAATAATCAAATTTAAAATCAATATTTAACGATCTAAGAAGCAAATCAACATTAAAACACCTAAATCTTAATATTCAATTTTTTTAAAAAAGAAATAGTATATGATTATAAAAAATAATCTAACCTAAGAGGTTAAAAGCCGCAAAAAAAAGAAGAAGAAGGGAGCACCACTACGATTGCGCTTCAAACAAATAAAAGGGGCGGCTGAAACAAATTAGACTGCCTATGATACTTTCTACTTACTTTCTACTTATACACCATCCCTACAATAAATTGCAAAACCCATTCCCCAAGCTTATACATTTTATCACACAAAACGCCCTCAGCCACCAAACTCCTTTAATTTATACACCAATCCTATATTATATAGCAAACCGTCGCCTTGTAATAATGCGGTTCGTTGCACAAACAACTCTCGCCCACTAAGCTTTCTAATTACACAAACAACCCCTCAATTTTACATAGTCACACAGAAGCTCATATACTCTATCAAAATTCATGAAAAATTTAGGTGAAGCCATACCCCCCATCCCTACATAGCTCCGCCCCTATATATATATATATATATTAGGAAATGAGAAGTGGCCCAATCCTTAACCACATTTCTAATCTCCCAAATGGTAAAAGCCAATTCAAATCGTGTTGTTTGAATGTTTGCGCAATATACTGCCACGTGGGAGTACTATTTCACTGATTTCATTTCTTCCATCTTATAGGTCTCTTCAAATGCTATTTAAGAGGTAGACCAAAAAAAAAAATGCTATTTAAGAGGATTTAAAAATTTGGAATTTGTATGAAAATAAAATAAGTTCTAGACAATTGAATTATCTAGAATTGAGTTGTATAAAAAATATCAATTAAATGTGTTTGCTTATCTTAATTTTTTACTCAAAAAATATTGGTTGTATTATGGCATTTTTAATGTAGAAAAAATTATTGGTATTTTTTTACATAATTCTATAGTCATGATAGATCTTGTTAAATTGATTTTGATTAGTAGATTTTAAATACTAAATTTTGAATTTTTTATTTTAAGTTATAGCATTTTTAATGTAAAAAATTGGTAAAACTTTGTCTTGAAATTTGTGTAATTGCCTAGAAAACAAAAACATGCCCCCCCCCCCCCCCCCTCTTCCAAGAAAACATTTTCATGGTATTGGTGGGGAATAAGCAATGATTGCCAAAAAGATGAAATTTGACCACTTAGAAAATTTTGGCAATCAAACATACTAAAAGTGACAACTTGATGAAAAAATCCCTATTTTCTACGGAAAATTATGCCAATCAAACCCGCCCAAAAGTTTATATAGATTCTTCATTTTCCTGTAGATCTTCTCTACTCTCTTTCTCACTTCATTTGGTTTCTTTATAATGCATGAAGAGGGCATAGGGAAATGAAGAAACTTTTCTTCTTCTTCTTCTTCTTCTTCTTCTTCTTCTTCTGATGACCATGGAAATGAAGAACCTTAAATGATAATTGAATGAATTATTTAACAATTATAAATAAATAATTGTAATTATGTGCACACGAATCTTGAAAACCAAATAAATTTCTTAGGTATTGTTAGTTGGGTTTTTAAAAAATATTTTTGAGTTTTTTTAAAAAAAAATTGTGTTTGGTTCATCTATTTTTAAAACTTCATTCAAGTAAAAAAAAAAATTATTTTGTATTTTAGAAAAAATTTAAGAAATGGATTTTAAAAAAAATAGTATACCATACACAAATTAAAAAAAAATATTTTAAAGAACTATACTTAAGAACAGAGCCGGCTCTAGGCATAGGCAATCCATGCAGTCACCTAGGGCCTTGGTCGTAACAGGGCCCCAAATTTTTTTTTCACTTATATATAAGTTATAATAGGTAAAATTAAAATAATTTTTGGCTGAATAAAAGCAAACAACAAAACAATTGTTCTAGCGGGTTGCAACTCGAGGTCTTGAATTCGGAGTCTTGGTATGAGTGGGATTGAGCTTCCTTTTTTTTTAACAAGTACACAGGTCCAAGTTCCCAATTCGACTAAAAAAATGCAATAAAATAACCCTAAATCCTATATATTTATGAGTTTTTTTGAATTTTTTTTCTGTTATTGAATAAAACAATATCTTTTAGTTTTTATTTTAACTAAATTCTATATGAATAGGAAATTTAATTACTCTTTTTGTTACTTTTCAAATCTCATAATTTCTATATGTATATATTTGTTGGAATTTATTAATATAGTTATGTTACTTGAATATACAAAAGAGCCCCGAAACCAAAATTCACCTAGAGCCCCTTAAAACTCAAGGCCGGGCCTGTTTACAAACTAACGTTCAAGTGACAAAAAATTCTAAAAAGTATGTTTTTGTTACAAATCACATTAATTATAAAAGATTTTGTCATAGCAGAATCACAAAACTATGTCATTAAAAGTCACTATTGACAATAAAATAATTTCCGTCACGAAATTTTTGTCATTAATAGTTCTTCAATTATTAAGGAAATATTATTTAGTAAGAAAACTAAATTCTATAGATTTCATCACCAATCTCTAGGCTATCTTAACTTTTGTGACGGTTTTCCGAAAAAAAAGAAAGACTTTTATGACAAACTCTATGTTTCGTCACTAATGGAGTGCATTAGGTGATGAAACACAAATTTATATCACTAACTTTGTACATTATGTGACGAAAAATGTGTTTTATCGTAATATTTCAGCACTGAAGGTACACATTTTGTGACGAAAATGCATTCTCATCACAAAAAGTTCATTACTAATTGACAATTTGACATAATAATTTTACTTTTTGAAAAAAAAAATAGTATTTATCTTTTCTTACTCATACTCTTTTTAAAATTAATATTTCTTTTTTTCTGTTAAGAAATCTAATTGCTAACAAATAAAATGTAATTAATTAGTTTAAGCAGTAATGTATTTATCCGGTAAGATCAATAATGTGTGTTATAGGATGTTAATATAATTATCAAAACTCCAAGGAAACTATGCATAATTTGGCCTTGCTACAAGGAAGATAGACGTAATTTACCCTTAATTTTTTTTACTCATTGCAGAGAGTTAACCAAATATAGTTAACCACGGTTAAAAAGTAAGTGGCCTATGATATGATTGTTCGCAACTTTAACAAAAGTTACGGACAGTTAAATAAGCATTTTCCTTACTACAATCAATGAGTAGCAAAACCACGAATTAAATCAATGGGGGCAAAATTTGGTCAAAAATCAAAACACACTAAATTATATTTAAAGTTATAAAATTTGAATGCAAACATAATAGTACTAATAATAATAGTTCATACAACTCAAATAGCAAATGCAAACAATTATAATAAATTATAATAACATTTTACAGTTTTTCGTATTTTGGAAGTATTGCAATATTTATTCCTTGTCAATATTATTGAAAATTTATTATTCAATATATATTACCAAACAATTATTCATAAATTCATCTATTATTCGATTGCGTAACGCACCCTTTATGATATTATGTAATTAATAAACAAACACAATTAATATTATGCATTTAATTAATAAAACTAACATAATATTCACCAATTAGGAATTCAAACATAAATCACCAAATATTCAATAATTAATAAATAGTTCAAGATATACTGTTAATATTATGCAATTAATAAAGAAACAAAACTAATATTCTGCAAGTATTCAAGAAATAAAATAATCCCTAATTTTTTTAAGTAGATCTAAAAAGTATACATATGAAATAGAGAAGTGGTGGCAGGCACAATGGCTATGGTGGCATGGTAGTGGCATTGTGGTGGTGGGTCTTTGGCTCATGTGTAGATAAAGAAAGCTTAGCGAGGTAAGAATGAAGAAATGGGGGAGGACTCCTTCCTTCAGAAGACAAAAAGAGATGAGAGAAATGAGAAATTTCGTCTACTAGCTGTGTTTAATTGGTTAAGTTTGTTGTTTACCAATTGTCCCCTAAGTTTCTACCACTTACAGTTAGGTCCTCTTAAATTTATTTTTATGCACATAAGTCCTTAAATTTATTTATTTTCAAAAAATGCCCTAAACAAAGGTGGGGCACCTGCCCCCACACAGCTTCACCCATGCAATCAGTTACAATATTGGACATGATTTAACCTCTGTTTAAGTAATATAATATATTTTTACAGACAAATGATTGAGGAAAATTATGCAATTATATAGTTCAATTACATTTGTTAACAAATTAAATTACTGTATAGTTTAAAAGGAAAATAAAAAGGTTTTGACTTATACGATTTCTGGTCTTATGGAGTGTGGACGGTAGTTATTGGTGAAGATTAAAGAACAAGTGAAGAAAAAGAGCTAAGAAAAGCGAGAAGAGATGGAACCTAAGAGTGAAGAAAAGAGCCACGATGGGGTTATATGTTTTACAACTTTTGTTTATTATTTTAAAGCAATAATTTTAAAGGGCTCTTGAAGTTTTACTCTTGACTTAAAAACCATTAGCACATAAATCCCTATATATAAATATTTTATTTTTTTCTATAGTGAAAAAATTCAAATCCAAGGAGGGCCAATTGCCCTATTACCTCTTACTAGGTTAGCCATTGTCTATAACATTCCCTACTAAAACAAGTAAAGCTTTTCTATTGCCCCTCCAAAATGTGTTGCAAACATCCCCTAATATTAATTTTGTACTCAATGGTTAAAACCATTAATCCAACAATTATCATTTTAACTCAAACAATTGCCCCTTAAATAATAATAAAAATAAAAGCAAACATTCCCCCCATTCCATAAAGAAAGAAAATAGCATACAATAGGTGTAGATTACTTGTTATATTCACCCAAACAATCTTTCCTATATTATTCAATTGAAAACAAAGCAAATGTAGGTCTGTCCAAGCTTCACTCGGTCGATGATTACCAAGTTAAAAGGCCAACATTTGTCTGGAATACATAGAGTGGATAATCAACAAGATGAATGTCTTCTTAATTATAATGGACCAAATGCTTTCTCCTTTTTTTGACCGTAATGTACCGAGATCCGTATGATAAACTCAATTCTTACTAGTCGAAAAAGTTATTTTTTATCTAGTACCAACAAGTTTAGCCCATCGGTCTAATCAAACCAAGTCTTTTTACCTTGTTTTGGTTGTAATGGATAGAGCATTCTATAATAGTTAAACTCAGTCCATGCCAGTTGAGATAGTTGTTGCACCGAAGAAAAGAGGGTTTACTATTCATAGGCTAATTGTTGATATTGACCTAACTCTTTGATTTAAATGGAGTTAATTGTTGCCAGTGCTATTGTTGTTTGCTTATTATGTGAATGGAGTTTAAGATTTGTTTAAATGGTAGAGAGAGTCGGAGAGGGTTTTGTTGTGGAGGGGAGGGAGTTTGTGTTTGAACGGAAATATTATGCTTCGTCTTTTTTTGGTTTAAATGAGGAAAGGAATGGTTTGAGATTTTTTTTGGTTAATTATTTATTAAGGTTATAATATGGATAATAAGGCAATATGCTTGGAAGATTTTAGTAATAAAAAATCACTTAAGGGATGTTTGTGATAAGGAAGATGTTATAAACAATTAAAAAAAAATGGGCAATATCAAAGATAATAAATATTGCCACGTGGCAGCTTCTCGTTGAAAAAAAACAATTTTATTTATATATTATATGATGTATGATGGGTTTAAATGGTAATACAAAACAATATAACATAATCTACTTTTTATCGGTGTTTTAAAAGGCTTTCACCTTTACACGTCGATACTCGCCTCGGGGCTCTTTTTCTAGAAAACGCACTAATGCTCATTAATAAGTGCATGATGCACAAAAGGCTTGCGCCTCTTTGCGCTTTACTACGCCTTTTTGTACGCCTCATACACTTTTTGCGCATTTTATGCCTTTTAGATGCTTTTTGCATTTTTTCTCTTTTGTTGTAACTTTTACATGTATATATAGTTTTTTGTCCGTAAATTCATATTGGTTGCTACTATATAGATATAAATTGATAATTATACTCATTCTTGCTATATGTATGAAACCTCAACTTAAATTTTCAACTTTTTGCTGTTATATGCACTCTTATTGCCATTAGAAAATATAAGCAAGAAAGATAAGACAAAGTGCTGAGTGTATAGTTATCAATTTGCTTGTTTAAATTTTATTTTTTATTTCAAAAGGTGATTATGTGATTATTATTTCTTTCTTTTTAGTGCTAGACGTATCTTTTAATTATTTCTTATTTTTCTAATTTAAATATATAATGCACGAAAGACTTGCGTATTGGTGCCTTGAGGCTTACGCCTCGCCTTTCAACAAGAAAATGCCTCGACCTACGCCCCCACCTTTTAAAACGTTGCTTTTTATTGTGCAATCTATATAATAAGGTGTTGGTTCCATTCCGTTACACCTTTCTCTCAATTTCTTCCAATGCCCTTTATTTCAAGGGTTAGACGGGTGGTATTTTTCGTGAAACTTGGTGGAAATTATCTCTCTAAGGAGTAAATTATCTCCATAAAATTTCATCAAGAAACTCAAACCGAAAGTAGGTGCGGTAAAAATTTGATGTATATATTCATTATCATTCATTAAAATTTTAGATGATCATCTCACCCACTTTTGATGAAATTTTATGAAGATGGTTTACTCATTAAAGAGATCATTTTCACCAAGTTTCATGAAAAATTTAATTCGTTTAGCCCTTAAAATGGAGGGTATTAAGAGAAAAGGTTAATGGAGGAGAGCCAAGTTCATATATCAAGGGGTTTTAGTTTTCAAATATTAAAAATGCATTAGGAAAAAAATTGTGTAACTATGCACTTTTTGAATGATTGATTCCCACTTAATTTAAATAGTATGAAGATCTATACAAAAGAAATAGTATTTTGATAAGTGTAGCATTTTGTATGGGTTGTGCTGTTAACAAACTCCACTTTACTCTCTAACATAAGTTCGGTGTATATGCATCAAGTCAATATAACTTTTTGTATCCAAAATTGACTCAGTATTTATGATTGAGTATGCAGTCATTAATTCGACACACATGCATCAAGTAAATATAATTGTGTTAGTGAGAGCTTTTTGTGTCTAATTAGGGTTGCTTATGCTTTTTTTAACTATAATTTTAAACACTTACTCTTATCGAGTGTAATAAATATATTATATCGTGAATGTATAATCTATATCATATATGGGTACAATCTATATTATTGTTCTTTTCAGGCCATCTTCAATAATATTTTCTATAAATTCATTTATACCATATGTGTCATGTTACTTTTAATACATTTCTATATATATTTTGCAATATAATTACATAGATAGAAAACTCTCAAATAAAGTTTGTCCAATAGTACCATTTACTTTTCTATCTTACCCAACATTTATTGAAAAATGAGAGGTGATAGAAATTTTCCATATAACTCAACTTGCACGTTATCTATATATATATATTATAACAAAACAGCCCCCAAAATTTTTCCCGCCCATTTGTTCTTTCTCTTTTTGGATTTTAGATTCTGTATTTTTTTAAGATTTCTATTTTTAGAAAGTTCTTTTTTTTTATTGAAAATACCTAATTGGGCATTCTATGATAATATAAATGTATAATAATGACTTTTAACAACTGTTTTTGGGATATACAGCAGGCTACAATTTTCATTTGTTCAATAACTAATTTCACTATACCAAAACAAGTAATTAAATGCATTTCGTAATCACACACAGCAGGCAACAATTTTCACTATAACAAGGTAAATAATTAAAGCACTTCGTAATTTAAAACTTCTGCTACACCAAAGTAGCTAATAATCAATTCCCTGCAATTTATATATAGAATAAACATCAGAATATTCAAAGCATGCTACAACGGGAATAAACATAGCAGAATATACATATAGAATTTCTAAATAATCAGTTCATCATTTCAACATGTTCTTCTTTATACTTTTTTTTTATATTAACCCCTCTTTCCTCCATGTATTTCTCTATTTTACTTATAGACAAGAAATTTGATGCTACATATCTATATGTTTACTTCTTCTTTTTTTAATATTAACCCCTCTCTCCCTTGGATATTTCTCTTTTTTCTTTCATGATATGTTACATATATCCTTTTTTTATGAAGTTTCATTTGTTCAATAACTAATTTCACTATACCAAGATAAGTAATTAAATGCATTTCGTAATCATTCACAGCAGGCAACAATTTTCACTATACCAAGGTAAATAATTAAAGCACTTCGTAATTTAAGGCTTATACTGCACCAAAATAGTTAATAATCAATTCCCTGTTATTTATATATAGAAGAAACATCAGAATATTCATAGCATGCTACAACAAGAATAAACACAGCATAATATACGGATAGAATTTCTAAATAATTAGTTCATCACTCCAACAGGTTCTTCTTTGTACTTTTTTTATATTAACCCCTCTTTCCTCCATGTATTTCTCTATTTTACTTATAGCTAGACAAGAAATTTGATGCTACATATCTACATATATACTTCTTCTTTTTTTAATATTAACCCCTCTCTCCCCTGGATTTCTTTTTTTTCTTTCCTGCTATGTTACATATATACTTTTTCTATGAAGACACCAACAATAGAAATGCAACTTTAGAGATTTTCTAAAAAAATTTATATATAAAAAAAACAAATATATATCCACTTTTTAGCATATATATATATATATAACAATTCTAAAAAAATATTTAAAAATTCAGAAAATATAAAAAATAATAAAAACCAATTTAAAAACACAACTTCTGAGATTTTTTAAAATGTTTAACCGAAAAACTCCAACCAAAGTAGGTAATAATCAATTCCTTGCAATATATATATAAAAGATACATCAGAATATTCACAGCAGAACATACGGATATAATTTCTAAATAATATGTTCATCATTTCAACAAGTTCTTCTTTGTACTTTTTTTTATATTAACCCCTCTCTCTCCCATGTATTTCTTTATTTTAATTATAGACAACAAATTTGATGCTACATATCTACTTCTTCTTTTTTAATATTAACCCCTCTCTCCCCTAGATTTCTTTTTTTTCTTTCCTGCTATGTTAAATATATTTTTTTTTATGAAGACACCAACAATAGAAATGCAACTTCAGAGATTTTTAAAAATTATATATATATATATATAACAAATATATATATATCTACTTTTTAGCAAATATATATAAAAATTCTAAAAAAAATATTTAAAATTTTAGAAAATATAAAAAATAATAAAAACTAATTTAAAAACTCAACTTCAGAGATTTTTTTAAAATTTTAACTGAAAAACTCCAACCAAACAGCACCTACATATCTACTTTTTTTTATGAAGACACCATCTTAGGGGCCTTTTATCTCTCTATAATTACTCCAATAGAAATGTAACATCCAAAAGTTAGAAAGTTGAATCATACCAGGCATGAAGCAAAATGAAGCAAGGCAAAACCTCTCCATGTTTAACTGTGATATTATGTAGTATTAAACCAATACCTGCTAATCCTACAAGCATGATTTTTTGTTAAATATTTAAATAACTTCAAAAAGTATGTATTTAAACTACTTATTTATTTCTTTTTTCTTTCCTGCTCAGTAACAAGGTCTGGAGTAATACTATCAATAAATGGCACCGATATTCAACATGGTAAGTGAGGTTAATCCATCGAAGGATAAGTGTGCATTGAAACTATGAGTTGTTAGCATGTACGAGAAGGATGTCTATGGTAACTCGAACGAAAAAACATTTGAGACCGTCTTCCATGACAAGGAGGTATGTTATATATGTGGGATTTTGTTTTAATGTGATTTTGCATAATATAGCAACTATTTAAAATTTATCAATTGTTTTGATCCATTGTTAATAAAGTTTATAATGTGTTTATCATTTTCTGAAGTACAGCTCTACCATTTTTATTTCATCAATTCCTTCAACAATCTATAAAGAGATAGATAGCTTTATTCTTATTTGAAGATATGATTGCTTCTATGCAAGTATATATTGCTTTGCTCATCTTTGTGTACATAATTTTTGTTTCTTTAATAGGGTGGGAAGATTCATGGTACTGTGAAGAATTCATTGATTCCTACTTTTCAACTTATGTTTCATGAAGGAAATTTGTATGTCATTCACAACTTTTTTGTTGCTTCAAATGCCATGACATTCAAGACAACTCCTCACAAGTACAAGATAAATTTTTAGGCTAAGACTCAAGTAATTGAGGTGTTTGATAAAAGTTTTTCGAATCACATTTATCGTTTCAAATCTTTTCGTGACATTTTGGGTTTGCCAAAGCCTAATATACTGAACTTTTTGGTATGCATTAACGTCTTTCAATTTTTTATTTTTTTAGCTTCTAATATGTTTTCACATTTATTTTTTTCCATTTATATGTGGCCCTTAAATATTTCCATTATATTTACTATATACTTTGTTTTTAGCCTTTTATTCTCCAAATGTATAAATCGAGATTATGTATTTCTACCGGATGTAATTGGTCAAGTTGTTGCGAAGTATGAGCCTACAACTAAACAAGTGAAGGATAAACTTACTATATTGTTCGATTTTGTACTAGAAGACAAGGAGTAAGTGTTTGTTTTCAGCTTCATCTATCTTCATTCCTTAGTTGTTTAATTTGATCTAATTATTTACTTATTATTATTATTTATTGGGTTTAAGAAAAATTCGCATGCCGGTCACTTTATGCGGAGATTGTGCAAAACAACTTAGCAATTTCTTGGACACCAATTTAACAGATCCCGTCATTGTTATACTTTAGTATTGTAGGGCAAGGACTTACAATGGTTTGTATTTCCTCTTTGGCAATAACAATTAATTTGACATGATATTATTGATATATTTAACTAATTTTTTTTCCAGATGAGATAAGATTGTCAAATGCCTTTTATGTGACAAAGCTGCTTATCAATTCAAATATTTATGAGATCAATGAATTTCGGAATAAGTATTTCACCTACTAGTTTGAAGCTATCAATTCCTACAATGATATTTCTTAAATATTGTCAAATTTATGTTATCGTTATTTTTGTCTTTAGTTTATTGTTTGGAACAGTCCCTTGCACTAATAGAATTACTCAATTATCATCAGTTTTTGTTCTCACGATTAACGATGACATTGTCAATGGGGGTAGTAGGATATTAAAGATTGATCAATTGTGTGAGGCCAGCGAGGTAATTAGCTACATAGAAATTATGTTTTAGATGATACTTTTTTTTTTCTAATTTAGTTAACCATTCTTATTTTTTAATTAAACTATAGTTGGGTAGCTTTTGGGTTTACGCGACCATTGAGGACATTGTGAGGAAAGATGACTGGTATTACTTTTCTTGCATAAAGTGCCCAAGAAAGGCGACCAAGGTTGGATCAAAGTTTTGTTGCGAGAAGTGTGACCGTTTTGATGTGTCTGCTAACCAAAGGTCGATTTTTTAACCGATTTATTTCATTATGGTATTTTTATAGTTCCAATACAAAAAGAAATAATGTGTCACCATTTACTATAAATCCTTTGAGAATCAATGGTATTTGGATATAGGTACAAACTACCTCTGAGGGTTATTGATGAACAACACATATCCAAACTTTACTTCTGATGTCAATGAAACTGAATATCTTCAAAGCAGAGAGCTATACTAGCACCGACTCTTGATATTGTGGAGGCTGTTAATGATTACATGATATCACTTAATGCAACTGAAACAAAAACATACTTAAGTTTGGATACAACTTGCAGGTCAGAACGAAATGTTGATATTTTACAAGACCTTCACACGCTTGAATTTTTAAACACAATTAAGTGCTCTGGTGTCTCGAACCATGAAGTAAAGCTAAAGGTTGGCACTCCGGTGATCCTGCTGAGAAACATAGATCATTCTATGGGGTTATGCAATGGGACTAGGTTGGTGATTACAAGATGTGGAAACCATGTTGTTGAGGCAAAAAATTTGGCCAACAACAATGTTGGGTATAAGGTTCTTATTCCGAGGATGACATTTACCCCACCTGACCTTAGGCTGCCTTTCATACTACAAAGGAGGCAATTTCCTTTAATTGTGTTGTATGCAATGACAATCAACAAAAGTCAAGAACAATCATTGTCTCATGTAATGTTGTATTTGAAGAAACCAGTTTTTAGTCATGGACAGTTATACGTAGCTGTGTCTAGAGTTACAAATCGCAAAGGATTGAGAATTTTGATTTGTAACAAAAATGGAGGACCAATAAATTCAACTACAAATGTAGTTTTCAAGAAGGTTTTTCAAAATTTATAGTTGTTTTCTCGAGCTTTATTAACTTTTTGGACAAATGTTTATCATTTCTATACTCACTCCTTAAATTTTCATTGTTATACCTATGCCAAATTTGAATAAATTCAATTCATACAAATTTTCTTGTATCGCACGGGTGAAATACTTGTATAAAAATGATTATAGAAAACTTTATTAAAATAATTTTTTTATCTTTTATTTTTACCATAAAATACCGAACAAATCCCTCAGTACTTGTAGCATTTACACGTGACAGCAATGGTAAAGCTGCTGGTTCCTTCTTTCCCCAATTCCAAGGCCTTCTTTACACTATTTTCCTCATTAGGGTTCCGACCAATCGCCAGCACTCCCACCACCGACGCCTCCATCAAAAGGCTCGGCTTTAGTTACCGCTTCAACATAGCCAGAGCATCGTCTTCATCCACTCAGATACAGGCAAGTTTCGGAAATTTATCCATTCCAATTTTTTTTCACTTTTTCCAATTCTCTTACATTAAATCAACGAAAAATGCACACAGATGAATTCGGAGAAGTATATTTTCGGACCTTACAAAATCGACTCCAAGGAAGTCTTTTACTCCACCGATCTTTCCTATGCCATGGTCAACCTCCGCCCTTTGCTTCCTGGTAATTCCATATATTTACGTTTACATTATGCAAAACACACAAATTTTTTCAATTTCGTTAGTCTTTGGTCCGGTTTGTTTTCAACATCTTAAGTCTGAATGGCCAAAATTCAGACTTCAGCGGTGACTTAGGGTGTTTCGTTTGGTTAAAAATGTAGATAAAACAGCTTAATACCTGTGACTGGTTCAGAGGCTCGCGCACCTCTTAAATATAGTTAATGAAGAGTTAAAAAAAGAAACACAATTTCCGTACTAAAATGGTATTCTATTTAAGTAATTGGAAGTTGGAACTTAAAAGCTTAAATTAGTGAACTTTACGGTTCACTTAAGCAATCTCATTTGTAGGCATATTGTTTTTGGAATTGGAAACTGTAAGGCACAAAACTAGTTCTTCAATTGTTTAGCGTAAAATGCAAATTTTGGGTTGCCCTTAAAGTTTAGTGTGTGGGTGATCTGTGCACCTTCATTGAATTGTAGAAATATGCTAATTTCAACATAACAAATGGTCAAGATCGAAACTAATTTTCCTATCCTCAAATTTGGTACACTGGTTTTAAAAATGCTACTCTTAATTTGGGGCGAAGGAGTAATTTTTTTAGCTTGGTTTTCCTTTTCCTTAGTAGTCTCAGTAGGGAGTAAATATATGCGCTATGATGGCACTTAAGAGGCTGATTGTCTTTTAGCCTATGAAGGCTGAATATTGAACTCTAAATGCTTAATGTTGAATGAAACCTCTGAAAAATGCGTTTGATTTTATTTGGCTCTGAATATTTAATACAAGTTTTCATGTTAACAAGCATGAATTCAGAAGTGTCAGACAAAACAAACTAGTAATTTCTTAAACCTGTTCCATTCAAATTAGTGTGGTGTGAGATAGATAGATGATTCTCCATTATTTTGTCTCACATTTGACAAAAGCTTCAGAATCACCTGATTTCATCTACTCAATTTTCTAAAATCTTTAATGCCATATAACTTATTTTGATTAATTTTTTTTATTCTTCTTACGCAGGTCATATCCTTTCTTCTCAATTTGAGGACAATTTTCTTGATTTATTGGACATGTATTGCTCTACCATTTGACCAAGTTAATTGGTCTTTCATTAGTGATTGTGTATTCTAAGAGAGAAAATTCTGCAGTTATGCAGGGTTTATGTGCCTTTGGACTTCGGTGCTAAAAACATATTTGGGACATAAATATACCTTACATGCAAGAAAGGTTAACTAAGAATGTTCATATAAATGGTTTATTAACGGGAATACCAGTATAATTCCTCCTTATATATGAAAGTTTTTTTCACCTGAACCTTGGCTTGCCCTGCAGCCAAGTTGACATTCTCAAACACTTGTTTTTGCAAGTGCGTTTTTTTCTTGCTGGGAGTTGATTGTATTACACCTTCTGTAGTCTTACAATTGTGACATAATCTGGGAACTTTGAGTTTGTATTTTGCAGTGGCGTGCTATTACACGCTATTGCGTTTTTGGGACAGGAAACGCTGCGTAGCATGAGTCTAGCTGCTCTTTTCCCAAATTGCTTACGCCATATATGCTAAACTCACGCTATTAGACACAATTGGTAAATTACTCACACTGTTTGCCTATTTGGGACCACCAACTTAAAAAAAAATAGAAGGGGTAAAACAAACCCTAGCCTTCTTTTCTTTGGAACTTGTAGCCGTGTGTACCTCTCCTCTCCTTCTCGTTTCTCTCCTTTGAAAAGTTTTAGTTTACATTTGAAAAGTTTTAACTTAATTTGTTTGAAACTTTGAATGTGTGTTGAAGTTATGTTACTTTGATTTTTATATTTTGGTTATCGGAAGTCTTTTATTGGATTTTTATTAATTTTCTTTAGTATAATATTTTTATATGTGCGCTCTACAATTTCGGAATCAAAACGCAATGTGTTACGTTACTGCAATTTAAAACACTAGTATTTTGGTTAACTTGACATTATATATACATGTGCTTGTCTGCCCGAGGCGTGAAGTGAAACGCTTTGTTGATCTCACTACTGATGAGACTAGTGATCTATGGATTATGGCGCAAAAAGTTGGCTGTCAGCTTGAGCACCATCATAAGGCATCTTCGCTTACCTTTGCAATTCAGGTATGACCATTGAAATCTTTGATTTCGTCTCCAGATTTTTGTTTATATACGTGTGTAGATATATATTTCTCTCCTTTTGTATTTTTTTTTTTTTTTTTTTTTTTTTGTGAAAACCCCCACCCAACCCCTTACCCTTCTCAAGACAGGTTGCCTTGGGCCAACCCCTCTCCTCTTATCTCATTTGTATTTCTTAACCATTGTATTGGCGTGTTTTCATAGTCCGCAGCCCCTCAATAGCTTGTTGTTCATTTGAATGGCTGTTATTAGTATGCAACTAAATGAGATGGTTTAAGTTTTTCTCAACGTATGTTCACCATTGCTAACTTTTAAGAGTTGACACATACATAGTAGTTTTGCTGACCATCCCTTCCATTATTTTCATTATGTTATCAATTATCAATTAAAAACACATAAAAAGGTCTTCACTGTCTTTTTTCACTGTTTTCTTATGTCCTACTAAATGAGATGTTCATGTACAAATTCTTATTTACTCTAACTATTGGCACAATTGTACCTTAGTTTTCGAGGAGTTCAACTTTATTGTTGATAGTGATAGTCAGGTCTTTATGTATGTGCTGCTTATTGCTGCAGCTTCAGTTTGTGTTATTTGTGATTCCATTTATGTGTTGTAACTAATTGATGTTTTGGAGGTGATACCTTAGGACGGGCCGCAGGCTGGGCAGACAGTGCCTCATGTTCATATCCACATCATCCCACGAAAAAGTGGTGATTTTGAGAATAATGATGAGATTTATGAGGCTGTAAGATAAAAATATTCAGCACTTCTTATATACCCGATTCTTTCAAGTTCGACTTTAAAACTTACAGAAATTTCAGGTTAAATAATAATGAGTTTTGTCATTTGTTGTGCAGATAGATGAGAAGGAGAAGGAACTGAAGGCTAAACTGGACTTGGACAAGGAGAGGAAAGACAGAACCCTAGAGGACATGGCTATGGAGGCAGCTGAATACAGAAAGCTTTTATTATAGATATAGATATCTAACAATTACTGGTGGTTCAACATATAGTTTGATCTTGTCTTCATCTTTTCAAGTTAGGGTTTGTAATAATTGTTTTGACCATACTAGGATGAAGTTCATAGGTCATTGGATTATAAACTTTCATTCATTGAACGAGAATTTGAATTGAAGTATACAGTTTTATATAAAGGAAGTGTCGTAGTGCCGTTGATTGGCGGACAAGGATATGAATTGGATTCTTCGGAATTCATGAACAAAATCTTAGGGCTAGAAAAGATGAAAAATATAAAATTTTGAACGTTTTTATTGAAAAAGTTATCCTGTGTAAATATTTGTCATGTACAGCGTTAGCATTACAGTCTTCGTTACAGGTAAACAGGTTTTGGGGTTGGGGTGAATTAGGGAGACTTAAATTAGGTTTTCATTTTCAAATCTTCAAAACCTGAACTAAAATTTTCAGTTCAATTTTATTCGGTTTTCGTATATTTTTTTTTAAGTAAATAAATTGTAAGGCTGTCTATCTTTAGCTCAATCATCGAACTGTCAGGCTTTGACTGCATGAATCAGTCGGCAAGTGAGCAATGCTCCTTCTTTCCACCAAAGAGGACGTATTAAACTCACGGTCATCAATTTTCTCGAGAGGCCACAATTACTGCAAGCATCCATATTATTGATGAGGAACTTTTTGTAATACTTATTTTTGTCATAAAAATAAATAACTTTACAAGTGTTTTTACTTATTTTTGTTAAAAAAATATTAACTTTTATATTTATAATATAGCTCATTCAAAATAGTTCAAAGAAGTGTATTCTCGCTAAAGTTTGTAAATTTTAGATATATAAAATTTTAGATAGTAAAATAATATTATCTTTGAATTATATATGTAATGATTCGGTTTGATTCGATTCAGGTCGGTTTTGCATTGTTACATTTCAAACCCGAAGCAAACTTATTCAATTTTTGTTTGGTTTCATTGTTTCGATTTCAGTTTTTTTTAATCGATTCAGATTGATATAGTTTGAATGTTCGGATTTCAAATTCACCACAACACCTCTAATCTTAGCAGCCCATTATCCAAGAAATTTTATTATGCTAATGATGACGACGACGACGACGATGGCAACATAATATTTAGGCACACCCCTACTCTAAATCAAGAGGCATTTATTTGATTGTTTTACGCAAAAAAGAATTTGGTGTATTATATAGTTCTTTTCATTTTGAATTTGATGTAAGAATGAAATTTAAAAAGCCCGTCCCAAAAATCGACTTGATTCAGAGACGGAGGGAGCAAAGGCTACTAGGCTTATTCTCCCACTCAATTTTTTTCGTTTTTTATTTAACATGTACATAGTACTAAAATTATACTTTGGGTAAAATGTAAAATTTTAATTTTACTAAAGTAAAGTTTACATACAACTACATGAGAAAAATAGTCTCCGGTTTTCGTACTAGAATTTTTTTTTTGATGCGGTCCTTATATTTTTAAAAAAATAAAATTTGCAAGTCCCTAGTTTTTAAAGAGTGCGGTCAATCAAGTTCATTATCTATATTTTTTTGTCATATGTACGATACATGTGAACCGAGATTTCTTGTACCATATATGTCTCCTTCGAACCGAGATTTCTAGGTCACAAATATTGTATATATATTACAGAAAAATCATAGATACAAAACTTCAATATTTGTTTATCTGAGTTCTCACTAAAGTCAAATTAATGGATCGCATTCAAAAAAATTCATTTTACAAGGATTGTATGCTAAAATACCCCAAACAACGGTGACTGCTATTTACACACTATTTTTTACTTGATTTTACTCAATTTTTTATTCGCATAATGACAAACGAGTAATTGCATGTTATTCGCCCGATGACAAGCGAATAAAAGCTTGAAAATGCCTTACTCACTTGTCATTGGGCGAGTATGTAGGCATATACTCCCATGTAATTGGGCAAGTAAAATGCACTTACTCACCCGTCATCAGGCAAATGAAAAATTGAGTGTTGCCAAGTGTTTTGTAAAGTGCAAATAGTGGCTACCCAAACAAATCTCATGTTGCTGTGGTTGATTTGTCAACAATGTGTACTTTAAGGGCTCGTTTGGTTCGAGGTTTGGGAATGGAATGGGCATGGAATGGGAATACTTGATTCTTGACAAGTTATTTTCCTGGCATCTAGGATGCCATGCCGATGTTTGGTTCAACCGGAAATAGGAATAGAATAAAGTATCAATTACAAAAATATCCTTCTTTTTAAAAGATGAGAAAACATCACCTGCTAATTTTTTGAAAGAGACAATTACTATAATAAATTACAAAAATTACACATGCCTAACTAATAACTATCCTACAAAAATTACAATTATTTTTAATTAAAAAAAATTACAACAGGAAAAAAGAAAAGAAAAAAGTTCCAAATATTTTTTTTTTCATTTTTGTGTAGCAGCGTAATTAAAAAAAAGTTCCAAACAATATTTTCATACACTGATGGAAAAAGAATTATTTATTCATAAGGAAGAGTGTTGTTTTAGTCCTAACATGAAAAAATTAAAAAAGATGCTCATTGGTAATGGTTTATTCCTTATGATTTAAATGGGAGAACTTTGGGGGAAAGGTTTGTTCCTGGAATCATTTATTCTGGATTTAAAACTTGAACCAAACGCGGGAGTTGTTTCGGAATGGAATGTAGCATTCCTAGAATGATTTAAATCTTGAACCAAACGAGCCATAAATGGTGAACAACCATATTGTTGTAATGCTACCCTCTTAATTTTCATTCTCCCCCCCCCCCCCCCCCCCCCCCCCCCCCTTTTAAAGTGCTAAAAGAAAAATAATGCTTATATAATTTAAATCATAATTTGAACAATGAACTCGTATTTTATTAAAATAGCAACTATTGTATTATAATCATGAGCAAAATCATGCAATTTATTTTATTGAAGTAACAATTCCTGGAATGATGTTATTTTGAATTTTTTTAAAAAAAGCTTGATTATTTGGCAATATATCGTACTGTATCGTTCCCTACCAAAAATTTGGTATGTTAGTGGTAATAGATTTTGGCGTACTAAATTTTCTTTATGGTAGACAATATATACGGTATGGTACGATATTATACCAAATCCACCCTAATTTGTATCATACAGAACACCTCATTTCCTTTCATTTTCTTTTACTTTTGACTCTCTATTCAAATTTTTATTTCTCTCTAATCTAGTAACATCTTATACAACCACCCTATGAAATTAAAGTGTCCGTTTAATATATTCTAAGATAGATTAGGGATGTAGTCCGGAATTTTTGAGTGGAAACGATTAAGCAACAGAGGAAAAAAAATTAATGAACATAGAAAAGGCATATACTTCCGCAATTCGAATTAAAAATCTAAGAATATATTTTTTCTATGTTTATTAGTTTTTTTTTTCCTCTATTACTTTATTGCCCCCAATCATAAAATTTATGGTTAGGTCCCTGACTTGAATCAATATCATGTTTTCGTTGTAGAGCCCATACTAAAATCTGTCTAAAACTCAACTCATTGTGGAGATATTTTAGGCCGTTGAATATCTACACAAAAATTCAATATCACCCGACTAGAAACAACCCAACCCAATCTATACAACTTTTGTTTGAAAATCCTGAAGTTGCTATGTTTTAATATGCATAAGTCTAAATTCGATACTTGACTGCGACCCACTCCATTGTGTTGTAGTTATAAGATACTGTAAGGGTATTTTAAAAAAAAGTGTTATATTTAGATCTCCTCGGGACAAACGGGTTAATTTATGTGAACTTGAACAGATCAATTTTGAAGAAATGAATTTTTTATTATATTTTATTTTGAAGAAATGTTTTTTTAAGTTATTGAAACAATTTCATAATAAAAATTAATTTAGGAAATTATTGTTTCTACTAATAAATATATAATTCTTTTTTGGAAACTAAGAAATTAAATATTCCTAATTTTATAACTATATGATATTATAATTGTATTTAAAGAAAAAAATATTTTATCTAAATATAGTCGGGATGGATCATACGGGTTAACATAATAAATATTTTAGATACAAAACTAAACTTTAGAATAGGGAAATTCTATTTACACCATGGAAATTCTTGAAAACTACCGCGAATTGAAAAATACCACAAAAGTAGAGAAAAATTCTTAAAACACCACTACATACACCACACACTACATACTAAATTTTACCTTAAAAAATAGCTAAAATTTCTTAAAACACCATTATATATAATTAAATTAATTGAGTTATTTAAAAGTTCAAATGTCAAATAGAAGATCTTTTCAAACACCGATGACGGGGAAATAATTTCTCTTCCCATTTGACGTTCCAGCATTCCGATAATCCAACCAACCAGCGATTTCTCTTTTTGATTTTTAGCAAACCAAATAAATTAAAATTCTCTTCTTTCTAAGTCTCTTATTTCTCTTTTTTTTTACATTCATGCGGCGCCTCCCTCTTCTTCCATTCGACACACCACCGCTTGTTCATCTGCTGCCTATTCATCTGCCGGTCGTTCCTCCGTCGGTCGCCTTCAAGGTAGTCTCTCGCTCATCCCCCATTAACCCTATACTTGTAATTTTTTGAGTAATTTTTTTAGAGTGACTTTTTCATTGCAAACAAGTACTAATTGTTTGTACTATGTGAACAATTTCTATGATTCTAAAACTTTGTAGCTTTCTCTCGGTCTTATTTCACTTTTATAGTAACTTTTGGGCTTTTCTAGTATATATAAAGTTCTCTCTTATATATATAGCATGTATATATATTTCACTTTTAAGATAAAAGAATGAATGGGTTGATTTGAGCACCTGAAAGTTTGAATTAATTAATTAGATGCTTTATATATTTGATATCTCATATATATATATATATATATATATATCATTCTCCTTTAAAATCCCCCATGGACTACACCCAGTAAAAGCAACATAGTTATAATACAAATTGTACTGATATAGTAAAAGTCTTGATGTTGAAGTTGTGAGGTCAGTGGTGGTGGAGTTCGAGTTGAAGTAGTTTATAGTTCAATAGATGTTAGCCACATCTCTTGTAGCAATTTATTTTTTTGTTGTTTATAATCTTGATGTCAAAGTGGTGGGGTCAGTGGTGGGGATATAGACAGGCTTGGCCATTTTTCTCCCTTTTTCCGAGGGCATTTAAAATGCACACACACACACACCCCATTAAAGTAAGGAAAAAGAAAGAAATGGCCTGGCTGATTTGATTACATGGGATAGAATTATAGGACCACCTGGGATTCATACAACCTTTTTGCTATCATCATATTGACAATCTTTGTGGGGTATGTGTGGGCTGATTTGAGTTTTTTTTTCTATCTAATGGATGACATTACGTGCTAACTTTTAGATAATATAAAGACCATGTAATGTTTGAGATGATATTTCTTTTGACAGAGTGTGAAATTTTTTTTTAGCTAATTTAAAAACTATAAAGCTATTTCAAGTTTTATGTAATTGTTTGGTTAGTATTTTTAGATTCATGTTTTCACGAATATTGATAGTAATATTCATAAACATTGTAAAACTACTAACTTTTTATATATAATAATATATCGTATATTATTTTTTTTTTTCGTAGTCAATCCTAATTGTATTGTATCCTAATTTTTTGTTTTATTTTTCGTATCCTCTCCATCCACCACTAACTTATTTCTAATTTTACTTTATAGACTTAAGTAGTTGAACTTAATTTAAATTTTCATTTACAGCGCAATATTTTTGTAATAGTTTTATTTTACTTATAATGCACAAACAATCAAACTGTTGTGGATGCTCTAACCTCGGATCTCATCCCAATTCATATAGGATAACTTGGTTATTACTAAATACTTGGTACTTTGGTAGCTAGTTATTATTACGATGAGCATTTTGTATGTGGAAATTAGAACACTAACTTGTGTAAAGTCTCCAATAATAGGTCTTATTCTAAAGATGGCTACTCACAAATTGCCAACTATATCAGAGAGAAAATGACAAGAAATTACTTCTAAAGGTTAAGAAAGTCAAATGACCACTAAAACACTGTCTAACCTTAAAAAGCGTACTAATGAAAGTAGTGGCGGGGGTGCTATACCTTGAGGCCCCGAAGATTCTTTAGTCTTGACAAGTTTTGATAGCCACATAGCGTATACTATATGGAATAACCCAGCTGCCCGAAAACCTTTAAATTGCATACATCTCTTCCAAAAATTAAAAGAATGGGACATCACCAAAGAGTGTGAAGGGGTAAGGGAACGCGTAAAAGCATCTGACCTTATGAATCTAGCCGAATCTTCGTAAAAATTCATTGATAAAACTTTGGTCTCAACTTTTATAGAGCGTTGGCATCCCAAGACAAATATCTTCCACCTCCCATTTAGTGAAATGACCATTACCCTAGATGATGTATGTCAAATCCTAGGTGTTCCTATAATTCGCACGTGTGTTCACGGAGGAGGCAAGAAATTTACCTCTACTATTGGGGTTACCTTATTAGAGACATATCTTGGTGTTTCTACTGACGAGGTGATGAAGGAAACGAATACGTGTTCTATTAGGTTAGAATGGTTAAAAATAATGTTTAAGGGATCACCTCAAGAGAGCGAGAGTACTCACATTGATAAATGTGCGAGAGCATATTCGCTATATCTTTTAGGATGTACGATTTTTGCAGACAAGACTGGGAATAGAGTTTCCATTAGTTACTTATAGTGCTTTAAGGAGTTGGATCCCATACGTGGGTATGCTTAGGGAATGGCCACCCTTGCATATTTATTTCGTCAATTAGGAAAGGCATCTCAGGCTGATGCTGCGTAAATAGTTGGTTCCTTTACGCTTTTACATGTATATTACTTATTTTTTATCTGATTGGATCATATTATTTATTAACTTACCGCTCGCTAATAGCTTCTTCTTTTTTTTCTTTTTAATCAATGTAGGCTTGGATATATTAGCACTTTCATGTAAGGAGACCACTGTACGACCAAAAATACGATGAGAAATGGCCCAGGATGTGTAAGTGGTTGTCCAATTTGACCCCTGGAGACGGCAATGCATGAGTGGTACTTTTCCAATTTGACCCCATGGTTATCCTTACCATGCTCATCGAGACGTTCGTCCGTTTCAAGAATTCATGTATTATAACGGCTTGTTAGTTTGTTTTAATGTGGCGGAGCCGTATTACCCTGATCAGGTATTACGACAATATGGACGCGTTCAGGTCGTCCCAAAGAAAACAATGAAGCCGTTAAATGATCAAAAAGGGAAGAAGCAGGGCCAATATAATGTCAAGTACAACATTGACAACTAAATCCAAGAGAGTTGGGAAAATCGATCACTTACTGGCGAACACGAGCCGCACTGAACTAGTGAAGGATCCGTGGGATGCTAAGGCTAACTACATAGGTTGGTTCATGAAGATAAGCCCTGTGCAAGTCCAGAACCCAAAAAATGCAATTGAACATGTATGGAAAGCTAAAGTAGTTGAGGTGCGAGGTCCAGTTGAAGATAAGGTGATTGTAAAATAATAATTCTTAAGTAACAAGATTTTTGAAAATTATGAAAATACGGTTAAGTCCTACTGAATTTTTTTAACAAGCTTAGCACTATATTGCCGAAAAAATATATTTATATTGGCACGTAGTTGTCGATTCCTAGAACTCGGCAATGTCTGGACGACAATTTCTTTTGCCAAATTATTTTGTTCGACAAGATAGAGTTAACCGAATTTATACAATTTGGTTAGCAGTGTATCACCGAAAATATAAGATAATTTTGGTTATTATCTGCCGATCTAACATTTTTCGGTATTGTCTTACCGAGTGTGATCATATTATAGTTTTTATATTCGGTAAATAATTGCCGAATAAACATAGCAATTATCGGCACCATATTATTGATGTTGTAAATTCGGTAGTGTCTAGCCGACTATATTTTATTTTGTCTGAAACAAATTCTCGGTAAATTAGTGTTAATTTATGATTAATATGTCAGTGTAATTATGCCAAATTTAGCCCAATGTCTCGTTAAATGAGTATCGAATAGTATATTTCAGCAAAGTCTAACCGACTCTATTTTGGATCTAAATCCTCTGCTCAGCAGATATAAAAGTGCCAAATTCAGTAGTATTATTCGTCTATGTGTGGACGAATAATTGAAAATATCTCAGTTATAGTATGACGTATTTGTGTCTTATAGTCGGCTATGAACTACCTAGCATTGTAATTTTATAACATTGGGTTATGTTTTCATGGAATAGATATGCCTTAATTTCATACGTAATTTCTCACAATTAACCCATAAAACAGCTCATATTTATATAGTGTTAACTTACATACAAGAGATCAAGGTAAGTTGGTGATTATCATACTTTGGCCATAGTACATGTATCAATCTAATGAAAATCACAAGCTTTTGATCTTAATTGATAATTTTCGAATTTGATAAATATACATAGTGATGCATGTTATGTTGTGCGAAAATTATTTTTGTTTGGCAAATTTTTGCTTCAAATCTCCAAACTAATTTTCTTGAAAGTTGGAAATAGTCGGTTTTCCTGTGTTGCTACTTTCATGTATTCCTTCCTTGATTATCTTATCTTTTCTTGACATTGGGAAAGAGATCTATATGTTTCCGAGAGATAATACATAGAAAGGGGGAGTAGTTAAATGGGAGAGATTTAATTCCCCGCATATTCTATTATTTTGCCTTTGTTTATTCCTCATAAAAAGGGGGAGAAGAAGTTATAAAGGGAATCGTTCGGTTAAAGGAGATTTTGGGAGATTTTGATTTCATTGATTTCTTTGTTAATTTATCTCTTGTATAACTCAGATGTTTCTCAGAAGTTTGTTTGAGCTTTAGTATTTCAGATTGAAGTACAGGATGAGGAGAAACATGAATTTAAAGTAACAGACTAAGAGATTCAATGTGTTAGCATGTCTTGTGTCCTTAGTTATTTTGTAATATGCGAGAATTGATTATGTTATTGTAATTGTGTATGGGATAGCGTAGTTATAGTGATCGAGTCATCGAGTCTGCTAAGCTGTATGTGTTTTGTCTCTGAATAGCCAAATGGGGAGATTGTAAAGTCTTATCTTCCCTACTATTCATGCGCATAAACTCTACTCTTATCTCGCACTAATTTGGTCTCTCGACTCTATTAGATGCAGAAAATAAAATCATTCATGTGTAACTAATTCATAAAATCCAATTGTAATTCTTTCACAACCAAACTTATGTATAAAGTCAAAACACTCACTATATCCATCACAACACCCCCTATATCCTCTCTCAACAAATCATAAGGTGATTCCAACAAAAAATAATGAGAATTCAACTTTATTTTTATCAATTAAAATAGTCATCCAATAGGAAGAATTGTATTTAACATCAAAGCACTAAATTGGCAGAGTCAATTGGCATGGAACCAATTAAATATACTCATCATAACCTAGCACAAATTTACGCTAGCTTAGATAAAAATAAATAACAAATAAAATTAAAAGAAAACTTACTTGACATGTATTAATAAAATTAAAACTTGAAATCTTCAAAGTCTTGAATTTAATCCAACAAAACAAAAAATAAAAATAAATTAAAAAGGAGATGAAAGAATAGTGCTCGACACAAATAAGGAAGAAAAACAGTAAATTTTGCAATCTTTCCTCCCCTCGAGCATATGTACAGCTTGATATATATATATATATATATATATAATAACTTTCCAAGTCTTTATTTTCATTCCTACTCAAATTGTAATTCTTCAATATTTTAATTGATGGGAGACTCCAAGTAAAATTCTAGAAACTAACCTAACCCGAGCACAAATTTACTCAAGCATGGATAAAAATAAATAACAAATAAAAAAAACATACTTGACATAGATTAATAAAATTAAAACTTGAAATCTTCACCTTTGGCATATGTACAACTTGATATATATATATATATATATAATAACTTTCTAAGCCTTTATTTTTATTCCTACTCAAATTGTAATTCTTGAATATTTTAGTTGATAGGGGAGACTCCAAGCAAAATTCTAGAAACTCATAATGGATGAGGAGTGGTATTAAAACTAAATATGTTGTGACCAAGATTTGAATTTAAGACCTTTTAGCCATGCACTTAAACCTTGACACATTCCCACTTGTGCTGGTTCCCATTATGATATTATTCTACTCGAATTTATTCTATTATTTTAGTCTTCAATTTCTCTTTCTTTCACAACTCTCCTAATTTGGTTTTGATTCTTTCTTTTTCTTTCCGGGGTACCTATAACACAATAAATTAAGGCAAAAATAAAAAAATGATAAAAATAAAAGCTCTCCAAATCATAAACTAGTGATATAAATTATACTAATTTCTTGGCACATCAGTCCAAAGGCAGAAAATGTACTGGTCCGAAATCAAAAAACCAATTCCCATGAGATTTAAATGCCAGACCGGTCCAAAACTAATTCTTATACCAGTCCAAATAGCAGCATAAGCCTGACTGATCTAGTTTTGAGTTTTGTACTAGTCCACCAAGTGAACTTTTGATCCAATCAATTAAATACTTAATTTTTCCAATGGCATAGCTTAAAAGCTTTCCTACCATGATTAGATCAAACTAAAGGAGTTTTCCATACAACTTTTAACTTTGAAAAACATGGATTAATTCTTTTCAAAGCCCAATTTCATCACCACCAATTGAATCAAACTTTAATTACCAAACTTACCAAATTAAACATTGCAAAGCATTGAATCTTGGTAATATGATGTGCTTTAAATCTTTAATGATGAAATCTATTGACTCAAATACTTATAAGAAAATTGTGTTTTTGTTGAAGGAATAAAGCAAAAGGGGGTGAAAAGGCTGGTGGGTATGCGTGTGCTGAAGCGAATTAAACAAATTAACCCTAAGTTTGTTATTCGGCGGTTGGATTCTCAAAAACTAATTTTAATCGAATCAATATGTAAACCTTAAAAGTCTATGGATTTTAATTCTAAAAAACTTGTTTAATCTTTTCTAGCATGCAGCAATTAATAAAACAATTAAGCATATAAGTAAAAATCAGAATTAACAAGATATCCCTATAGTGCAGGACTAATTCTCAACAATCTACTATATGCACAAAAGTTTACAAACTCGATTAATCTCAAATCATACAAACTTACACAACTTAAATAGCATAAGCCGCCTGCAAAAGTCTCATATCTGAATTACATGAACATTACTCGCCACGGTATCACACCGTTTGCAAATCACACGCACTTTAGGACTAATTTGTTCTTTAAAGAAATAATGCTTACTTTTGCATGAATTAAAAAACCTTAAGATGGATTTTATGTTTTAAAGTTTTAATCTATCTCTAAGGTTTAAAAAACTTTCTTAAAACATGTGTAAAAAGATATGTTTTTAACCTAAGGCAATGAGTTTTATTTATAGGAAAAGACTTTAGTCAAAATCCATTTTGAAATAGGAAACATTCTTTAGAAGGAAATTTTGTGATAAAAAATACTCAGCCCAAGAACTATAGCTAGACCAATCCAGTGAGCACAACGTGTACCTGTTGTGAATCAGTTTCCATGGAATTTCATTCTTTACTACTGAATCGGTCCACTGAGAGAAATATGTACCGATCCACCTTATCATAAGGTGAAATTGAACTTAGTTATTTTGAAAATCACTTCCATGGATTCTAAATTCAACTGAACCAATTAACCATATTTAGTTGAAGAACTTTGGATTGAAATAAGTTGCACCACCTAAGAAATTAAATTAAAGTGCCAATACTCACCGTTTCTTTCTCAATTTAATCCTTCAATGCATCATTTTGGTAGCTTGGCTATCTTGTAGTTCTTCAGATTTAATCTCGAACAACTCCAACAACTTACAAGCAAACGTGTATTTGTCGAAGGAATAAAAGTAACACAATTTTAGACTTTACAATTAGAACAAATGTACTTCATCCGTGGGCAATTAACCTTCATATGCCCTTTCATTCCACAATTATAACATCCTATAGGATATGATGATGATAATGATGATGATTTATTTGAGTAACTTATGGCCTCATTTAGCCATTGCCAACCACTGCATCCACCTTTTGAGCACTTCAAAAACTTTTTGTTGGGATTTATCTTTGGTTTATATGTCATTATCATCCGAATCCCATTACATCCTCCTTTTTTTGCATCTTATATACACATAAGGACACTCATAACCTATATGTTTTAGAAAGTCATCACTGCAAAAATACCAAATCAACAATAATACATAATTAGTGTTACCCCCTACTATTATTTATATAATTAGAGTTACCCTCTAATCTGCCATTTTCAGCTCTGCCAGTATATGATTCCCCAAATTCAAGATAAACAATTTATTGGACCGTATTATGTTTATATCAGAGCAAATACTTCATCATATGATCCTTCACCACCACCCATAGACTTAGATTTCAATGATTTGCTTCAAAATTCAAATCTCGAGTTATTATAGTTCTTCCAAAATGTGTTATTAGGGTAATTTTTACTAGGATAATTCATGGGGGAAGGGATGTTGTGCTTTTTCATGGCTAAGAAGAAGAAGAAGAAGAAGAAGAAGAAGAAGAAGAAGAAGAAGAAGAAGAAGAAGAAGAAGTTGTATTTTGGCATAACTGATAAGGCCAATATGGTCAAAACATAAAAAGAATGGACAGAGTTAAAGATTCATCTAAAAATAGGTGGGTTAAATCAAAACTATAAGGGCAAAATAGTCAAAACATAAAAAGAATGGATAGAGTTAGAGGTCCATCTAAAAATGGGGAGTTAAGTCAATGGATTATAAAAATATGAGTATCTCTAAGTATGGATTATAAACAGAGGAGTATATCAAAAAAAGCCCTATTTTTTATATTGTATTATTGAAAAGTATAAAACGAGATCTATCAAACCAAATAAATGTTACATATTAAATTTATTAGTTTTTCTTTATAAATTTCTTAGTTAACAATCTTTTAGACAACCCTAGTGCTTTTAGCTTTTTAAAACTTTACCAATGAAAAGACTTTTTTATACTACACATAAAAGATATAGTTCCATATCAATACAACTTTCATTGTTAAAAGGGTGCTGGTAAAAGTACCCTAAAAATTTAATTTAAACACCCATTTTTTTAGGCACCCATATTTTAATTTTAAATTCGTAAGAGCACACGTATAGTTTAGGCACCCTAATGATAAACACATATATAACACAAAATATTATATTTGCGAAAAATATTTCGTCTCTAAATTCTGTCACTAAAAATTAATCTTTTTTTCTAAAATTAAAGTTGAACATAAAAACGTCATTAAAATTAGTAAACTTGTACTAGATTTTTATCTCATTTTTTTCTCATAATTATTTTCAATAAAACTCAAACTAACACTTTTTTCTTACTTCTTAATTTTTGTGAGTTAAAATATTAATGTATATTTTAATGCAATGGCAATAGAAAAATGAAATTATAATTTAAAATCACTAGCAATTAAATATCAAAGTATTAGGGGTGTTCCAGTCCAATCCGGTGGTTTTTAAACAATCCGCATCTAACGATTTAATGTTGGTTTTGAAATTTAATATCTAATCCAAATTAAAATATCTGGCCAATCTATTCAAATCCAAATATATCAGTTTTCAAACGAATACTATTTAATACTAAAAATTTTGAAAATCGAATGTCAAAAAATTGAATCTGAAAAGGAAATTTAATAAAGCTAGCATCATTTTATCTAATAGACTAATACTAAAAAAGCGTGAACTATACTTCAATTCTGCTTTTGAAAATCCATCATAATACTTAACTAAATAGCAAAAAGCGCCATCAAATCATATTTAAAGTAAAAAAAATCAAATTAGATAACATATTAAATGTCAAAATATTCACAAAGCTCCTATATAAAGCGCACACACTTCGTCTCAAATATTCACAATTTTAACTTGGTTGAAAATCCTTTATGAAGTCATTCTTTGAAGCTTATAATCTGCATATGAGAAAAGTACATATGTTAAATATAATATAACTGATTAATATGCTACAAATATCATGAATATTTCGCTAAAACAATGGTTGAAACATTTATTTGATAACTTGAAAATGATTCATTAACAATATATGTTACATGAATTAAACACCTTACCAACAAATAAAACACTCCCATCTTCAGTACAAGGCACTAATTTTATAAACAAAACTTGGAGTCCTCCTATGGCTACTCAAATTACATTCCAACCACATACGCTTGTGTATTTTGACTAAGGTGATGATTGAAAAGTGTTCATCTCATCAAAATTTACCCGTATTAAAAATGAATACTTAAAGCATAAATTAAGCTTAAGCAAGATCCGATCGGATATTACATTATGTAATTAACAGAAATAAGATGAAATACACAAGAAATGACAAATTTGACATTAACCTTAGATGTTAACATTATTCTTATTTTAATATATGAACCTAAAATTAAATATACCTTATGGGAAATTAACACACACATCACAATCATCACACTTGGTCCTTATCAAAGGTTCCCATCCAGCTGCATCTTCTGACCTACAGTAGCCCTACCTTGGCACAATTTTTAGAATTGGTGCACCATGCTTCAAAATTACTTTCATGAAGTGAAACTCATCGAATAATACAATAGGAATAATTTGGACATTAGCCAGTTGTCCAAGCCTTAGCGATAAGTAAACAAAAGACTGAGGGTGATAGAACACAAATAACACAATTAAATGCGCTAGCAAATAAAGGCCCCATTTTAGGGAATTGCATCCAATATTTTCTTTTACAGTCATACTCATTGAAAAAATCTAGTCTCCCCTCTAATTCCTTATAACTTTTTTCACCACCCAATTAATCTGTGTACAACTTTTTGTATTCCCTTAATTCTATTAACATGGTAGTTCTAACCTTTTTCCACCCATCCTTCTTGTTCTTACCTAATAACTTGGTGTAAGCTCTGAATCCACAATGACCATTAAGTGCAACATCTTCCAATGCCAAGACAACATCCAACATCGTCATTCAAATCAGTCAATCCTGGCTTTTTTTGCTTGGATTGTTTTTTCAAAATTTTCATATGAACTGATTGAAGGTGGTTTTTTTTAAAAAAAAAAAATTTAAGGGAGGTCTAAGTCTCTCCCTTAATCCTACAAATAAAGAAAAACCCTCCCCTCCCATCCCATGAGTCGAACCCTTGACCTCAAGGCAAGGGTAGAGGTTGCCTGAACTGATTGAAGGTGGTTAATTAACTTATCTTTATTTAAATTGGTCAATGTTGGCTTCTTTCATTTAGGTTGTTTCTTAAGAGTTTTATTCTAAATTGATTGAAGGCCTTCAATGGTCTTTGCATATTCAATGTTGCTTCCATTTGTCTTTTTGTCAATTTGCATGGTTTCCCCTTTGAAATAGTTACAGCCAAAGGTTCATTCAACCATGTTGTTTCTGGATCAGCAAGCTCTCTTATTTTCTTTATTAAAATCTTACGTTGTTCATCATTACATTATTGGAATCACTTTATTAACCTTTTGATTTCCAGGGAGCCATCGAGTTCATTATGATTTTCTAACGTTGGCACAATTAAGAGTTTTGACCAGTGAGAGTCGCATGCCAATAAAAGGATAGCCCTATTCGGGTGACCAAAATCAACGATCTCATGTGCGCATGGAAGACCATGAGTCACACGCAAAATACAACGACAAGTGTTTTTGTCAATGCCAACCTTCTAACTCCTTTTAATTTCTCTCAATGTTAAGTTTAATGCATGATGAGAGATGTAACCTCTTAACTCCCTAAAAGCAGGCAAATGGTAAGCACGCATTATAAGAATCAAGTTATGTTCAAATGACTCAGTGACAGCTGTAATCTACCCAATGATCATGTGGTGGAGGACGTGCCACAAAGATGTGAAATTCTCTTTAGACGATTCTAGGTGCTTTTTTAGTCTTGAATGTGCACCCTTAACTCAAGTTGTTGTTATGCTTCCAAAATGTCTTACTTTATTAATCCAAGCACAAACAAATCACGCCTTCCATTGCAACCACATTTTATTAATATAACTAACACATTGGGAATATTATGTCATCTTCTATTTTTCTTCAAAGGCTATCCACCGATTGGCATATTCTCTTCGGAAAATGAATAAACTATTTATATCCATTCACACTCAAACATAACCCATTCATCATTAATCTGAAATGACTTTTTGCAATGCATTATAACATTCTTCGTTATGTGCCAAGTGCAAAACAAGTGAGATGCATCGGCGAAGACTCAACGAATAGCACTTATTAGTGCAAGCTCCCTATCTGTCACAAAAATAGTTGGTAGTTAAGATGAATCAATAACATCCTTTAACCTATAAAGGGCCCATGTGTAGTTCTCTTCCAGGTCATCTGTCAAAATACAAACCCGACGCAAAATGTTTTGTTCATAAATGCAACACCAATAATTTAAAGTAGTGGTCGCTTAAACTGATTGATTTTGTATGTACAATCTAGCAACATAATTGAAGGGGAACACTTTGTAAGCTTTATAGACTCTATATTTGCCTAAAAGAAATCATGCATCTCATCAGTCCTAGGATCCTGATGATGCCATTCAAAATAGTTATTTTCATACAATATTCATAACTTGTTACATTGCCGACCTCCCTTCTGCTTCGACACTTTTAATTTTTATTTTATTTTTGCACATTATAAATTGTGGAAATAGTAGACGCATTCGCTTTATTTCATAGCTTTAAGGTTGTAAGAACATCTTTCTATTTGACACCGTTTTTTGTTAATTCTTCAACAATTTATTGTTCGTCACCTTTTATCCTATCAGCATAAGAGTGACCAATAGTAGTTACACTAAGTAGGTGGTTTGTAAACCATTGATCACTTTAACCTTCCACTTTTCATTTCACACATTGTTCCTCTCAACTTGAAAGGACAATTGCACTTTTTTGAATCTAATGACCTTTTACATATCCTTTACATCTTCCTTGACTATGTTATCTCCAAATAAAATATTTTTCCTTTAGTGGCTACAAAAGACACCGTCCTTCTCACAATCCAGCAAAACTCTGGCTTCTGTGAGCTATGTCCTATATCAAATTTTACAATGACGACAACTGTGTTCAATCCAATGGCAACATCTTGAGCCCAACGAATAAGTTCCTCCTGTGAATCAAATATCTGCATAAAAAGAAAAAAAAAGGTAGCTGTAATTTACAAATAATTAGAATTAATGTAACAAGAAACTTTAAGTCTAAAATATATTCACCTTATTCGTTACGAAATGTGAGTTAAATCGACACTAATTCGTTGTTGTTCGATTGCTTCTAATGGTGGTGCTAGATAATTTTCAACATCTTTGATTCTTTAATCGCACGCAAACAACTCCTCATTGTTGTTGGCTAAACTCATGCTTATTTCCTAAAAATCCATATTGAAAAAAAAGAAACATAATTATTACTGTAAAATAATAACTTCTTATGCAATATTTGATTAGATTAAAAAAATACTCTTTATTTTTTTTAATCCACAACTTGATTTATAAATATCTTATAGAAATATTATTTTTCAAAGTAATGTATGTTTATCAGAAAGTAAGGTCGGCAATATTTGACGACATACCAACTCGACATGAAACTAGCAGGTTTACGTAAAGCATAAACGGGTTCGGATAAATTTCGGGTGAGACACACATAACCTAAAAACTAAATGGGTCGTGTTTGGGATTAAACCACTAACTTGAAATTGACTCGCAATTAACACGATTATTTTTGCCATCTTGTTTGGACAATTATATTCTTATTTTGAATATTGATAATATGGACAAATGACTCTTGTGTTTAGGTTATTTTTGAGATTTTGTTTACTGCTTTCTAATTTGAATTGAAATAATTGTTCCTAAGTTGTCAAATTCTACTTGAACTTGTTAAAACATTTTAAAGTTGTGAGTAAAAAATACAATCAATTAAAGAATTTAGGGAATATATGGGCACAGTCACAAGAAGTTGTTTGCACTAAAAAACAAAAACTATCAGTGCTATGCACTTTTCCAATTCCCTTTTTAAGGTTATTTACTTACTAATATTAAACATCTATTCACATACATCTGTACCCATTTGCAAATTTAGTAAGAGCTTGCACTTCTTTCTCTCTATCTCTCTCCTCATAAATACACTATCAAGCCCAATTTAAATTTGTTATTAAAAAGGATTAATGACGGTACATATAATCTAGGGTGGTGCTATTACCACCCCACAATTACTTGGTTCCACTCCCACTTAAAAAAAGAATACAATTACTTAGTTCCACTCCCACTTTTTCTAGTTTTACTAATATTAGTTTTTACCTAATGGTTAATAATTAACCATTAACTCATTTCTACCCCACCTCTTGCATCATTAACTCATTTCATCTCATTCAATCCATTTCAAAAAACTTACCCCACCACATTGAATGCACTTCCCTCCAAATTTCTTGATCATTTTCAACTAATTTTTATTTCCATATTGAGTTAAAACAATATTAGTTACCAAAATTTTACCAAAAACCCACAAAAACTCCATTGATGCAATACAAAAAACCCTAAGTTGTAGAGAATGTTAGAGAAAAGAGAAATGGAGATTGACAAAGTAGAAAAACCTATTGAAGGAGAGGTATGTTTGTTTTTATAATGTTTAATGTTTATTTTGTTTAGTTATTATGAAAAAAAATATGTATACTAACAGATCGAATTATAGCATTAGAACAGGTTACCTCGGTTACGGGGGGCTGAAATTGTAGCACTTGTTCGATTTTCGGTGACCGAATGTGTAATATGAAGACGTGAAGGAGAATGATATTTCGGTTCTACGGAACCGAGATTTATCATTTTTCTCGGTCATTAATGGTCGAATATATTCCTATTACTCGGCTCTTAGGAGCCGAGATAGTGAATTTTTTTTAAAAAAAGTTATGTTCTTCTCCAAATACCTCAGTCTTTAAGAACTGACATTTATGTATTAACTTGTTCACCAAACCGAGTTAAGATAATATACTCGGTTTTGGTCAATCAAAATCAAATATAAGTCATGTGAAAATTTACTAGATTTTTTTTATGTGCAGGATGTGTGTTCTCTTGATTCTACAATATGGAGAGATTGTTCATTTATTCAAGCAATTTATTTCACTTCAATTGCAGGAATATCCCAAAATCCAAAATGTGTTAACACGTTTAACGAGTTAGAGCCTCCGAATTCAATCAAAAATAATATTGATGGTGGTGATGGCCAAAGTTCCGAGGATACGATTATAGTTGTGCCTCTTGATTCATATTTTAATGGCATTGATTGTAATCTTGATAATGGTGAAAGTCGCCTTGACCCCAATGGCCGTTGTGAACAACCTTATGAGCTTCAACCTGATGATGATTGTTTATTTGATATCCCTTGCGAACAATCTCTCTCGATGGTGGGTAGCAATCCGAGTCATACGATGAATAATGTCAAAGAAATTAAAATTGATGTGACTCCAGTATTTACAACCGATGAAGTAAGTACAAGCGAAGTTATATATTGTCATATGATTTGGAGATTTGGATTGAGTTAATTTATTGTGTATAATGTATGTTTTGTAGGTATTTACTTCTCGATATAATTTAGTTGATTGGTGCCAAAGTCAAGGAAGAGGCATCCGAACTATTGTTGTTACATTGAAATCCGACAAAGGAAATGGTACGAGGAGGCGATCAAGGCTATTATTGGGTTGTGAAAGAGGCGGGATACACCGTAAAAAGAAAGAAAATCTGAACAAAAGAGAATGTGCTTCAAGAAAGTGCAATTGCCCGTTTAAACTTCGGGTTGTGAATATTGGTGGAGATAATTAGAAGATAGAAGTGAAATGTGGTATTCATAATCATGAGTTACCCAAAACCTTGGTGGGGCATCCGTATGCCGGAAGATTAAGCAAAGAAGAGAAGATAATTGTTGTGGACATGAGTCTTGCCGGAGTTAAACCAAAAGAGATTCTTAATGCAATTAAGCGGCGTCACAAAGAGAATGCGTCTATCATGAAGACGATTTATAATGTGAAGTCTAATATGAGAACACATGCCATGGAAGGAAGAAGTGCGATGCAACAATTATTTAAAGTTCTCATTGAAAAGCATTATGTTTATTGGCATAGGAGTAACAAAACAACGGATGAGATCTTAGACCTTTTTTGGGCGCATCCCAAGAGCATTTTGTTGGCGAAGTGTTTTCCTTCGCTTGTGATTGTCGATTGCACGTACAAGACCAACCGATATAAAATGCCATTGTTTGCTATGGGAGGACTTACGTCAACCGGAAAAACATTTTCTATCGCTCATTATTTTATGCATAAGGAAGTGGAGGATAATTACCAATGGGCTCTTTCAAAATTGAAGATGTTATATACGCCGCATGACATACCGAATGTATTTGTGACGGATAAAGAAAATGCCTGTATTAATGCCATCCGTATTATTTTTCCAGAATCTCACCGAATGTTATGCACATTCCATATTTCAAAATGTGTGCAACAACATTGTAAACCGAATTTTACAAGTAACTCTATTTGGGATAAGTTTATTCAATCATGGACTAATCTTACACGAGCGACATCAGAAACAGAGTTTTACAAAAGATGGGAGGAATTTAAAACGGATTGGTCTTGTTTTCCGAAGTGTGTTGAATACTTAGCAAATACGTGGTTCCAACATAGAGAGCATTTCGTACTCGCATGGACTAACAGAATAAAGCACCGTGGCAACAACACTACGAATAGAGCCGAAGGGTCACATGGCAAGCTGAAGGCTCACCTTGACTCGAGTCAAGGTAGTTTTCCCATAGTGTTTGGGGCGATGGACAATATGTTGAACAACCAGCTTACTGAAATTAAAGCTAGTTTTGAGAATAGTCTTGGATCGACAAAATTGTTTCACAATGGAATGCCATATCGAGAGCTGATGGGGAGAATTTCCCATTTAGCTTTAGACTTGATCAGGACAGAGAGTGATAGGTCCATTGAGGATGTTGGCCTAGATCCATCGAAGTGTGATCATGCGTTTCGAGCGGTTTATGGGTTACCGTGCGCACACGAATTGTTAGAGTATCGTCGTGAAAATCGGCGTATACCCTTGGAGGCTGTTGATCAACATTGGGGAAAGCTCATCGTTTTTTCAAATAGTGAAACTTACAAAGATGTTGATAGTACGGTAGAAATGATTTCATTCAAGAAATTTTATGAAAATTCAACAGATGACCAAAAGAAAACTCTTTTAAGAAAACTAAAGGATCTTGCTACTCCAACAACGATATCGCTTAAAGAGCCAACTCCCGTTGTTCCCAAGGGTAGACCTCGTGGTAGTAAACAAAAATATCTCGAAAGGAGATGAAACATGAGATGTCAACTAAGCGAGATCCATCGGGATATGAATTCGCAAAGACTATTGAAGAGAGAGAATTAGCCGCAAGCGTTCCTGATAAGTCGTCACAAGTTTCGAATATAAGGAAGAGGAAGAAGAATGTGGTTGAATTGACGGGGTTTATGTCTTATATCCCTAAAGACATGCATGAGTTCATAACCGAAATAATAGATGTTAAAGATGATGGGAATTGTGGGTTTCGGTGTGTTGCGGCAGATTTGGGATTGCCCGAAGAAAATGGGTGGTTAACGACTAGAAGGACTATGATAGCCGATCTTTTAAAGTACAAAGATCGATACGATAGTTCGTGGGGTAATTGGTTCTACCAAGATATGTTATCAATAATTGATACTGACATGAGTCCGTGTCTCCCAAAAAATTGGATGGAGATGCCCGTAATGGGTTATATTATAGCATCGGCATTCAATTGCGTGGTTGTGTCAATTTCAAAGACATTGAGTGTGACATTTTTCCCACACTCAAGCCCTCCACTGGATGATGGTAGACACCGGCTAGTATGTTTAGCGCACGTCCGGGGGAATCATTTTGTAAGAGTTAAGTTGAAAGACGATGCACCGCTTCCTTCCCTTGCTGCTTGGTGGGAACTTTTTTGTAAGAAAGAAGCCATCCCTTGGTTGGAAAATTATGTTGATAGACTCATTAAGCCAAAAAAGGATTTAACAACAATAGACGCACCAATCACTCTTGGATGATTGAGTGATTGGTAAGTCTATTGTATAATTTTTTTGTTCTTTTTTTGATGCGAATATGCAAAATATGTCGCATATAAAGTGTTTGTCATTAGATGTGGCTATTTGATGTTCACTTGGTTTGAACGGTGTAATTTTTTGCTTTTCATGAATTGTAAACATGTAATTTTTTGTATATGAATGACAACAACTTTTAGTAGTTTGAGTAAATTCGATTTCTTTAAGCAATTTGATTAAATTCAATTTTTTTGGGTAATTTGATTAACTTACAGACAACCTCGGTCCTAGGATTCCGAGGATATTAATGAATTTCGGTCATAGGAAGCTAAAATTTTCCAAAACCCTCGGTTCTTAGAGGCCGAAGTAAGCAACCGAGAGCTAAAAAAATGAATCAGACTACCTCGGTCCTAAGGCACCGAAATTATTCATAAACCTCAGTTGTGTAAGGCCGAGGTTAGTAACCGAGAGCTATCAAAATGAACCAGACTACCTCGGTTCAAGGAGACCGAGGAATTTGAGAAACCTCGGTCAGAAGAGACCGAAATTATTCATAAACATCGGTTGTGTGAGGCCGAGGTTAGTAACCGAGAGCTATTAAAATGAACCATAATACCTCGGTCCAATGAGACCGAGGAATTTGAGCAACCTCGGTCCTAAGGAGCCGAAATTATTTATAAACCTCGGTTGTGTAAGGCCGAGGTTAGTAACCGAGAGCTATTAAAATGAACCAGACTACCTCGGTCCAAGGAGACCGAGGAATTTGAAAAACCTCGATCATAAGGAACCGAAATGATTCATAAATCTCGGTTTTGTAAGGCCGAGGTTAGTAACCGAGAGCTAACAATTATGAACCATAATACCTGGGTCCAAAGAGACCGATAAATTTATGAAACCTCAATTATAAGGAACCGAAATTATTTATAAACCTCGGTTATTAGAGGCCGAGGTTACCAAGTGAGTGCTAAAATATGAACCAGAATATCCAACAGTACATAATATCCAACTCCTTGTCATATATTACCAAAATAAGTATATAATATCCAACTGATATCTATCAACCAAACCAAAAAGATGGTATCCATCAACCTAAACTAACAATTCACAAATAGATGATATCCATCAACCAAAAAACTATATAGTTAAGTTTAACGATTACCAAAAATTAAACAAGTTAAAGGCTAATATAAGGTCCAACTCCTTGCAATGTGTAACCAAAACAAGTACATAATATCCAACTCCTTACGATATATAACCAAAACAAGTACATAATATCCAACTCCTTGCTATATATAACTAAAACAAGTACATAATATCCAACCGATATCCATCAACCAAACCAAAAAGATGGTATCCATCAACCTAAACTAACAATTAGCAAATAGATGATAACCATCAACCAAAAAACTACATAGTTAAGTTTAATAATTAGCAAAAATTAAATAAGTTCACAGAATTCTAATACAAGTTCATAATATATCCAAATCCAAAAAGTTAATTCTTCCTTCTCCTAGTCACATATGTGTTCCCTTTGTCTTTTGGTAGAGGTCTTGTGGTTCCCGATGTCTCTTGGGCTTTTTCTGGTGCCGTTGCCTTCATTGCATTCAAAAGTATGTCATAGGCGTTACGTGCAACAATAGAGATATCCTCTGCCTCGCCACCATGGAGCACTTCATATAGCATTGATATTACCTTTTTAACTTCAACTTGCTGCATAATAATTTAGCATTTATAACTTAGTAGCTGGAGTACCTATACTATATAATTTTATTAAACATCGAATGAAAATATGATTAAAATGCTTACCAACTTATCATTTGCGATACATTGTTCCTCACGTGCCTTTCGCGGTGTTTTTCTTAGGGTCGGGACTTGTACGTAAGGATGAGTGACTTTTAAAAACCATTCCATATAATTACTCTTACACTCCCAAGAATATGTCACTGGTATAGAGCGTTGGGTCGGATTAAGAATATGATTACTCCAATTCCTTTGTTGATGGCGATTGACATATACCACATTGAAAGATTGGGTTTTCTTTTCTTTCGTCGACTTTGAGGGCTTAACAATCGGCATCATGGGAATTGTTTGTACTCTCCCGAATTGTCTAAGAATGCGGTCCGGATAGTAAGGCTCGGCAACATCAAAACATACAAGCAAGCCACAGAAGTATGAAATCTCTAATAATGGGCGTGTAGCTCTATGCTCTTTATAAGGATCCCAACATACCTGTTAAAAAGATGACTTGAAATTAACTAGTAATTTTAAAAATTAAAAGTACAAAATTCCAAAAATTAATGCCTACAACTTACGTCCATCTCAGTCAAATCATCAAGTCTCTCCCTTAAGGCGATCAGGGCTGTGGCAGCATCAGCTTTTGCAATTGCTTGGGGTTTCCACTTACACATCCGTGGTTGTGTCTCTGTATACTCCGTATTAGGATTCACGCGTAGAAAATCATAAAAATGCTCGTAAATCCAACCCTGTGATATTTCAAGTTCACCAACAACATCATCATCATCATCATCATCATCATCATAATAATAACAATAATAATAATAATAATAATAGTTGAAGAGAAGAGGTGTACCACAAGAAGAGTTTGGCATCCAGAAATCCATCTTGCCGTAGATCTCGACGCTTGTCCTAATTGACGATATAGGTGTGCAAGTATTGCCATACCCCATCCTATTTGACTAACCTTGGTCAAATCTCTCAAACAAGCCAAATAGTATAAGGATATCTTGCTCTTTGTCTTATCAGGGAGAACAACACACCCTAACAAGAACAAAATATAGCCTCTCGCACACTTATCCAACTCATCGGAAGTTGATTCTACGGTAGCGCGACCCATGCATTTTTCTTTTAACCACTGCATCCTAACTGCGTACGTGTCTTTTGTTTCGTCAATCACATCAACCTCACTAACGCCTAACAACTCGGAAGCCAATGCTATTCCACCCTCCTCCGAAGTAAAACATTCACCTTCAACCGGAACACCTAAAATTTGTCTAACGTCGTCAAGAGTGATTGTCATCTCGCCGAAAGGTAGATGAAATGTATTGGTTTCTGGTTGCCATCGTTCAACGAAAGCTTGGACGACGAGATAGTCTATGTACCGAAAATTATGCTCTATTAATGGAGTTAAGCCACTTGCTTTAACTTGGGTTTGAACCCCTTCGACCTCTCTTGACAAGTCTCATTCCCGCAATTTTGGCCAATGACATATAGTGCTTAGTTTTCTATCTTTATCCTATAATAAATAACCCAATGATGTTAGCCACAATTATATATTGAATATGCATATTTATAGAAGTAAGAAATATAATAATCAACTACCTTCGTCTGATTCCATATTGCGTATGCTATATGATCATTGAAAGACGTAAGTACACTTTTGTCAATAGGCCCTCCACTAGGACCTTTACCACTACTACTTGGACCCTCAATTTCGGGATTCTCTCGAGCCAGTGAATGAGATGGATTCTCTTCATTTTGGGTTGAGAGAGAATTAGTATTCCCCTCACATTGTGGTTCATTTTGAGAGGGGGGTCCTTTTCGATTTCAGGTGGTGCTAGTGTTACCGTTTTTTTTGTTTTTCCATGTTTCTTTACCGCAGCAACAGCACAATGTTTTTTGGATTTTCTTTGCCTCTCGGACGCTGTCATTGCTCTTTTATTTGTCATGCCTGAAAATATCAATTAAATTATAAGTAAGTATATTGACTTGTAATAAATAAATTTTGGTTGAATGTCAATCAGCAAGTATCCTTTTTATCTTCTTCTTAGTAGTTGATTAAATAAGGAGCAAAGGCAGAATATTAGGTACATCAGTGTACTAATCTTGCAATTGCAAAGTGGACAAGTGCTAATATGAAAATAATCTCAGTGAAAATATAAGTAAATAGGAAGAATGTGCATTTGTCTCATTTGATTATTTTCTTGTTAGGACATAGCTTTCTATGTCAGTCAAAGGGTACCACAAACAGATGCAATGCTTCACTCATACTACTTTTTAGTATCCCATGAGTAAGTATATTGACTTGTAACAAATAAATTTTGGTTGAATGTTAGTATCCCACAAAAAAGGGTTGTAAGATGCCTAACATGTGGTATCCTTTGAGTTCTGAGACTAGGATAAAGAAATACATATGTGATAAGAAAGTGTCAAAATGTATGATGAATAATAAAACTTAATTAACTATGGTATAGCAAGAAAACTCCATTGCTAGAAACCAGGCGTTGCTGTATTATGAATATATTTTGCACTTATAATTCTGCTGTTCTGAATTCTTACCAAATGTAGAACCTTAAGCAATTTTTGTTTGTTTGAAATCTCCAACATAGACCAGTAAGTAAATTGGTCCAGTGAGTGAGTTTGATTAATATTGATGGTAATGTTAAGGGAAGAAGAATTGCTAATCTGAAAATAATTAGAGAGCAGAATGGAGGACTACTTGACTTTTTTTTAGTAATGAGTCGATTCCTTCAATTATTAAATTAAACACCAGAGGGATTTTCTTGTCCAGTATCATCCTCTTTCTCCCCAACTATTAATTTTGAGTAAATTAGTAGAGCGAGTGGTTGTTAAAATGGCTAAAAAAAAAACAACCACCCAGAGTATGATTGCAAAAAAGGCTTATAACTTAAATAACATAGAGACACGGGGATATTTAATGTAGAAAGCAACATATAGACAGACGAAAAGGAAAATCTAATGTGAATTAGTCAGCAATATAAGTTGGGAAAAGTTCCTAAATGCGGGTCTCTTGAGTTAGCTTAAAAATAATATAAAGCCTAGTGGTAAAGGAGCCCACTCGGTGTTGGGAGATCCCAAGTTCGAGTCTCACCTAGGGTAAGGGGGTTTCTTTGTTGTTTGTAGTAAAGGGAAGAGACTTAGAACTTCTCTATAAAACAAATAAAGTAATATATAGACTGTAGAAACTTAAGGGCCAGTTTGGTTCGAGTTTTAGGAAGGAATTGGAGTTTTAGATTCCAAGAGAGATCCTCTCCTGGCATTTGACATTCCTTGCCAATGTTTGGTTAAGACTATTACTCTCATGTTCTCATATTATGAGTAACTTGCAAATACATTGTTAAATATAAAAATAAATTTAATTACCATGTTATAATATATTACTGAATATTACTATAATGCAAAAGAAAAATATCTAGTTATTTGCTAAGAATAAGGGTAATTTGTCAAAAAATAAAAATGAAAGGATTGACCTTATATCAAATACAGTTATAGATATACATAGATTATAGATATACATATACGATCATCTTATTTTACCAGTAATTTTCATCCGTTCACCTCTTAAAGTCTCTGCATTTGCATGGTATTTGACTTAACAGTAATGATTTGGTTCACAGCCGAGCCCCGAATTCTAGTATCTTTGAACACACTTACAATAAATTTCACAAATTTGAGAATTGAGAGGTACAGACTACAGAAATATTTTAGTGTAACAACATTTCAGGATTATTATCTTCCTTTTCATTACCTATAGGGATGTGGTAGTGTTTTTGGCTTCTTTTTGGTTCTATGCTGTGAGTGCTTTTCAATTGATAACAGTTTCTTATTATTCAGAGGGATTGGGGGGTTCTCATAATCTCGTCCACTGATTGCTTTTATTTATGTTTTTTTGTACACTTTTAATTAAGACTTAAGAGGATTCCTTGTCCTATTTTTCTTTGTGCTTCCCTTCTTTCTCAATTTCCAATGAAAAAAAAATAAGAGAATATAGAAGCATATACAATTGTACGCCCTTGATTTCCCTCATAGAAGAGAGTTATGCCCCTGAGGGCAATAAGAATTTACTCAAAAGATTAGAACATAAGATCTACAGTCATGAGTTATGTGCATGGTTCTTTTAGTAGAGCACTAATGAAAAATAAAGTGGAGACTGGAAACATATACTGCAGCCTAAGGCTTGTTTCAAAAGACGACTTTCTGTCAATTACATCCAATTGACAGAATTGCATCAAAATAATGTAGAGTGGAGGTAAAATTGCATCAAAATAAACCAAACAAAGATAAACCAAATGTAGAAGGAAAAAAAATCAATAAATTCTGAAAGAAATCCCCAAAAGGAAAAGTTGGATGGAGAGTGGAGGTACCTTCGGTTGGAGTGGCGAAGGAGCTAGGGTCGGAATGGCGAGGCGACGAGGGTCGGAGTGGCGAGGCGACGAGGGAGAGACGGAGATGGAGAGCGAGCCGAAGAAGACAGGAGTGAGCGATGAGGGAGAGACGGAGATGGAGAGCAAGTCGATGAAGACAGGAGGGAGTTTTAGGGCTTCAGAGAAAGGGAGAGTGAGAAGGAGAGCACGAGAATGAGGAGAGTTTTAGGGATTCAATTTTTAGTGAAAGTAATTTGAAGTGTTCTAACTCTTAGTTAGTTAGATAATTAAAGGAAAATTATCATTAATTATATATATTAGAAAGTGGGAGTGGTATGAAGATTTATGGGAGTAAAAATAAGTAAAAGTAAGTTAATGGGAGTGTTATTGAGAGTGGGAGTGGAAGCAAGTAATAGTGGGGGTGGTAATAGCACCACCCATAATCTATTACATTCAGAAGTAGTCAAATGAACTTCCGCTTCTATATATAATATGTCAATGCTTACTACAGTTACACAAGAGCTCATACAACAATTAATAATAAATAAATTTTGTTTTCATCATTTATACATTTAAGTTAATTCCTTTTTAAAGCCCGTCTTAATATATCACCTTGCTACATTCTAAATGAATAGCATTTCTTTGGAATAGCATTTAGAGCCAGACTAATTAAACATATATATATATATATATATTGATATATGTAGAACCTATATTCACCTAGTCATTAATTACCATGGGAATGACATTCATTCCGGTCACTAACCTATAAGGCTATAATTAATACTTATATCGATCTCATGAATTATTTATGTTTAGCTAATAAAAGATACAAGAAGGGATAGACCTAACGAGATTGGGCGAGGTTTAGCAGAAGAAATTTTTTTAAAAAAGTTTACTAGTATTTGTCAAAAAAAAAAGAAAAAAGGATAGTATAAGTTCACCCCTTGCTAAGTTTTAGCCCACCCCTTGTTAAGTTTTAGCTCACCCCTTATTCCAGCTCAAATATTATATGCTCACTAATCTAAAATTCTTTTAAATATATATTATAAATAAATTAAAAAAAAAGGGAAAGAGCTGTGTAGCGCGCGACTCGATTTTTTCTTTTTATAATTTTTTTTATTTATTACTATTAACCAACCTTTTAAAAAAATCCTGAGTCTATACACCTGGGTACAAGCATTTACTAGTAAAAGGCGGTGACAATCTTTTATTAATTAGTTGGTATGCAAAACTTTTAAGTAACTGTGCTAGCAACCGGAAAGTACATGTTCTTTATAGCAAAATAAATAAATTATACAACAGTTACGGCTTGGTATCAGAATTCGATAAAAACACATAATCATTGCTGTGGATAAAACAATATTTGAGAAGAGAGGTGATTAATTTTTGTGGTACATAAATAATTAATGTAATTTTGGTGAGGATATTGGGTAACTTGAAAAGCGAATTCCTTTTTGTTAAGAAATTATAGTTTTATCTTAATTTATTGAAAAAAAATTATTGCTTATCTTTAAGACTGTGATTTGAAATGAAAAAGGGAGCCCACCATTATTGTGGACTGTTGTGCAACTTAGATAGTTAAGGGTGTTGAAATTGTGGCAAGGCAAATATTAGATTGTGATGTTAATCTATCTCAGTCAGGATGCTATGTGTGACCCTTTGACATCTCGCTCAAATGAACTTCCAATTATGTCCTCACCTTCAAAAATTATGCAATCAATCTCTAGTAAAGATGTAAAATTTAAATTTTTTTTAGCATTGTCCGTGAAAAAACATACGCAACCAAACATGCCTTCATTATTTGCTTTGACCTTTGTGTAGTTATTATGGCAAACTTTGCAACGTAAAATACATAACAAAAATACCGTCAATGCACAATCAAACCCAACAGCAAAATCAAACACAAGCACACACTTAAATTGGTTGAGAGTAATTGATCAAACACACTATGTGTATTGTTTATATGCTTATGTATAGTATATAATCATACCCTTACATAAGTTCTAAATATTCTACCTTAATGTACAATTAAATCCAAAAGCAAAATCAAACACATGCAAAACACAAAGCACCATGAATGCATGACAACACATGTACATATATAATGTAAAGAAGAATGTCATACATTACTTTAAAATCATGTTAAATTAACGAAAAAAAGGTAAAAGAAGATGTCGAATAAGTAAAAAGAGGAAGTCGTGAATTAAATTAACATAATACGGTGCCTTCCAAAAACTGCATTTCTTTTAAAAAAAAAAGTGTGTTTAAATTAAAATATCACGGTGCCACACCCTAGTTAAAAGCATTATCTTTTAGTAGCAAAAGTCCGTCCCTCATGGCGTATGAAACTTTATTTATTTGTGTATAAGGGGCATGTCGAGATAAGGACAAAAGATAGGAGAGTGTCCGGCGTTGTTGAGCTTGCGGGCAGAGACCAAAAAAAAAAAAAACCCGGCAACTCTTACTTGGTGAGCAAGCTCAACCAATTCCTCTCGTAACCGCAAGAAGAAGAGATTTGCTGACGTTGCCGATGCTTCAATTCCCCCTCAAACCCAACAGGTCCATTCCCTCTCTCTCTATATATATACATACATTACATTCCCTCTCTCTCTCTCTATGTATATTTGTGTGTATTGGCATTCATTCTTTGTCAATTCTGGAGTTTAATTGATTACTGGAACAAATGGTGAGTGAATCGAACTGGGTTTTGTTTCTCTCTCCTTCCCCTCTCTGTCTCTGTCTCTCTCTTTCACTATGTTCACATATATATTCTACATACATTTCCTATATATGTGTGTTAGCATTCATTCTTGGTCAAATCTTGAGTTTATTTCTTTAGCTTAATCGATTGTCGGAAGAAATGGTGAGTGAATTGAAGTGGGTTTGTTTCAATGTGTGTTAGTTCTTCTAGATATCTGGGTTATTTGAATTCTTGATTATGATCGTGAACACAGTAATAATGCAGTTAATTATGAAATTTATGAACTAATTACATGTCTATTATACATACATTACCTTTATATATATGTGCGTTGGCATTCATTATTTGTCAATTCTTGAGCTTATTTCTGCAGTTCAGTTGATTACTGGAACAAACGGTGAGTGAAATTAAGTGGGTTTTGTTTCAATGTGCATTAGTTTTTCGGAAATATTAAATTGGAATATATATATATATATTTATTTTTATTTTTATTTATATTTATTCGAGATAAAATAAAATGTTCTATATTATGGTCGTGACCTACATAATTAAAAGACAAAATAATTAAAGTAAGAATCCTATTAAGCTCTGTTGTTTTGTTCTGCAATTTATGAACTAATTATCTTTTTTTTTTTTTTTTTTTTTTTTTTGTTACCTAAATTTTCAATTCCCTTACAGGTCCTTTCTCTCTCTCTCTATATATATATATATATTTATGCATGCGGCAGAAGAGGCTTGTATTTTGTATGCATTGCCTCTAGGTTGTTGGCTTTTTAGGTGTGTTGGCAGCGCGGTTGGTTTTCCGGCGGACGACATTCTTTGTCAAGTCTTGAGTTTATTTCTTCAGATCTACACCCATATATTTAATCGATTGTTGGAACAAATGGAGAGTGAATTGAAGTTGGTTTGTTTCTATGTATGTTAGTTTTTCCGGATATTTGGGTTATTTGATTATGCTTTCCTTCATATTTATAATCCTGTTAATTGTGCAATTTATGAAGTCATTGTCCTATTATAATTATATATTGTATGTGGGGGTGTGTGTTGGCTTAATTTCATTCTTTGTCAATTCTTTTAGAGGTGAACTTGAGTTTTTGATTGCGCTCTTGTACAAAGCAATAATCCTATTAATTCTGCAATCTATGAAATAATTTGTCCCAAAATTCTCAATGGGGACCCAAATCCATTTACCCATTAAGTAGTACTTTTGTTGGGTTAATATTTTGTTCTAGTGGCAATTAAGATGAACTAGTGAATCCATTCAAATTTCATCAACATTTCTTTTTGTGCTCAAGTGCACAATCGTATATTTGAAGAGTATTTCAAATATATTACCTGTAAAAGAATTGTGTTCTTCATATGATCATGCATTTATATGATGATGTTTTCTTCATATTTTATAAGCAACTCTACGTCAACAACCCTTCATGAGTTACCTTTCCAAGAAGACAGGGTAAATACAAGAATATTAATTCCATTTTTAGATCAAAACTTTCCTAGTGATAAAACATGCTTATAAACAATGAATATTGAAGTTGTCTAAGGAAGGATCAAAGGACTGATTATAATTAGAAGAATATCTAAGACAGCCTTAATGAAGTTCATTTATAGTGTAATTTATCTGTTCATTTTACTTTGTTGATACCATGTTCAAAAATATGCAGGATGAGAAAAGGCTAGGAAATGAAAATCCTGAAGCCGGTGGTGGTGGTAGCGGTGGTGGTGAGATTACTTAACGCCTTGTATTATTATGATTTCATAATTATTATGTGAAGACTATAATGGGTTACGTTTTCATGCCATAGAATGCACGAATCTGGACTTACCACTGCCGGGAAAAGACCTACTTGAGCTTGTTATCGATGTACTCCAACGGTGAGCTTCTTTCTGTTTTATGTATCACCATATGTGGTCAGCCAATTTGGACCTTTTACACTTCTTGAAAGGAAAGGGCTGATTTGAATTCGAAAAAGAAAAATAGTAAATAAGCAGAGAAGTGATATTATGTTCTATAATTTCGTCTTCCAGTGGCAACATTGAACTAATTCTATTCGTTTTTGTGATATTTTAGCAGAGACAAGAAAGACTTCTCTGGTAAGCCTGTTGACCCGAAAGAGGTTCGTGTTCTTTTCTGGTCACTATATTTGATAGCAGAAATTTCCTTTTTTAGCCCTCAATGATGACGGGGTTTCCTTTTCTGGTCACTCTCATCAAGGTACCAATTGATTTCGGAACAATTAGGAGCAAGGTTCAAGATGGAATTTACAACAACTTGAATAAATTTGAGGTTTGTACTTTACAAACATTTCTTTTCTTTCTTTTTAACAAATTATTCAGCATTATTTATCTGCTGATATGTAGCAATAATATTATGAGTTCTTTGACACTGTTACAACTGTTGACTGATCCTTCATTCTTTAATATATTGAACAGTCGGATATCCTTCTGATACTCAACAATGCAATGATTACCACTTTACCAGACAGTGATTATTTCAAAGAGGTTGGTCCGCCTATCCATAATGCCATTAAAAACAAATCGTTACAGAAAAAATATGACTTTGAACTAAACAAAAAGATATGATTTTCAGGTGCAGGCCATAAACGATCTGGCCGAGAGGGTCTTTATTAAGCTGAAGACGGCGGATCCCGATGAACTCAAAAGTGAGTTCCCATCAAAGAGAAGCAAAAGAGGCCGGGAGCCTGGTGATAAAGCCAGAAATTCAAGCACTAAGCCTGGTCCAAATTGTAAGAGACGAGTTGGTGATCCAAATGATCAACCTCAACTTAGTACAGAGGAATTCTGTGAGAAATACGATAAGCTTTCACAAGTTCGCCGGAATCCGTTGAGATTTTCGAGATTTTCAACTCCCAGTGAGAGTACACCACTAGAACAGACCAGGTGTATGCCAATGCCAGGGATTCTGTTGCCGACACGTCAAGAATCACAGCACCATTCCGCTCCTCATGGGCAGCAGGGTGACATTTATCCAGCGGACTGGGGTGCACCGCAACAACAAAGACAGCGTGATGATGCAGGTCCATTGGTCCAGCTCACGCATCAAGAACTACACCACACGTCTGATCCTTGTGTGAGACCTAGTGGGAGTAATTCAGTGGACCAGGGGCAGCAGAGTGGCATTTATGCAGTGAACCAGGGTGCACCGCAACGACGAAGACAGTTCAATGATGCAGGTCCATGGGGCCGGCTCGCACGTCAAGAACCGTACCACACATCTCATCCTGGTGTGAGACCTGGTGAGACTGATCCAGTGGGCTGGGCTGAATGGAAAGAGTACGAGCAGGCACTTACAATGTTAGGACCGACAGGGTATATGCCAATGCCATCGCAGTTGGGGATTCTGCAGCACCTCAGTGCACCCGCTAGTCAAGAACTGCGGCACCTGTCTGCTCCTCATGGGCAGCAGGGTGACATTTATGCAGTGGACCAAGGTGCGCCGCAACAACATAGACCGCACAACAATGCAGGTCCATTGGTCCGGCTCAAGCATCAAGAACCACACCATACGTCTGATCCTCGTGTGAGACTTAGTAGGAGTAATCCAGAGGACCAGGGTGTAAGGCAAAAGCACAAGCAAGCACTAACAACATTAGGACAGACCGAGCATATGCCACTGCCAGCGTGGTATGGGATTCCATCAAACCTCCATGATGCACCCACCCTTCAAGAACCGCAGCACCTATCTGCTCGTCATGGGCAGCAGGGTGGCATTTATGCCGGGAAACAGGATGCACCGCAACAGCAAAGACAGTTCGATGATACAGGTCCATGGGGCCAGCTCACACGTCAAGAGCCGTACCTCGCACCTGATCCTGGTGTGAGACGTTGTGAGAGTGATCCAGCGGGCTGGACCGAATGGAAAAAGCATGAGCAGGCACATACAGCGTTAGGACAGACCGGGTATATGCCAATGCCATTGCAGTTAGGGATTCCGCAGCACCTCCTCGGTGTACCCGCCAGTCAAGAACCGCAGCACCTCCTCGGTGTACCCGCCAGTCAAGAACCGCAGCACTTGTCTGCTCCTCATGGGCAGCAGGGTGACATTTATGCAGTGGACCAAGGCGCACCGCAACAACAAAGACAGTGCGTTGATGCAGTTCCATTGGTCCTCACGCATCAAGAACCACACAGTGTGTCTGATCCTCGTGTGAGACCTAGTGGGAGTAATCCAGTGGACCAGAGTGTAAGGCAAGAGCACGAGCAGGCGCTAACAACATTAGGACAGACCGGGCATATACCAACGCCAGCGCGGTATGGGGTTCCGTCGAAACTCCATGATGCACCCACCCTTCAAGAACCGAAGCACCTGTCTGCTCCTCATGAGCAGCAGGGTGGCGTTTTTGCAGTGAAACAGGGTGCACCGCAACAAGAAAGACAGTTTGATGATGGAGGTCCACGGGGTCGGCTCACGCATCAAGGACCATGCCACGCACCTGATCCTGGTGTGAGACCCAGTGAGAGTGATCCAGTAGGCTGGGCTGAATGGAAAGAGTACGAGCAGGCACTTACAACGTTAGGACAGACCGGGCATATGCCAATGAAACCGCAGTTAGGGATTCCGCAGCACCTTCTCGCTGCACCCGCCAGTCAAGAACCGCAGCACCCGTCTGCTCCTCATGGGCAGCAGGGAGACATTTATGCAGTGGACCGAGGCGCACCGCAACAACAAAGACAGCGTGATGATGCAGGTCCATTGGTCCAGATCACGCATCAAGAACCACACTACACGTCTGATCCTCGTGTGAGACCTAGTGGGGGTACTCCAGTGGTCCAGGGTGTAAGGCAAGAGCACGAGCAGGCGCTAACAAACTGGAGCCTCCCCGGTGATAACGATGATGGCTCTTCTGATGAAGGCTGGGGCATTGATTCGGGCACTGGTTTGGACGATTCGCGTGATGTGTTTGATGATGAGGATGATGATAAAGAATACGATGGCTATTGTGATCAAGACTGGGGTACTGATTTGGAGTCTGATTCAGACAAACCATTTGAGGAGTGGCATGATGTGTTTGATGATGAAGATGATTACAACCACGACAACAACAATGGAGGCAAGATTATTCCAAGGGTTCCTGTGATGGTAGACAATGAACGAGTCAAAATGATTTCAGTTAATAAGATACAAACATACTCGGCATTAGCCAATGAAATCTGCATGGCTTACGCTTATAAAAAACTGGAGCCTCCCGTCTCCAATCCAACAATATTATGTCCAGTACCAGGTTTCAGAGTTACATACATGAGCGGCACCCGTTGGTTATTTTAAATCCAAATTGGGTCAAGTTAACCTAGACCAAATCTAGGTGTTGTATTTGGTTTGACTGATGTTTGATTTTTGGGTGTACTGGGTTTGATGGTCCCCTGATACTCTTCTTTTAGTGTATTTCTGATACCCATTTTTAGTGTATTTTTCCAAGTTTTCGTCCCTTTCCTTCCTTGGTGACCTCCGAAATTTCAATTGCATGAAAAGAAAAATCTTTAAAAATGATGTCCTTCAACCTTAATGGAGTTTAAGGTGAATTTTGTTCCCTAAATCACATTAACCAAATCGTATCCTTTTATAAGTCATGTATGTATGTGCCGTGCTGTACCGTGCTGTATTTCTTTGTGCCGAGTATTAACAATGCCTTTTATTAAGCATTTTCTCAAATCAATGAGATATAGATGATACTTGGAAACTGAGTTTGTTGATGTATAGTTATAAGTAGTTGTTTATGTGCTTCGAGAATATATTAAAATCAATTATACTGTGGTTACATCATCGGGATTCGGGGAGACATTTAGACTCTGTTCGATAACAATATAAAAAATGAAAAGAAAAATAATTAATTTAGTTGAGAATATGAAAAATAAGTTAAGGGGTATGGTAAAAGTTTTCCATAACAAATTTTTTTCTAGATGATAGTGAAGAAAATTTTTTCTCAAAATATTAAAAGATGATGGAGAACATATACTCACAAAAATTAGTATGAGATGGAGAGTATCTCACCGTATGCCTCAACTTATTTTCTCTATTTTCACTCAAATTAGTTATTTTTATTTTTATTTTTATTTTTTATATTGTGCCTAAAAGTTATTTTTGAGCGGCTTCGGAGAAGAGCACAACATCTTATTCCCCCAAATCAATCAGCCCATATCATCAATCAAGGCTCCAAGTTGATCAATCCAAATCTGATGTGCACTGACTCCGGCGAGGGTGTAGAATTTTTCTTGTAGAGAGAAAAAGAATTCTAGGGGTTATAGGTTATATATAGACAACAATACTTTGGTCCATGGGTGTTAGTTTTACCCTAGTTAAGTAAATATTGGATCTAATTTGATGTTTTGTATGATGTTATTGCGATTTTGATTCCAAGGTTAGGGAAATTTTGAGATGATGTGCCCATACAGATGTATCGTCATGTTTTAGAGAGAGATAGAGCGCTGCGAGGCTAGGGCAGTATTTTTGAGGAAGATGATGAGGTATTTTGATTATTTTTCATCCTTTCACTTAAATTAATTATTTTTATTTTTTATATTGCCATTAAACGGAATCTTAATATTCATAGAACCAAATGATCCCTTTCTTTTTTATACAAGCAAAAGAGCCCCTTTGATGTCTGTGGGAGGGGGATAGCCTAAATATTCTATTTAACCAACAAGGACCCTTTTCAACTTCACGTTCAAATTAACATTAAGGGTTGTTTGTTTGTACACCTTAAATTTGAAAACTTTAAGTTTTCAAATTTAAATTTAAGTGGTTTTAAATTATTAGTTAATCAAAAATTAAATTTTAAAACTTAATTTTTTCACTAAAAAATTTCATTAGAAGTTTTAAGTGGTAGATTCACCACTTAAAATTGAAAACTTAATTTTAAAAAGTGTAAAATACTTATTTACCCTCTTGGTACTAAGAATCATGTAATCTAAATAAATTAATAAGGCTAAAATTGTCAAATTAAAAAAAAATTAGTTTTCAAATATGTTCTTCAAACAAATAACATTTTTTCAAAAACAGATTTCAAAACTAAACAAACAATTTTTTCAGTTGCAGTTTTCAATTCAAGTTTCAATTTTTTTTATCAAACGCCACCTAAATCTGAGATGTGAAGATAACACAAATACTCATAAAACCAAATGAGCCCGTAACATCTTAATTCCATAATATTAACACTGGTATGCAAATAATTACTAAGAATTACACAAACATTTTCTTAACAACAAGCAATATTTTTTAAATAACAAACATCAATACAGAGGATATTTACTGTAAACCAACGGGAGCCGAAGAAATCTGAGGTACTGGTGTTGGCCACGGCGGAAGAACAAAGGCGAAGACTGTCCACCAAGCAAGAACATCTTTAAGAGGAACGAGGTCTCTACAAACTCTAGTCCTCAAATTTAGCGAAGCCAATCGCAACATATTTGGTAAGCGTATCAGATAGATAGTATCAGGACTGTAAGGGTGGAAAGCAAGTGGCTGAGCGAGCCCTGAGACAGACGGATTTACTTCATCGAATCTAATCCTATACAACAAAATCCAGTTCCCTTCCCCCACTTCATTATTGTACTTTCTCAACTCCCAAACACCCACATTTTGATTCTGAGATCTATTAGCTGCATGGCAGTAATGTAGGTGATCTTGACATACTCCAATCATACCCCGTATCATTTTATCCTCGATCATTTGGTCGCTAGGCAAATCAATTAGGCGGCATTGAATCGTTTCATCACTTCCAATATCAGTTTGTGAGGTATCATATGTTATGATTTTATTGTTATATTCAATCCAATGAAGAATCTTCTTGCAAGGCACAGCCTGGTGATAATTGCATATATGTCCACCAATGAATAGACGGACTAGGAGATCAAACGACACCATCTTGTCCTTCCATTGGCGTGTTTTAGAGGAGAAAATCTCAAAGTTGACAACCTTGGATGAGCCTTGGTATCCTCCGATCCGCACCACTTGAAAATTGCCTTCAATGGGTTCAACAATAAAACCCACAGAGACCTGTATGTGTATGCGCTTTAGATTTATAGAACATCTCCGATGGCAATTTTTATATATACTCTTTTAGCATTTACATAATGTGTTTAAAAGGAAGCCCAGATGGCAGTGTAATTGTGACTTTATGAGAGAAAAGAAAAGAAAAGAACCGAAACTTTTAATCTGAAAGAAGAGAACAGAAGATAAATTATATTATTTTTTATTTGAAAGTTTCGAAGGAAAGAAAGAGATATTTTCCATAGGTAAAAGAGCTGAAACAAAAGGTTTTCATAACCTTGGCTTCTCTATGCTTTGGATTTGAAGAGAAAATTTCTCAACCTCAACTCTTTTCATATTCTCTTCTTTGTTTAAAAGTTTAGAAAGAGAAAGTTACTTTCCATCCTCCTGCGTTGAAAATATGTATTTTTTAAAAATTTGTTATACAATTTATGGTTAGGGGCAATTAAAAAAAAGGGCTTATTAGAGAAAGATTTTCACACTAAGGCCAAGGAATAATTTTTTTTTAAATAAAGGGCCTATTTTTTATTTTATTGATAATATGACATGTGTCTTTTTTTTCATTATAAAATGACATCCCAACCCTTAAAATAAACTAAAAAAATATCAATATGCATTAAAATATGGACTGCAATATGAACTTTGCAGTCTATATTTCACTGCAATATGAACTTTGCAGTCTATATTTCACTGCAATGTGAACTTTGCAGTCTATATTTCACTGCAATGTGAACTTTGCAGTCCATATTTTTAGTGCAAAGTTCATATTGCAGTCCATATTTTACTGCAATGTGAACTTTGCAGTCCATATTTTTAGTGCAAATTTCATATTGCAGTACATATTTCACTGCAATATGAACTTTGCAGTTCATATTTTATTGCAATATGAACTTTGCAATCCATATTTTTTGTGAAAATTTCATAAAAAGGGGTAATTTAGGTAATACATAACATGTTTTTATTAATTAAATGATATTTAAATTTATTCAAATACATTCATTTAAAATATAAAACAACATAGGCCTCTTACACTAATTACCAATTAAAAATAGGCCCTTCATTCAAATTACCAATTAAAAATAGGCCCTTCATTCAAAAAAATATTATTCATTGGATTTTTGGTAAAAATCAATGTATAATAAGCCCTTCTACCTAATTTCTAGTTATGGTTAAAATATACAATAGATTATAATCAGAAAACTTCATCTCTGTGATTTAGTGAGAAAGTTTTAATCTTCTCTCCCTTTCTCTCCTTTTAAAATTCCCAAACAAGAGAATTTCTCTCTAAATTAAACTCAAAAACACAGCATAAAATTTTGAAAGAAAATTTATACTTTTTTCCCCTTTCTCAAATTTTATCTCCCAATCAAAACTCGCAAACACCAAGTTTGCATTTATGTTTTGGTACTTGACTATAGTATGGACTTAGCAAGATATATGTACCGGATTTTAGCACTCAATGAGTGATGATATGGTGCTATCCCCTAGTTATTGTGGGAAAGGGTGGCAACTTCATGTTTTTGAACATGGTAGTAGTTCAAGTTTTGCTTTGTTCAAGAAATCTTAAAATAATAAGTTTACAGTTGAACCTTATTATAATTCAGTTTAAGAAGCCTGAAATTATTATTCTGAATTATTAAAAATAAAGAAAAATTCGATTAAGAAAAAAAAATCGTACCCATTTATGAATTCTGGGGGGTTTAGGTAGAGCTGACCATTGCTTGGTTAATGGGTTACATACATAATAGCAATCATGCCAAGTCTGCGTGGCAGCAGATAAAATAAGTCCATTGCTAACGGCGAGGACTATAGTGGGGGCTTTCCGGTCCTCTCTTCCAACACCGCTAAGAAACCGGAGCGTAAAATTTGGCGATTCGAAAACAGGATGAACCCGTTGGCGTTTAAGGAGAACGTGGAGCCATAGATCTTCGGGAGATTGATCATCGGGGTAACGGTAGAGGAGAGCCCAAGCTGGCCGTGTAGGCCTAGGCCTAGTAATTCTAAGACAATGGAAGTAGGATTTATGAAATAACGGGTCTGAAATCAGCGAGAGCCAGGATTTCGCTACGGATTTGAACCTGAAGATGGACTTCACTGGCAGCCTACACAGGATTTCTAACAATAGAGATTCCGGCAGATCAGATAAGAAGGATACTCTTCTTCTTATTATTATTCTTTGTCGTTTGATTGTGCATAGTTCCATTGATGCAGCACAGTAATTTGATTGATTGATTGATTGGTTTCAAATCTTTGATTAGGTTTGAGGAGGAGGAGGAGGAGGATAAATTTTGATGTGAATTTGTGAGTATGAGGAAGAGAGGAGGGCTTTTTAATTTGGTACAAATCATCTCTCTTCTATATCTTCTAGGACTAGGAATATCAAAACCATCCAACTTTAGGAATGTTTATTTATTTGGTTAACTAATGTTCTACCATTACCGCTTTCCTCTTATCACTTACTAGCAAATTATGATTTGGCTCTAAGATTTCAGAAGTTTCTTACACAAACTCATTGTATTTTTTTTTTTTGACAATTTGGCTCTTCTCCACTACCCCTTCAATTCATTTATGTTTAATGGGGTTTTTAGTGGGGTTTAGTTCGAGTGCTAAATAGGTGTGTATTTTATAGATATATTCTTTCATGAAACTTATTAAAGATCATCTCGATGATGAATATTCTACAAAATTTCATTAGAAGATTTAATCTAGTGATGATCTAAAATTTGAAGATCAAAAATGAAGAAATGCATCATATTTTTATTACGTCCGCTTTCAGTTTGAATTTCTTGATGTAATTTTGTATACATGATATACAATCATTTATACCAAATTTCATGAAAAAAAATCATCCGTTTAGCCCTTGAACTAAACTCTCATGAACGGAATTAGACCGAATGATAATGAAAAGGAGCCAATTTCATTTTTTGAACAACCCAATTTTTAGGATTTAATTTAATTGTTTTGGTTTTAGACCAAATTCGAAAATAATTTTCTTTTTTAATATTCTAGCTTTTTCAAAACTAATCCGACTAAATTGTCCTTAATAAATGATAAGTTTGCTATCTCTTTTATTTTTAGGCAATATATAATATAATTAATAATAGATATTTATCACCTCTAATAAAATTTATCATTAGCTCTAATACAATTAATAATAGATATTTATAACAAATGCATATATATCTATACTAATATTCCTTTTTAAATTAGTTAAATAACACATAATACAAATGAATTAAAGGCTACATCTATGTCTACAAACTATTATCCATCTATTTATGGAGCATTTAAAGATTGATCCATTTCTTGTGGTGCATACTCTCCATTACGAAAAGGTAGGGTATTAACAGCAACGTTAAAATCTAGTGTTTGTGGCGAAATATGGAATCTATAAAAATTTCATTGTGGATTTATATGTATTTGCAATTATCTAATATATAATCCAAGTGACCCGATGTTTTATAATGTATCGATGGTAGTATATTTTTATAATGTAAAGCTCATTAATTTGGCCTGATATCCGGTAAATAAAATATGTAAGAATATTATTTTTCCCCGGTGTTTTAAATTTCTTATGCAAGTATGCAATATTGCCGGTAATGTTGTTTTTTTCGTTAAATTCACAATGTTACTCTATATTAATGGGACACAGTGGCCTAGGGGTGTTAAGGTCAATCTGAAAACTGACCAAACGAATCGAACCGATCCATAAAACCCCAAATCAAAAAAAAAATCGAAACTAAAACCAAAAAGTTTGGTTTGGGTTCGAGGCAAATTAGTTCAAAACCGAACTGAACTGAAACGAATTATGTATAAGAAAATAAAAAAAAATGTTAACATATACTCTAAGGTCGCACATTAATTATACTATAATACAAAAAAAAATGGTCTTTTATAAGAATATGTTTCTTATTAATTGCATATTGTGATAATTTTAAAAAATATCATTAAAGCGAGCCCTTATTATTGAATTAGCTACACAATGCTAAGATTTTTTTATCACATACATGATAGCAAGACGATTCATCATTTTATTTAATGTGTTTTATTCTTGTAAATGTACAAATAAAATAGTAACTAAATAGAAAACATGGTATATATATGTTTGCTCCTTGTTTCTAAAAATTTGTGACTTTAATTTGAATATGATTCGTTCTTACATTATTATTAGTATTACATTGTTATGTTAAATTGATTTAGAAAAAAAAAACATTATGTCAAAACCGAATAAAACCGAACCTAAATCGAACCAAAAAGTTTGGTTCGAGTTTGGGTTTCGAAGATTTAGAAACTGAAACCGAATTGATGGTTTGGGTTTGGTGTGCCTTTGTAACTACCCCGACCAAAACCAAAAACACCCCTACAGTGGCGTACACCATTGCTAAAGTGGCATGTGAAATTTAGTAAATTGCACGCAAAACACACTAAAGACACTATTGTATACTCAACTTAGGAAATTAAAAAATAAAAAACAAGGCCTCATGTGAGAAAAAAAATAAATAAAAAATAAAAAACAAGGCCTCATATAAAAATAAATAAATAAATAAAAGTGCCAAAGAGTATACAATAAAACATGGCCTCGGATATAAGGGAAACACAACTAAGACTTAAGTATAGAATCGAGAGAATACGATAGCTTCCTTCAGTCTTCCTTCCTTCTTTCGAATTGGGAAAACCCTAACTTCAAGTATTCAACTAATCATTCTTTCGAAATTCAAAGTTCAAGTCGATGCATTTAATTTATTTAAGGGAACATTACATTAAACTCTCCTCCGCCTAACGCTCATTTCCTGGTCACACCCATAAACTAAAATACCCAACAGTACTACAGTAGACTCCCTTGATTTCCATTTCGTTGCACATAACTGTAGCTTACGAAGAAATCGTTAAAGGATTGTACAAATATAGCCGTTGCGACATTTTATGCCCAAAATGTCCCTTTGACGCCTCTATATAATCAAACTAGGGTATGCCCGCCCGAGGGCACGAAATAGTGAAATAGCAAAAAAGTTAAATTTATGCTTATGGACAATGAAAAAAAAAATTTTATTTTTTTTTAAAATATGTACAATCCAACATAGTAGAATAAAAAAATATTTATTTATTTCCATCTGCTTTACCTATGGCATAATAATTCACTAATAGTAAAAGCTCAATTTTTACTTTTTTTTTCTAATGTAAAATTGTAATAAACTCCAAACTTATTTAATTAATTTTTTTTTGATAATTTTAATTTCTAACATTTTTTTATTCAAAACATTTAAAAAAAAAATTCTCATTGTCCACCAAGAGTAAACTTTATTCACTTATCGCAAACAATAGTTTTTATTAAAAAGTAAAAAAAAATTAAGTTATGCCCAATATTTTTAATTATAACTTAAATTAATTTTTATAAAGAATAAAAGCAAAGTTAATAAATTATTTACAAACAAAATTATAAAAAAGTTTAAATAACTAATATTTTTTATTAAAAAATAAAAAAAATTAAGTTATGCCCAATATTTTTAATTATAACTTAAAAAAAATTTATAAAGAATAAAAGCAAAGTTAATAAATTATTTACAAACAAAATTATAAAAAAGTTTAAATAACCAATATTTTTACTTGAAAGTGTTAGACAGTCGACATAGTTTATATGAAATATATGACCATTCATATTTGGTCCAAATTAAATCAAAATACCATTGGAACTGAATCTATTATTTTATTTTTTTGCAATACGAATATTTTCGATTTCTTCAATAAAAAGTATATAAAACATTAATAATCTAACAAAATAACATTCTTATTAAAAAAAATCCTTTTGTTTTATTATTATTTTAGAGCACACCATTTTTTTTTTAAATAAGGAAGACAATAACCCGGGGGGAGGGTGTGGGAAGGATTAGTAGTTTGTGAATTGTTACCTTTTAAGAAATGTATTAGATTTGACCTTTAGTATTGTTGAATATTACATAATTGTACAACTTATCTAAATCTTTGACTTTGTGCAAATAATTTTTGACTATTAAATAATTAAAGTTAGTGGTCGTTGTTGTCGATGAATAATAAAACTCTAATTTATATTATAGATGTTTTGAATCAAAAGAATTATACTTTTACATATTGGTATCTCATTTAATTCATGATAGGCTATTTAAAAAATAACAACTAATATGTTTGTAAATTTTAAATTTAAAAGTTATTGGAAATGTGAGAGGAGAGAGGATAATGAGTTTTTTTTTTTTTTAATAATCATTGTTGACCGTTAGATTTGTGTTAAAATAATTCATCATGGCCTTTGGATTATACACCTAGGATAATGTTTTGCCTAATTAATTAGTATATTAATTTCTAAATATTTACCTAGGGGTTAGGACATATTCTCACCCCAAATAAATCGTCTAGCACCTTAATTTCTATACAATTTGGAGTCTTTGCAATCAATTATTTTTATGGGTGATCCGTCACATGTTGAAGACCATTTCCGTCACACTATTATGATTATTCTTTTTTTATTGTAACCTTTGTTTTCCGTCACACATGCAATTTTTCGAAATATAGTAACCATTCATTCACAAAATTATATTATCCCATCAACCAATAAATAAAAAAAAAAGAACAAAAAAAAAATTCGTCACATGAATTGGTCACCGGGAGTTTCGATTTTTTAAAAAAAAATCAATTATAGAAGAGAAAAAAAACCATTCTTCAATCAAACAAAAAGTGACCAAGGAGAGAGAGAAATAGTTCACTGGGAGAATCTACAAACAAATCCACTATCACTTGCATAATTTCTTAGTATTTCTCACTCTATAAATTCAACATAGACAAACTTCATCCAATATTTTCTCTTTAGGATTTTTTTTTTTTAAAAAAAAAAAAAAAAAAAAACCTAATCAGAGAAGAAAAGCAAACCTATTCTTCAAACTAACAAAAAGTGGCCAGGAGAGAGAGAAATAGTTCACTGGAAAGAAGAAATCCACAACATGGACAACAATTATTATAAATAAAGATTTTTCCATCTATAAACAACAAATTAAATTTCTTTGTATTTCTCTCTCTATAAATTAAACATAGACAACAAATTCCAAAATAAAGATTTTCTCTCTACAAAATGAACCTGGGATTGGCTTGGTGCCGGAGGTTGAGGCAAGATCGGAGCGTTGGTGTTGGTGGTGCGTAGTTGGTGTTGGCGGCATGGAAGGAGATGCACCATGATTAATGCGGACCAAAGGCTGACGGCGCCCCGGCATTATGCTATTTGGAGCACCGGTAGGTGTAGGTGAAGAGCCGGTAAAGTTTTGATTTGCCAGTGAATTTTCGACGACCATGGGATGAAGTTAGATGAAAAGTTAGATAAAGAAAAATGTATAGAGAGAGAGAGAGAGAGAGAAAGTTAGCGTAAGTAGCCGGTTAAATTTTGAAAAATTCGGTGAAATTCCGACAAAATTAGATGAAGACCGATGAAGTTAGATTAAAAGGTATAGAGATAAAAAGTTAAAAAGGTAGAAAGGGAAAAGTTATATCTAAAAGGTTAAAAATTGAAAGTGTGAATTTTTTTTTGTAAAAAGTTAGATCTAGTACTATAGATTGAAGTGTGTTATAGAAGATATTGATATATGGCCATTGGATTAAAGGGATTAATTATAGCCATTGGATGATTTTTGTTGTGGTCACATCAAAATGCTATATCTTGTACTATAGATGCTCACACACAGTCATCCATCCCCAACCTATCCACCTGCATTAGCCCACAATTCTCTATTTTTTTCACATCTAAAAATTTATTTTCCAAATGAGTAATACTTTTTTTCTCATTATGTTATTCGTTTTTTAGAAATGTCTCTTACCTCACATTAAATGTAGAATTCCCTATAGAACCGCACCGGTCAATGGTTTATACCATAATAATAAAACTTATTAAAAATGTATTTTTTTTATATTCCTTTACAAAACAAAAAAGTTCCCGAGTACTAATAGTAGGGGTGTGTAGAAACCAACCTGGACTAACCGAACCGAACTGAAATATAGGAGTTTTTTTTAGTTTTATAAATACAACGATCCGGTCTGGTCTTTGGTCAAACTCAAAAATATTACCCAAAAAGGGGACTGGATCGATAAATTTATATATATAATTTTTTATTTTTTTAAAATATATATACTTATTTTATATTTTTGTGTAACTAAACTTAATAACTAGCCTGATGCTCTCATATTCCAACTTTTTAAAGCACGGCTGCCCCATTCTCCCTTCTCACATCTTCACTCTCCGAGTCTCCCATCACTATCCCATCTTCACTCTCCTCAGTCCCCTCTCTCATCTTCACTATCCCCTCTCTGCACCACAAGTCTACCGTCCACAACACCATCGACCACTCCACCACCAGCTACATGTCCACCACCTTCACTCTCCTCAGTCCCCTCTCTCATCTTCACTATCCCCTCTCTGCACCACAAGTCTACCGTCCACAACACCATCGACCACTCCACCACCAGCTACATGTCCACCACCAGCCACCAGTCCACCACCGTCGAATCTAGTAACATCTATCTCTCTTCTTTTCCTAATTTGATATATATATATGCATACATATATACACGAACACCTACGAATCTACCTTATATAAGCATTGGATAACCACTATTATTTGGGCCTATATATGGATATATATACATATATATATATATATATTTAATTTATGTGTAGACAGCAATTTATATGTTAAAAAATGTTTATGTGTAACCAGCATTGTATAACCACTGTTATTCACTTATTTGGGCTTATGAATAAATTGTTGTGAAAAAAATGAATTATTGAAAAATGGGCTTCACGTATATATAAATATGCTATGGAAAATGGGTTGAATAAGTGTGAAAAAAATAGATAAAAAGTTCAAACCAAATTGGCCCGTTAAAAAAGCCTAAACCGGTTGGACCAACCGAAACCGAACCGTTTAAACTGGTTCGATCCAGTCTGAGCTAGCAATTCGATCTGGTTCAATCCAAGATTTCATAGGACTGAAGTGCTCGATCCGGTCTAGTCTCGTGGTCAACGATCTGGTCAAGCAAACTGTGCACACCCTTAACTAATAGCATTTACACGTAATAGTAATGGTAAAGTTGTTGGGTCCTTCTTTACACTATTCTCCTCATTCGGGTTCCAACCAATCGTCACCAATTCCACCACCACTGCTTCTGTTTAATAAAAACATGAAAGGAAAATGAAAACACTTAATTTAGATAAAAAGTTGAAAAATAAGTTAAGGTACATTATAATATGTTCTCTATCTCATGCTCATTTTATGAGTGATGTCTTTCATCCTTCATTATTTTTTGTCAAAAAATTTTCATCCTCTACCACCAAAGAAAAATTTTCTATGGAAAAAGTCACAAAATAAGAAGATATATCACCATATGTCTAAACTTATTTTCTTATTTTCTAACTTCTCACAAAAATCAACTATTTTTATTTTCTTTTTTCATGTTATTATCAAACAGACCCTTAGTTACCGCTACAACATAGCCAGATCATCGTCTTCATCCACTCAGATATAGGCAAGTTTTGAAAACTTCTCCATTCCAATTTTTTTCACTTTATCCAATTCTCTTACATTATATCAAGGAAAAATGTAAACAGATGAATTCAAAGAAGTATACATTCGGACCTCAAAAAATTGACCCCAAAGAAGTCTCTACTCTACTGATCTTTCCCATGCCATGGTCAAGCTGCCCTCCGCTTCCTGGTAATAGCATATATTCACTTTTAGATTATGTAAAACATACAAATTTGTCCAATTTCGTTAGTGTTTGTTCAAACCCTTTTAAGCCTAAATTGCCAAAATTCAAACTTCAGATGTAACTTTTTTTTGGCTAAAAACTTAGAAAAAACCTCATAATATATCTGTGACCAGTTCAGAACTCTTAAATATGGTTAATGAATGGTAAAATGGTCAAAGTAATATGATTTAATGTTTATTCAAATATTGCATTCTAAAAGAAAAAAAATAACAAACACACTTTCCATCCGTTTGACATGCATTCAAATGTAACTAAAATGTAGAAGATAATTTAAATGATTATGAAGATAGGGATAACTCTAATTTCATATTATAAATACGGAGCAACTCAAAAAAGCCCTAATTATTTTTTTATTTCTTTTTCTCCTTTTGTAATTACCTTGTATCAATGTTTTGAAAAACGGTTGACTCGTGCGAGTCAACTCACGAGTGGAGACGAGGTGAAGAGGCAAAGCCTTGAGGCTTACGCCTCAAGTGATTTATCTGAGGCTTACGCCTCGTTTGAGTGATGCGTTCAAGTCGAGGAGTAATCGAGTCAACTCGGTCGTGGCGGATGAGTCAAGTTTGTGGTGTTTTTAATTATTTTTTTTATTTTTCTATTTTTTTATTTTTCTTTTTATTTTTCTGTTTTTTGTATACTTTGTTTTTTAATATTTTTTGAGATTAAGAAAAAGAAAAACACCTTGTAAAAGAACAACCCAGAAGAAGAAGAAGAAGAAGAAGTAGTTATGTAAAATAAGAACCCCAATAAAAGAAGAAGAAGAAGAAGTAGTTCTACAAAATAAGAACCCCCAATAAAGGAAGAAGAAGGAGTGGTTATGTAAAATAAGAATAAGAAGAAGAAGAAGAACCCCATGTAAAAGAAGAAGAAATAGTTCTATCATGTATTACATTACTAGCCCATGTACTACACTCTACTTCCTTGTACTACCTCATATACTACATTGTATTACTAATGTTTACTTCATTGCATTGTTGCCCCTGAAGTTTACATAATATATGTATTTATATAATATTTTTTTCTAAATAATTATTTTTATTTTTTCAATCATATATATATATATATATGTTTTTCTGTTTTGCACTTTCAATTTTTGTTATAAAGTTATTACGGGAGGAGTGAAGAAGAAGAAGAAGAAGAAGAAGAAGAAGAACCCCATGTAAAAGAAGAAGAAATAGTTCTATCATGTATTACATTACTAGCCCATGTACTACACTCTACTTCCATGTACTACCCCATATACTACATTGTATTAATTACTAATGTTTACTTCGTTGCATTGTTGCCCCTGAAGTTTGCATAATATATATATTTATATAATATTTTTTTCTAAATAATTATTTTTATTTTTTCAATCAATATTTGTTTTTTTGTTTTGCACTTTCAATTTTTGTTATAAAGTTATTAAGGGAGGAGTGAAGAAGAAGAAGAAGAAGAAGAGAAGAAGAAGAAGAAATAGTTATGTAAAATAAGAAGAAAAAGAACCCCATGTAAAAGAGGAAGAAATTGTTCTATCATGTATTACATTACTAGCCCATGCACTACACTCTACTTCCCATATACTACACTGTGCTTACATAACACTTGTCACACATTTTGATAAGCCCTAACCCACTACTAATGTTTACTTGGTTGCATGGTTGCCCCTGAAGTTTGCATTATATATATATAATATTTTTTTTCTAAATAATTATTTTTATTTTTTCAATCAATATATATGTTTTTCTGTTTTGCGCTTTCAGTTTTTGTTATAAAGTTATTAGGAGAGGAGTGAAAAGGATAATTTTTTTTGTTTATATGTTTAACGTTTAGTAATATTTATTATTATTGTTTAGATTTTGATGGGTTTATTATTTTATCATTTTTTTCTTTTAAAAATTAAGGCATTCGTCTTGCCTCCGCGCACATAATAACGATATTGTCTCAAACTTAAACACTTTTAGACCACAGGTGTAAGGTTTTATCTTCAAATATCTCTTTACTATGTGGTGGCACTCCCCTATTTATATATTTATGTTGAGTTTTACAATTTGTTTCATGAGGAGTTCATGGTTTGAGTTAACCATCATTAACAGAATACGCCTCTTGTTTTTTAAAACATTGCCTCATGTATTGGTGTGTTTTCAAACTCCGCAACCCTCAATATATAGTGTGTTGTTCATTTTTGATAGCTATTATTATGTAACTAAATGAGATCGTGTAGGTTTTTGTGATCATATCTTCACCATTGCCAAGTTTCAAGAGTTGTCACATATGTAGTAGTTTAATTTGTTGCACATATCTTCCATTGTTTTCATTGCATTTTCAATAAAAAAATGCATAAAAAAGTCTTCGCATTGTCTTTTTCACCGTTTTCATATGTCCTATACTACTTCGAAATGATATGATCATGTAAGAATTCTTACTTAACTATTGGCAGTAGTACCTCAATTTTTCACAAGTTGTATATATATACAAATCACTAGCCTTCATAGATATTTAGTGTCATGCCATAAAAACAAAAAAAAACATACAAAAGGAGTGCCATCTCCGAGACTCCCAAAAAAACACAAATAAAAAGAAGAAAAAATTGTAAGATGGATTAAAGGACTAGATCAATAGTCCACCAAGCAATTCAAAACAAGAAAGTATAGCCTAAACATATGGCTATGATAGAAATACAAATAACTGCTATCTCATAAACAAAATCTAATATCCAGGTGGATCCAAAATTATTTTTTTGGTGCGACACAAGGAGATAACAATCGTACGGTTAAAAAAATTACGGCAAATTAGTAATTGGCCCAGTATTTTCATATGTTGAATACTCATACTCACATCATTTGAGTAATTAGTGAACAGCCCTTATTTTTGTTTTTGGCCCAAATTACTTAATATGTTTAATTCTATATTTTTATTTTTATTTTGATGTAAATGTCATGTTTACCCTTTCTTGGTGTTTAGGGTTTAACCTGTCTGGTAGTTACATCGGATTTTTTATATCCTAGATTTAAGTAAATTGTTAGTCATGTATCTTGATAACCTTCACGATATTTATCCATTCAAGTAAGTGTTTTTGTAACATCTTTATCATTTTGTTGGACACTCCTATATTTTTGCCGATCTATATAGTTCTTTAGGTATGCAGTTCGTCGTTTCTAAGTGCTTTTTGTATGCTTGTTCTCATACTACATTCACTGGAGCCTGTTCATTTACACGAAACAAGTAATGTTAGCATTTTTTAATCTTAGTTTTGCTTCATAAACCAATTATGTTAGCACATGTAACGTGTTTGTTTGTAGATTACTAAGTCAAAATTTTCCTGACATTTTACATTATGTTGTAATGCATTAATATTGATGATAGTTTTCTAGTCGTGCTTTTTTTTTGTAAAAAATATTAGTTATTTTTCGATTTTTTACAACTCGTGTAGTTGATAAAACACAATAAACTCCTTTTTTCAAAGCCACGTCAATATTTTCCTAGATTTGTCAACTGTATTCTTACTTGTTCTCTCCTTTCAAATTAATATGACTTCAAGTTCATATTATCATAGATTTAACAGCTGTATTATAAGCCATTTTGTGATTTCGATTTAATATGACTACACAAGGGGATTATGAACTTCTCCACCTTTAGAGGTATATATATATATATCATATAAAATGACTACCGAAGTTGAAGTGTTGTATTCACACTATTCTGTTGATATACCAGTCATATTAAGAGAATCATTTTTTTCGTATAGACATATCGGTTTGTATTGCGATTCAGTTATATCTTTTTTGTATAGACTACTAATGATCATGTAGAATAAAATTTTAAATCTTAATATGTCATGTGATTTGTCATCTTAATACATCTTATGGAAATCAAAACAAAATAAACTAGATACAACAAACTACAAAAAATATTTTTTTATCATCTTACAAACTTGGCTCACTTTTTCCAGGTTCTCCATGCAACTGAGAAAAATGTTTCATAGGTCATTCATGATGATGGTTTATTAGATGTGTCATCAAGCAAAGGATATCAATTTTGCAGCTTATCATTGTTCAAAGTACATCACTAATAAACCCCAAAACTACATAGCTATATATATATATATATTAATCGTAATATGACTATCGCATAATTATTCAACCATGTGTATAATGACTATACGAATATTATTAGGTTGCAGAAACTATGTTTGTTAGGATTTTAGATATTCTTCGTTTGAATTTCAAAAATTGGGTAATCATAATAACCAACAAAGTCTTATTTTATATTTTTTTAATTTAACAATTAATATTAGGATCGGAAAATAAAAAGGGCAAGAAGGGAAAACCAAAAAATGAATTAAAATAACTGAATTTATTAAATTAAAAACAAAACCTTAATTATCCAATAAATTGGGCCAACAACTAATTAACATATCCAAGTGGGTTAAATTGCAAAACAATTCAAAAACTGGGCTAAATACAAAAAGGCCCAAAAAATAATATATATATATATATAATGTTTCAAAAATACAATAATTCTCTATCAGTATGTCCATTGTCTTAGCACAAATAATTGTTTTAAACACAATTTAAAAGTGATGTAGTTGATTCTTTCAAGTTCTTATATACCCGATTCTTTCAAGTTCCACTTTAAAACTTGCAGAGATTTGTGATTAAATGATAATGATTTGTGTCAGATTTGTTGTGCATGTAGATGAGAAGGAGAAAGAACTTAAGGCTAAACTGGATTTGGACAAGGAAAGGAAAGGCAAAACACCCTTGAGGAGATGGCTATAGAGGCAGATGAATACAGAAAGCTTTTATTATAAATACAAGTATCCAACTCGTGCAATGCACGGGCGCATTACAATTTATTTTTAATACAATAAATTGTAGAAATTTTATTCTATTATATAAAATTTTGTATTCATTTTGAAATATTTTTTTCCTCGTAGAAGATAACTCTTAAGTGCACATGGGTATATGAATTAATATATTCATTCTTCAAATTGGTGAAAAAAAGAGAAAATATAAATAAAGAATAGCACTACGAAAAGTGAAATTCTCCATAAAAGGTTGTGAATTCATTTTAACGCCAAGAAATACAATAGATTTTCAATGTAGGAGGCCGAAAACAAACAATATAAAAAGGGATTTTTTTAGTTTGCCCCCTATTATTAATTCAAAACTCAACTTACCTCCCTGTTTTACTAATCCTTTGAGTTACCCCCCTTGCAATTTAACGGAATGCTAACTCCATCCAAAAAAAATTCCGTCTGACCATTTTACCATATGTTACTGTTCATCTTCTTTAAAAAAAACCCTAGATCTTATTCTTTACTTTCTCTCTCTAAAACACCACATTCCTCCATTTCTTCACCTCCATCTTTCTTTCTCTCTCTCTATCTCGTCCATTTCTTCATCTTGATTTCTCTCTACGTGTTAAACTAATTCCAAATCGAAGCTTTTAGAAATTCGGTCAAAGAAATCGCCGGAGAAACAAACCCAAAATCGCCAAATTCGGTGGAGATGAACAATGGGTTTAGATATATATATATATATATATATAATATTTAGAGATTTTGGGTTTGTACTTAGAGAGAGAAAATAGTGAACCCATTTTTGGAAACGATTTTAGATTCATCTTGAAAAAGAAGATGAAAATGATTTCGAAATTGAGTATAAAAATGGGTTTATTGTTGAAAATGATTTTGTATTCATCTTTGAAAAAAAAGATGAATAGTAAACCCATGTTTTTATTTCACCTTTGAAGAAGAAGATGAATAACAAACGATTTTTAGATTTGTAAATTGGGTTTACTAGTATAAACAATTTTGGATTTCGAAATTAGGTTTATTGTTGAAAATTGTTTTGGATTCATTTTTTAAGAAGATGAATAGTAAACCCATTTTTTTATTTCACCTTTGAAGAAGAAGATGAATAGCAAATGATTTATGGATTTGTAAATTGGTTTACTAATAGAAACAATTTTGAATTTCGAAATTAGGTTTATTGTTAGAAATTATTTTGGATTCATCTTTGAAGAAGAAGATGAATAGTAAACTCATATTTGTATTTTACCTTTGAAGAAGAAGAAGATGAACAGTAAATAGAGGGTAGAATGGTCCAAAAAATTAAGAAATAGACGGAGTTAGCATTCCGTTAAATTCGCAGGGGGTAACTCAAAGAATTAGTAAAACAAGAGGGTAAGTTGAGTTTTGAATTAATAATATGGGGCAAACTCAAAAAATCCCATATAAAAACATGCATGCCTATATACTAAAGGGCGCATATTTAAAACTTTTGCAATTACACTCATCAAAATCCTTCAAATTATCAAAAATCTTACATATAGAAAAAATATATAGAAATATTAAGAGAGAAAATGACCGATTAAACACATAGGAGCAACTGACCAGAGCTTTTATCAAGAACAAATTAAAAGAATTTCATGAAAGAGAAGCCAAGTATGAGATGATGCGTATAAATAAAATAGTTGTACAAACAAATCAAAGTAAAAGGATAACCTATGGGCATTTTCTTAAAAGAGATACAAATAACCCATTCCAAATAAAACCATCTTAAATGTAATAAACACATCCAATAAATGCATTACCATTTACTTGCTCCATATTACTCTTAGGCCTCGTTTGATTCAGGTATTAGAGTCAAGTGGGATTAATAATACCAGTATTAATAATACTGAACTATTAATCCTGGTATTAATTTAATACCAATACCTTGTTTGCTTCATGCAGTATTAATACTGGGATATCTCATGTTGATGTTTATATCATGTTTGATTCTGTAACTCGTATACGGGATTATATTTTGGACTAACCAAAAAAAAAATTTAAAAACAAATTAAAAAAAATTAAAATAATAATAATATAGTGGTATTAACAATCGCATCCCACTTTTTAATACATGAATCAAACGAGGCCTTATGTAATAGATATATATATATATACAAAAAATTTCTAAGTGTGGACCAGTCCGTGCAGACTAGACTTTTTGTGATTATTTTTCATCGCTAAAAACATCTCTAACGAAAAACTATCACTAAAAAACCCAATCCACACTTATCGATCCATACCAAAAATACACTTTATATATATATATATATATATATATCATATATCATATATATATATATAACAATTGTTGGTGGTTCAACATATAGTTTGATCTTGTCTTCATCTTTTCAAATTAGCGTTAGGGAGTGTAAGCTTTTATTCACACGTGAACTTGAATTCAAGGATAGAGATTTATATAAATGAAGCGTGATTTGATTGGCATTCATGAATATGAATTGAATTCTTTGGAATTCATGTACATCTAAAAAAAATGTGGAAAACAAAATTTTGGGGGCAGAAAATATAAAAAATTTTAAACATTTTTAATGAAAAAGTTATCAGTATTTGCATTACAAAGTTATCAGTATTTTCATTCACACGAGAACTTGAAGTCAAGAGGTAATTTAATTGAGAGTAAATATCATATTTAGTTATTTGAAGATTAACATAGTTTTAAATTAGTGACGTACTCAATTTTAAATAGTTTATTAACCCACTCAATAACTTTAAAGCATGTCTGATAGGCATATATATAAATCATACCACATAAGATTTGTGTAAAATTTACACATTTTGTATAATTTTTGGTACTCTAATGGTGTTGTGTAAAAAATATCACATCATCTTTTGTGATAAATGGGTGTGTATTTTACGTATTCATTTTACACATATACCTCATCATTTTCTCTCTCCAACTTTTACAAAAATTTCAAAATAGTATAATTAAAAATATATTTTGTAATAAAACTTGCATATTTTAATTCTACTCATCAAGATCTTTAAATCAATACCCACTTTGACTATTTAATTATAAATAAAAAATGTTGAATATTATATATTCCATGTGTTTCCATAGTTTCATCATTGACTATTTAATTATAAATAAAAAATGTTGAATAAGAGGAAGATGATAAATAATGGATTTTGGGTATTTTGATTGAAATACCCATAGTTTCATCATTGACTAAGAAAATTTTGGACAAAGTGGACAAAATGAAACCAATTATATAATTTAATGAGATAGATAAAACTATTTAGAGTTGAATGACTAATTTATTACCATGTTAATAATTAAGTGGCTAAATATAACATTTGCATTTATTTAATTATTTCAAGCAAAAAAGAATTTAACCCTCTGGACTATAATATAACTTTTTTCTATTGAACTCGTGTAAGAATGAAAATCAGAGTAGTACTACGTATGAACCGATTTTTTGAAATCCACATTCACTGGAGATAATTTTAATTTTTTTGGCTTGCAGAGGACATCCGTAAGGTCTTTCTTATACTGTTTCCCGCATGGCTTGTTTTTTCTTTTTAATATAAACACACTGACAGCATCGTGAAATTTAATGAATAAATTTGTCCAAATCTAGCATAGGGTTCAATGAACATATTTTGAAAATGACGGCCCAAGAAAGTTTCAACCAATGGGTTTCACTTCATTTACTAGCATCTCCGAGAAGATTATTTCTTCCAGCTAATTCTCCAGACACTCGTTCAAATTGCTAACTTGGATTCATACACCTAAATACCAAGGCATTGCAACTAAAAGGCTGAACACAATCCAAAAGTTGCCTTACAGCAATGGGATCACTCACCAAGAACATCATGCCATGTGCCGCCTGCAAGCTCTTCCACAGGCGGTCCACCCCCGATTGCATCTTCATGCCCTACTTCCCAACCACCGAACCACAAAAGTTTGCGGCCCTGCATAGAGTCTTTGGTGCTAGTAATATCAGCAAAATGCTACAGGTAACTCTTCTCTTTGACTTCATCTATCATGTGTCGAGCTAAAAGCGACTATAGTAGTAGCAGTAGTATTAATTATTAAATCATGTCATTTATAGACGCATTTAGTGGTTTTTTGCTTTCTCATTTTAACAGGAGATTCCAGATGATAATAGAGAGGATGCAGTAACCAGCCTGGTTTATGAAGCTGAAGCAAGGCTGAGGGACCCTGTTTACAGTTGTGTTGCCCTCATAGCCTCCCTCCAAAGCCAAGTGTTCCGCTTGCAATCTGAGTTAACCACAGCTCTTACAGAAGCCACAACACTAAAAGCTCAAATGTCTGATGCTGATACATTACCCCCACTAGTCCATTTCGAAGGTTCCCAGTCAACAACAGACAACAGGCTTAGAACCTTCTGAATGAACGAGACTGCTCTTCCCCCAAGTAGTCCGCCGTAAAGCGATTAGTTCGCCTCAAAATAAGAACATCAAAAATATGCCATTTATTTCATATCTTTCGTTTCATTAAGAACAAGTTCATCACTCAAAAGCCAAGAATTAAATTTCAATAGAAAAATTGTGACCATTGATTCATAATTTCCTGGTTCTTTCTCTTGTTTAAAGAAAGAGATCGTCAAAATCAAAAATACACAAGCCCGGCCTTAAACTATATAGGAGATTTTGGGACTTGAGTGATGACTAACAAGACAAGATTAGATTCTAAGAGGAAAAATGTCAAAAGACCAAAAAGTTGGGTTAATGCCTATGTAAAAGATCCTCAGGTTTGAGATCCAACCCTATCTGTTTGACAAAGGCGGGGGCATCTAGAGGTGATTTGCACTTATTCTGTAACTCAATCAACCTGTTAATGTCAAAATTATATCTCTTGATTAGTTTCCTCCGCCTTGAGAGAAATAGCCTCTTCATTAGGTCTTGGTAAGATGGGTCCCTTGAAGTGAAAAGGAAGTAGGCATAGCTAACGACTAAGCCTGTTGCTGTAGTGAAGAAGGCAATTGGCTCCATGACGTCCCAAGAGAATTCCCAGAATGTTAGACGAAAGAAGAGACCGACCTGCATCACAGACAATCCAAGCCATGTATACAGGATGCGTCGAACCTGCTTGTGTGCCAGCTTATCGATTTCTTCCATTTTTTGCTGCAGATTCTTCAGCTCATCCCTCTGAGGGTCATCGTCCGGGGCTAGAGCAAGGGGCACTGCCCTTCTAAGGAGATCCACCACCTGAACATGCAAAATTGGATATGAAGCAAATAAGATTTAAAATTAAATTAGAAATTCATATATCAAAAGCTTTGAATCTTATCACAAGTGTCACCACAATGCCACTTCCTATTTCGGTTAAACTACGCCCAGCACAAGGAGTTGGCAGATGCTCAAACCATACTTATGTTTTAAACATTGGTACTTTCCCCATCATGAAGCAAGCGTGCAAGAAAGGAAACATATCATTTGAGTTTTATTAGTACTTGTGTAGTATAATTGCTAACTAGATTGTTACAGGCCGTCATGAGCATGGGCAAGATGGGCAACTGCCCAAGGCCCCCAGCTCTCATTCGCACTTACTTAAAGATCTGGTGTTTAGTTATGTTATTTTAATTTAATAATCATGGTTTGGTTCATCTCACGACCTCATATTATTAACAATCATTTGAACTAACAGACTAACAGTAGTGTTTCTTTAAATGCATACATAAAAAAGGGCACAATTTTTAGTTTCACTCAGGATACTAAAAATCTTAGCACTAGCCCTGGATTGTTATACATGTTTTAGGGTATATCAAACTCGACATGTTAGGTGTCTATACGAGTGCTTCAAACATTTACAAGAGTACATAGAACATTGCTTAGGGGGAAATCAGTCAAGATGATTCATTTTATCAGCATACACAACCAAAAAATAATTCACCTAATTGGAACTTCTTCACCTTCATTCATTCAACCCAAGTCGATAGGATGAAAATTATGGTCAATTTGCCTTAACAGATTCAACAGATAACATCTTGGGTAGAACAAAGATAAAATCATAATGGATTTAAGCTTTGTCGAAATAGAGAATTCAATGCCAAACTTGCCTAATTCTAGTAGTTGCCCATGAATTCTTGACATGGTAACACATATAGAGCAAGAGAAAGATAGTGACCTGGGAACTATGCTTTGTTCGTGGATGAATGCCAATGTATCCTACAGACTATAAGCGAGAGAAGCAAATTGGTAAATTCAACATATAAACTAGTGATAATCCATGTCGAAGAGTTTGAATCACAAGATGTCATTAGCTTAACAAAACTAACCTCATATATGTGAAATTACCAATTTCTAATTAAAAAAAAAAAAACTCAACCATACGGAACCCTTGAGGTTTTAAACTAATTTTACTGATCTAACTGACCTAATTCCAAGGTGCATACTACTAGAGATTACTGCATAAAAAAGTTTCCCGTATGCATTGAAGACTTATTTGAAAAAGGTATATTCATCATATGCTTTTGCCATCGCCCCCACCACAAAGCCCCAGTAGTAAGATTTGGGCCCATAAAATTCCGATAACTGATCAATCATCCCCTAATCACAAACAAATTACATCTGAAGGCAAACATAATGTACAGAGAAAATAAATGAAAAAAATTAGGACCCGGTCTTTTATTTATTTTTTCTTTTTCTTTTTAAGGATACAATTCCTTTAGATACAAATGTAATGAATGAGATGTGTATCGTGTAACTTGACCACTACGTGTAATTAAAAGAGTCATCACCAAAGAGATACACAACGCAGATACTCTGGTTATATAGATATTATGTAAGAGACAAATAAGTGTAATTAAACAATAAAGTCAGGAACCGCATTAACAAAAATTACCTTATCAGGATGAAGGTAAACTTTGTCTCTGAAAAGCAACAACACTCCAGCCTCATCAAGCACGCGAGCAAAAGCAACCGCTTCATCAACGGATTTAGCAACGCCCATACTCTCACATGCATCTAGCAGCTCCTTGTACCCAATCACCTCCTTCCCTTGCATACCTAGCTTCATCTTCAAGTCCTCCACATTCACCAATCTCATCAGCCTCTTAGCCTCCGCATACGACATTCCATTATCCCCACCTCCTCTGCCACCGAGGCCTTCAGCGGAGGTGGAATAACAGTCATTAGACTGAAGACATTCTCGCAATCCAAGCAAATAACTAGGCTTAGACCTAACCGGCGATGTAAAAGTCTGTTTTAATAACAGACAAGAGGACCTCCTCCACATCTTTTAACACAATCTCTTTATCTCTCTGTTCAAAGGATATAAGTAGTAATATGTGTATGTACATGTATTGATGAGGAAGATAGAATGTATTTTCAATATATATATATAAATATATATATATTATGGTATTATTACGGGAATGGGCATGGTGATAAACTGGAAAGTGGGGGCGCAGATCTGGAATACTTTTTGGTATGTGAATTTTGTGGGTAAGAGAAGAGTGATAAAAAGGAAGGGAAGAAAGACATAGGGTACAAAAATGGAAAGTTATGGGGGAGAGAAACGCGGCCTTCTCAGAAGGGAGTGGAAACTGTAACCACACGGTAAATAAGGGAACGCGGGATGTGGGTGGGTCTGAATGAATTATCTTGTAGTTGTACCAATCTATTATTAGCTTAGCTTTAAATTCCCCCTCCCATCTACTGCCATAAGTGCGCGCTCGGACTCTTTATACACATCCGATTAATTCGCGTTTTTTCATGGCAGTTTCTAATCATTTTTAGATTATTACAATATTCTGAGATGGATGTTTGTCACGGGATAATGGTCTCAAATACGTTAACGGCAATGTACTACATACACATTGAATATCAAGTATTGGTATGTATTTAAATAAATTAAGGACCACCTTAATATTACAGATAAACTGCATAGCCTTGTATTCAATGTACTACATACACATTGAATATCAAGTATTGGTAAAATTTTATATGGAATAATCTCTTTTTTTGGGTAAAATACAATAAACCCTCCTAAAATATCACAATTTAGTATTTTTATATGCTAATTTATAAAAGTCAACATTAAAACTTCCCCTAAACTATTAGTTATTTTCCCTTAACCCTCAAAATAGTATAAATGCAAATGTTCTTTCTCAAGCCAGCAGCCTAACTATAACAACACAACTCTGACAATACTCTCTCTCTTTACGAATATATATATATATATGTGTTGCATTTCAAGTAAGGCTTATCTTACGTATTGGGTGATTTGAGAGTTCAAATGATGTATCTTTGACGAAATGTGGCAGATATGATATATTAATCTAGGAAATCATCTTTACCAAATTTTATTAAAAAATTAAACTGAAAAGTCAGTTACATAATTTCAAATTTGTAGTTAACTAACTTTTTTTTTTCCATACCAATTGGTTCTTAAGTTAAGATTTTACTTAAAATTCACCCTCTATATATAATAAGGGATCATAATTTTTAAATCTTAAAAATGTGTAAGAGGATAAAGAATTGTGTGACTAAGATTTAAGATACTTTTTGAATGGTTGATATTGTATTTTGCACATGCTACGACTCGGTACATATACACACACATATATATACAGTGGCGGAGCCAGGAAAAAATTTCAGGTGGGGCCAAAATTTTTTTTAAGCCAAATCAAATTCAATAATTATGCTTCTAGGCTAAATTTTTACTAAAATACTTCTCCATTCTATTTTGATTTTTTGGAAAAGTTAAAAATGATATACTAAAATTAATTATATATTTTTTAATATTTTTATCAACTCAATATTCAACCTACTATAACCAACAAACACATATATTAATCTAAATATTAATTTATCAAATAACAATCCAATAAGCAAATCAAATTCACAAACCACTCTCCTCCATAATTATGCATTCGCCCCTCATCTTTTCCTTCTCACACAAAACCCCCCATACTCCCAAAAATTTTTCCAAAAGTCCAGGTGGGGCCATGGCCCCACCTGGCCCCTTGCTGCCTCCGCCCCTGTATATATAGAAGTAGGTTATAAAAAGAGATGCCCTCACTTTAACAAAAAGAATTGTTTAAAGGGGTAAATCAATTATTTTTTTTATAAAAATTTGTAAAAATGATTTATATAGTGAGTAGATCACCTTCACAAAAATTCATAAAAAATTCAACCTAAAAGTGGGTGTTTTAAAAAATTGATATACCCACTTCTAAGTTGAATTTTTTTATGAAATTTGACGGATGTGATCTACTCGCAATATATATCATCTTTACTAAATCTTATGGAAAAAAAAAACATCCAATTACCCGTCCAAATGACCATTCCTTCTTTTTGTTAAAGAAGGAGAATTTCTCTTTATAGCTTATCTCTTTATATATATATATATATATCCAACTATATGATACACAAATTCTCTCCGGAGAAATATTCATACTACACTTATGTGTGAGTATTTATATGATTTATAGATACCTCCATATAATTGTATATATATATTTATGTGCATATTTATAGACGAGAGTTACTGGTTAAAGATAAAAATAAAAAACAAACTAGAGTTTTCAAATTTAATTTATTAAAATATTAAATGAGGTATATATTTATATATATATATATAGAGAGAGAGAGAGAGAGAAGGAGAAATTGATCAATTTTTTCTAGATTTATTTTTTATGTTTTAAACATTTGTAAAAAGGCAAATATGTCTTTGGGATGAGTAAGTGATAATAGGTAATTGTTTAGAGAGATTTAGTGTAACTTTTATAAATTAGGGTATAAAGTGTCAATTTATTATAGTTTAGGGGGATAGTGTTTTTACGCTTTCTTTTTATCTTACCAATTTGTTTATTACATGTCTTTGAAAGTTTTGACACAACAATGAAAGGGTTTATATATATATATATATATTTTATGTTTTTAGTTCAAGATCTTAATTTATTGTTACATCACAACTCATTCTTTTACATGTCGCCACAATAAATTCATTCCACATCTTATTAGTCGAGAGTTAGACAGTTAACAAACTTAACTAGTTCAAATTAAATGAAAGTTTTTAAAATTACAAAACAATATGCACTAGCATAAAAGGCCTAGGCCCGAAGGTTCTGTATTATTGGTCTAATTCTTTAACATTTTTCATATCAACTTTAAATTATACTTTATTTTATTTTATTATAACTTTCAAATCTTTACCACATTATCCGAAAATTTTATTAAATTCAAGTCCCAGATTTTCTTATTATATAGATAAATCGGTGATGTCTCAACTTATCATTTAACAAAGACGTCTTCATCTTCTCAACCATCAAAAAAAGTACATCTTATCTTCCTTTATTATAGATATGCCACATTTTACAGTTATGAAGTAATCTATATATCGGCTATAATATATAAACGAAGTATTGTTGTTATCTATAATTGCAATTTTTAATCTATAGTAAGTAAGAAAAATATATTATAATTATTTTGTGCGCAGAACATTAGTATGGTGAAAGAGATAAATAATTAACTTTACTAGTGAGATGATAAATTTTATTTGAGATTATGAGAGAGAATAAAATTATCGAATGCTCAAGCAGTGAATAATATATTTGAACATTTCTTGTCGGACAACAAAATCTGTGGGCAAATACTGAGGATGAATCTAGAGCGGCGAAAGGGGACAATGCCCCTAACAGTTTGATAATTCATACTACTATATTAATATTTAATTATAAATATTTTAAAGTTACAGAGATTTGCCTCCCCTAAAATTTATTTAAAAAAGGTAGGTAACCCCCCACCCCACTCAAATGTATATATAAAATTACATTGTATATGACCCAATTTATAGTATTAATATTGTTGGTGCTAAAAATTAGAAGATTGTGTTCAGCACCACATGGTCAATTGATTATAACAAATAATTAAAGCAATAAAGGTGAAGGTACTAAATTTAAGAGAATCAAGGATTTATAAAGGATGTTGGCCTCATATGAAGATACGGGTTAATCATCTCCTGTGGAATGGAGTTAGGAACTCGGTTTGCCTCGTATTAATAATGGATTAACAAGTATTACAAACTCACAAAGGTCTTTCTAGCCATTCTATTTTCTTAATATTACAGTAAGAGAAGAGCTGAGCTACCAAAAGTTTAGTCTCCCGAACAGAGGAGCTCTGAAGCTAACTATCAAGCCCTGCTTATATCTTTTTGTACTTGTTAGTGGCGTGTTTTTGTTTTTCTCCGATTCTTTTTAATTGAAACTTGATGACTACTTGGTTGGTGGGAGGAGTAAATGCCTCTTGTATATATATGACTGGAGGAAACGTGTGGCCAAGGCTCTCAGAGTAGGTCTGGAGTCATGCTTCTATCATTACCAACTCTAATCTTGATTCTCCATGAATTTCGATGCATTAAATGCGGTTAGTGTGCATTTAATGAAAGTAAGGGGGAGCTCTGTGCGCTCTGCAGAGCAGGTGACAGTCGTCCATGCTCTCGCTAACCACTCTGACAGAGTGGTTGGGCGATGGAAGGAGAGAGACAACTTCGGAGCTCGTCGAAAGAGCTCCAGAACTCGAGCCTCGCGATACGTCGTCCGCAATTGACCCTTAAGCGAGTACCTAGCCCTCGAGGAGATCCATTCTTCTTACAAAGTCATAATAGGTCTCCTCCGAGCTCCTTGTACAAAAACGGGCACAGTGGCTAACGTGGACGTGTCAGCTTGAGGTTGGCGGGGTAAATTAAATTACTAATTTGCACCATCAAATATTAATTATAATAAGAAAATAGTAATATTTATCACTATATGTCACATTTAATAGCGATATATTTATAATTAAACAAATGCATGAATGTAACTGTGAGAACCCGCTTTTTCGACGCCGGATCCCATGGCGGCGATTCCTCTTGTGTTTCCGGTTAATTTGGAAAAACAAGTTTGTTTTTAAAAAAATATGTTAATTTAAAGGAAAATTTAGAATCGACAGTTTGTTTTACTAAACAAACAAAAGTTTGTGTAAAAGAAAAGCATTTATGAATTAAACGCTCTCTTAAACACAATTATTGCGAAAACCATACAATTTAAAAGTTCGGGAATTAAGTTACGAACCGGAAAGGTGTTAGGTACCTGATTCGCCCTTTCGGTCTCTTAAGTAGAATATGTGTGTAGTTATAATCAATTATTGGCATGTTTATTGATATTATCGCACATCAACTATAATTTTTGAAAATGAGGATTTTAGGGTGGGGATTAAAGACATATGCTTCGTATTTTGCCCTAGTGATTTTAGAAATTAGTGTGTGTAATTTGAAAGACTGTTTGGATAATGAAAGATAATAAAAACAGGTGTTTTTAACAAAGTTCGGGATTTTTTGGAAACTAATTCAATTTAGAATTAAATATCCGGTAATTCTCGAAATTTGTTCATCAAATAGTTTGCCACAATTTAATTGTTTAATTAGAATTTGACGAATTCAAAACTCTCATATTGGATATTTAGCTAAGTACCGCAATTTATAGATTAAACCGGATATAACTACTAATTAATTCATCGATTGATTGAGACTAGTAAATCAGTAATTAACTGATAAAAAATATGTTCAAAAATGATTTTAGCTCATTCCACACCTTTAGTTTTGAAAATAAAGTTTAAATATAAAATTTGGACTGATTTGGAGATAAACAGTAACGTCTACAAGCGATTAATTGAAAATAACACGGATAAAAAATTAAATTCAGATTGCGACTAAAATTACCTAAAAGCTGCAGAAATGAAAGTAGAGAATTTTTAGAGCACCTTTCCCAAAGTTTTAGCCTTAATTCATGCCTCCAAAGGGAGAAAATAGGGGGTTTATAAGTGGAAGAGAGAGAAAATAGCATTTGTCTGACGGACAAATGGTTATTTGTCTCCGACAGTTTTTATTGTTCTAGTTAAATAGTATATCGGATTGATCTATTTTTTTAGTATGTTATTCCCCATGATAATGTCTCTGACGGTTTTTGTTGTTATAGTTAAATAGTATATCGGATTGATCTATTTTTTTAGTATGTTATTCCCCATGATAAAAACCCATCTATTGACCAAATTTGAGCTCATATGGAGTTCGGGAAGGCCTCTGTTTGATTTCTTAAAGTGAACTCCTGATTTTCTGAATTCCCGGAGATTCGGCCGTCGGATCGAGCTTATTTTTGAGTATGTTACTCCTTGTGGTGCTCCCTAATAACCCTAAAAAAATGAGGACGATTATAATTCAGGAGATATCATTTTTACTCTTCCCAAGAGTTTTAACGGCTTCCGGTTTCAGTGTACTCTGGTAATTTTCGTAACTTCTCGTTCGGGTGTCCTTTTTGCATCGTTCTTTGACATGTATCACACGTATGTAGTATATGTGCATTTATGAATAATAGTGCATGTATGCGTGTTCATTTTCATAGGGTTCAGGATTCTTGCAAGGGTCGCAAAATGAGGTATTAACAGTAACTACATTATAAAATAAAGATAATTGTCTCTAGGGCCTCGCTCCGTAATATTTTATGACTTTAAGGACGAAGTCATGTTTAATAAAGGAAAGTAATATTAATTTTATAATTTGGTTTTATAATAAAGACACTTTTCATAATATTAATTTATTTTAAGAAAAATAATAATTGTTGATTGACAAATATACCCTTAATAATGTGTACATAAAATTGGCCCAATTTCCTTTACCCGTTTTCTCTTTCTCCCTCACATAGATGATACTCTATTATACTTCATCTTCATCTTCCCGTCTACTCTACTCATTATATTCATTCCCTTGTAAGATATTAAGGTATTAACTAATTAATTATGGAGAGAGGGAATTCTGACCACCTTTTTAACTTAGATCTTCCATCACCTCCTTTTCCTTCTTATATTTTTTATCATTATCTCTTTCATGCACATTTTCTTATTAATTTCTCTTTACATTTTATTTTTTAATCTTTCTTTGTTTTCATTTTTATTTTTATGTTTTTTACATGGTGCTAAAACTCTTTTAGTACCTTTAATTTAGTTATTTGTGTTCACATATGGTATTAAAGCCTTTTTAGCACCTTCAGTTTAATTATATATGTTCACATGTGGTGCTAAAACCCTTTTAGTCTTTTCAATTTAGTTATATGTGTTCACCTATTGTGCTAAAATCCTTTTAACACTTTCAGTTTTGTTATATACGTTCACATATGGTGCTAAAACATTTTTAGCACCGTCAGACAATTGGCGCTAAAACTGTTTTAATACTACATGTGAACACATATAACTAAATTGAAGGTGTTAAAAAGTTTTAGCACTAAAGGAGAACACATATAAGTAAACTGAAAGTGCTAAAACCTATTTAGCACAATTCCAGTTTTGAACAATTGGTCGTAAAACTGTTTTAGCACCACAGATAACTAAACTGAAGCAGATAAAATTTTTTAGCAACATTCTAGTATTGGACAATTGGTGTTAAAATTATTTTAGCACCATTTCAGTGTTGGACAATTGGTGCTAAAACTGTTTTAGCACACCTATAAATACAAATAATTAAATTGCAAGTGCTAAAAAGGTTTTAGCACTACAGGTGAACATAAATAACTAAATTGAAAGTATTAAAACCTATTTAAAACCATTTCATTGCTAGACAATTGATATTAAAATTGTTTTAGTACCATTTTATTGTTGGATAATTGATGCTAAAACTGTTTTAACACTACATGTGAACACAAATAATTAAACTAAGGTGTTAAAAAGGTTTTAACACAATAGATGAACATAGATAATTAAATTAAAGTTGTTAAAATATATTTAGTACCATTCTAGTGTTAGACAATTAGTGCTAAGACTGTTTTAATATCATGTAATTATTTATTATGTTCTGGACAATTGGTGCTAAGTTTCTTTTGAAGACATAAGAAAGAAAGTTGTTTAGATTTTGAAATTTTTGAGCTAGATCGATGCTAAATGTTTTTTGGAGACGTGAGATATTATATTAGGATTATGAGTAAATATCATCAATGACTACTAAACTACTGGCAAATTCTACTAATGGCACTGTACTTTGTTTAATTACAATTAAACCATTAAACCTTTAAAAAGTACCGCCAGTGGTCACTCCATCAAATCCTACTGTTAAAATCTAATGGTAGTTAGATTATATGACAATCAATCTACCCAATTAAGAGTATTTTAGTCAAATTCTAATATATTATCAGAGTATCAAACCCTAAAATCTTCCTTCACAAAAACCCTAACCCCCCAAAAGCACCTTAATTCCTTCAATTCAAAGCCAAATTCTACAACAAAATCCACCAAATCAAGACATGAATTAATCAAACCAAAGAAATGAATTAATCATTAAAATACTTTACGATTGTTGAGATACTACATAAAGTTTTGGAATGGAAGGATTTTCATAATCTAATTCTTCATTAATAGACCAATGTGATAAATTGACTTAAATGTCCCTACCATATCACATGATAATCACATGACACCTATCCCGCAAAAAACTAACAGTGAGATTTGACGGAGTGGCCACTGGCGATACTTTTTAAAAGTTTAATGGTTCAATTGTAACTAAATAAAGTACATTGGCCATTGGTAAAATTTGCCAATAGTTCAATAGCCATTGATTGTATTTATCTAGGATTATTGTGTTATTAGTTAAATAAGAAAGATGCATATTAGTGTTTTTTTGTGTAATATTCTTAATTTATACTACTAATTTATAATTATCCTTCACAATTATATTATTATTGAAATAGGATCTTATGCCAATTGCCTCTATAAAATAATAAAAATTGACATTTATCAATATAAATGATATGAGGTGAAAAAAATTGCCGTTGGGCAGGGGCGGTATTATGTAGGGGCGGGGTCAATTGATTTTTGAAATTTTTTAATAACATATGGGGTAATTTAAAAAAAATAAAAAAATTAGGAACCTAAGTGAAAAAATTTATACTTCAAGGGGTAATGTGATCATTTGAAAAGTAAAACTTGAATTAAGGGTGCGTTTGATTACAAGCATGAAATTTACGTAGAAAGAAAATAAGTTCCCGGTAATTAAATTGCTTAGAATTGAGTTGCACGGAAAATGTAATTAAATGTGTTTGATTGCCTTAATTTTCTACCCGGAAAATATTGGTTGTATTGTGACATTTTTAATGTAGAAAAAATTATGGGTATTTTTTTTTACATAATTTTATAGTCATGATGTTGTTTAATTGATCTTGATGAGTAGATTTTAAATATTAAATTTTTATTAAATTTTGAATTTTGTAGTTTAAGTTATAGCATTTTTAGTATAAAAAATGGGTAAAATATTGTCTCGAAAACCGTGCAATTGCCTGGAAAATAAAAACTAGCCCCCCCCAAAGAAAATATTTTCCTTGTTTACAAGAAAAATGTAAGTGTGTGAGCAAAAATGGGAAAATATTTTCCCTAAAAAAAAAAGCCAATTAAACACCTTAAGTTATCAAATCAAATAAAAAATGAATATTTTTCATGAAAAATACTCCGAATCAAATACACCCCAGGTATTAACCCACAGACCTGCGAGCTGCATAACCCACTGTCCCCTTTTGTTTCAAAGACCTCTCTTGCTCTCTAGTCTCTTCAACCTCCCTCGTTAACTCCATTGGAACAAATCTCACAAACCAAACCCTCCCCCCTCCGAGCAAAGTTCGTGCTTCTTCTTCCCCGCATCCTCTTCTCCACAACCACCTCCTCTTCTCCGCAACAAGGTAATATTCTAGCCCTAATTATTTTATTTTTTTTGTTTATTTTGATTTATACTTGTTCATTTGTTCGTTTAATTGGTTCTGAATTTGTGATAGATTTGATTTATCATTTATTTTTGCTTGATTGATTTATCAATTTCTCTTTTGTTCGATTTAGACCCAAATCCCTAATTTTGATTAGCCCTAAAATTTAAATAGAAATAGTTATGAATTATTATGTAGTAATACTTGTTACTGTTGTTTGGATATGATTTATGTAGCCATACAGATTTAGACCTAAACACCTAATTTTAATTAGCCCTAAAATCTAAACGGGAAGAGAGTTGATGAATTATTAATTTATTATTTGGTTATACTTGTTAGTTGTTGTTTGGTGATGAATTTTTTATTTATGTAGCCATATAAATTTAAACCTAAACCCCTGATTTTAATTAGCCCTAAGATCTATATAGGAAGAGAGTGCGTTACGCAACGGCATGGGAGATGAATTTAATGGTTGTTTGGTGATATTCATTGAACAAGGCATTTTCAATAATATTGAGACGGAGGAATTCTTGCAATACTTCCAAAATATGAAATCTCGTAGAATGTTATTGTAATTTTTAGTCAATGTTCACATTGGGTTTACAAAGGACTAATGCTATTATGTTTGAGTTAAGATTTTATGGATTTAAAATTATGTTTTCGTGTGCTTTGAATTTTGACCCCCCTTAGTTGAATTCCTACCTCCACCACTGCCATTGGCACAAAATATCACCAAAAAAATCCATTTTTTTTTGTGATACAGGTTATATATATTCTCATCCCACCTCCCCAACGTAAAAAAATATAATAAAAATTTAATTTCTGGCCCGTCTCTATGGTGAACCTACCTTCTTCCGAACATCTCTTCGTATGATAAGAAACTTTGTCCAATTTAATTTAGCATACTACTATTATATAAAATTATACTTTAACCTATGAAACTTAACCGTTGCTACAATAAAAAGCTATTTTCTGGCTTTGTGTCTGTGGCGAACTTACCTTCTTCCAAACATCTCTTTGATAAGAAACTTTGTCCAATTTAATTTTAGCATACTACTGTTATATGAAATAATACTTTAACCTACGAAACTTAACCGTTGCATGGGTATGTAAGTTAATCGCCATACTTGCTTGAATCTACAATATTGTAGATGCTTTAGAGTGTTTTTTTTTTTTTTTTGATACACATCATTGACGGCGATACTTGATACACCTAGGTGTTCGAGCGGTTGAGCCTGAAGGGGAGGGCTCGGACTCATGACCCCTTTACCACTTGAGAAGTACCCCTTTTTTTTGTGATAAGAAACAGAAAAATATAATTAGAGTTATTTAATGTCATATAATTACAAGATAAGATATATGACTGGGCCTTTTTAGCTTGTGGGCAGCGGCCCGAAACCTCTCAGTTCTCCCCCCTGCGTCCCCAGTCCGATTGCGGCTTTGCACTCTCTCATCACTCTTCCTATAAGCTCTAGCTCTCTTCTCTCTCTTTCTCTAACTTTGAAGGCTTTGATGACTGGTCTGGCTCCCATGTTCACCTTCTCAAGTAATCTCTCTCTCTCTATATATATCTGCCTTAAGTAATCTCTCTCTATATATATCTCTGCCTCAAATGTTAAACGAGATGTTCAATTTTAGAATTTATGGACAACATGCTTCAACTTTAGGGCCATTTGCTCCCCCTTTTGTGTGTTCGATTTTCTATTTTGCTCCATTATATATTTGGGAAAGCTTTTAAGGACTCAGTTAGTTCAAGTTTTTGTTTGTTTCTGAAATCCTAACTTCGTAAATGTACACGGACTCCTATATTTCGTGTCAATAGGTTAAACCTTAACAAAATCTAGAACCAAGTGAGTACTTATAGTTATTCTCAGCATAACCTTTTATTTGCAGTGTCCTGGGAATAATATAATTAAGGAAATTTATGGGATTTCATATGCAAAAGTTATGCAAAAGAAAGTAGGGTACTTAGAAACACAAATTTGTGTAGTGTCCTATGTACGACTAGTTAGGCAGAAAAGAAGTAGGGCTAACTGCACAAGGTAAAGATAATATGTGTGTATGTATATATATTTTTGGTTGTGCCCAATGTTTTAAAAGGCAAAGGCGTAAGCCCCAATGCGATGAGGCGTAAGACTTTTGTGCAAATCATTTTTATATTAAAATAGATAAGAAATAATTAATATAAGCATAAAAATAGATTTTTTATGTTATTTTACTGTCAACTATTTTAGTTTAAGGTGTAAAGTGGTAAATGAAAATAACTTAGGGGGTGTTCGGTAATTTATTAATATTAAAAAATGAAGAAGAAAAGCAACGTCATTTGGTTTCCTACTCTCTCCATCTCTCTCCATTCCCTTCACTCTCTTCGTTCCTTCTCTCTCTCTCTCTCTCTTCGTACAAATGGAGGATTGGAGCCAATTTTTCAGATTGAGATGTTGATCTCGCCGGTGATGGTTAGTAGAACGATCTAAAAAAGGGAACCCCTAATTATTCTTCTTCTCTCTTCATTCTTCAACAAATCCCTAATTTTTTTCCCCAAATCTTTAAACCTAAACCCTAATTTCTCCCCCAAATCAATCACCACTCTAGAATGCAACTTAAAAAAAAGAAGCAACAAAAGCATGAGCCTTAAACACCTAGGTGTAAAAGGCGCACGCCTCGGATAAGCCTAATGTGCAGATCGCACTTCGTAATGCGCTTGAAAGCTTTTTTTGGCCAAGGCACACCGAGGCGCGCTCTTCAACGCTTTTTAAAACACTGGTGGTGCCAGTGCGTCCTCATCATTCATAGTTGGCACTCAATGATTGTAGATTAGCCTCTTTGTTTATTGTTTTTGTTCAGAAATTATTTGCCTTTTTTGAGTGAATTTATTTTTGTTGGTGCAGGATTTAGGTATTGCCATTATGTCTTGGTGCACAATCGAGTCTGATCCCGGTATGTTCTACGGCATGATTTGATTTGGTTGCATCAATAATGCAATGATTATGAATGAGCTTCTTAATTTTGTTATGATCTGCTCAGTTTTTCTTTTTTGATATGCTTTATTTAAATATATGTGCAGAGTTAATCGGCAGTTTTATGGTTTTACTACAAATATCATGATAACCCCTTAGGCAAGGGGATACTATTTCCCCCTACCTTTTTATTCTAGTTATGGAGGCTTTGTCTACTCAGTTGGATACAATTATGACTGCTCCTGGCTTTATGTTTCACCCTAAATGCTCTGATCTTAGTATTAATCATGTATTGTTTGCTGATGATCTTTTCGTTTTGAGTGGGGTTACTAGACAATCTTTGCAGCTAATTAAGCAAGTGTTAGATGATTTTGGTTCTGCTTCAGGTTTAAAGCCTAATTTGATGAAGAGTAGTATGTTTATTGCGGGTTTGCTTGATGAGGATAAGATGGCTCTGAGACTCTGAGTGAGTTTATGGGTATGAATATTCAAGCTTTACTGGTTAGATATCTCAGAGTTCCCCTCATTTCTACTCGATTGCAGGTGCGGGACTGTGACATTATCAAGCAGAAAATTTTGGGCAGAATTCATAGCTGGACTAGTAGAGCCTTGAGTTATGCTGGGAGAATTCAGTTGGCTATCTCAGTTTTACGTGGAATGCAAGCTTACTGGGCTAGTATTTTTATTCTTCCTAAGAAAGTTCTTAAGGAAATCGATGACTCTATTAGGAATTTTGTTTGGTTGGGTCCTATTTTGAAGAGTTCGGGTGCTAAAGTTGCATGGGATGATGTTTGTGTTCCAAAAAAGGAGGGTGGGCTTGGTATCAGGATTGTGGTGGTGTGGAATAAAGCAGCCATGATGAGACACTTGTGGGATATTGCTCGTAAGAAGGATAACCTGTGGGTTAAATGGTGGCCATATTTACATTTTAAGAAATAAAAGCCTTTGGAGCTGCAGCTGTCCTGCTGATGCTTCTTGGACCTGGAAAAAAAATTCTTGAATTGAGAGCATTGGCTGTACCTTTTATTAAATATGTGGTGGGTAATGGGAAAGCAGTGTTTGTGTGGCATGAGAATTGGCGTACTCTGGGACCCCTTAAATTGAGGTCTGGTCATAGAGTTATATATGATTCTGCTAGTGACGATGGTGCTAAGGTAGATAGTTTAATTAATGCTGCTGGTTGGTGTCATTTTCTAGCTATCTCTAATGCCCTTATGCAAATAAATGGTGGTTTTCCTCTTATCAACCTTGCTTGGATAGGGAGGATACTGTTGAGTGGACTCTCACCAAAGATAGGAATTTTTTTGTTAATCCTGCATGGAATGCTATTAGGAGGACTTGTGAGATGGTTCCATGGTATAGTTTAGTTTGGCCTAAAGATGTAGTGCCTCCTTGCAGTTTTATTTTTTGGCTTGTTTGTAAAAATCGGTTGAGAACCAGAGACAGATTGCGAAGATGGGGTTTAATCCAAGTAACTGTGTGTTTTGTGATCTGGAGGAAGAGAGTAGAGACCATCTGTTTTTCAATTGTTGCTATACTCAGCGAATTTGGAGGGTTGTTAGCCAAAGATTGAATCAGGATTACAGGTGTACTTGTTGGCAACAGGAATTAGACGAGGCAATAAAGCAGTTTAAGGGTGTTTTTATGCGTGCTAGAATTAGTAGGTTAGCAATGGCAGTTTGCATATATTGTATCTGGCAGGATAGAAATAATATAATTTTTCAAGGTACTAGTAATAATGTTGAGGGTCTGCTTAGGAGATTGATAAGTATATTGTAGGTATTAGTTGGAGGTGGAGGTTAAAAGAACTTCTGAGAACTGGTGTATTTGTAAAGAATGGGGTATTAGTGAGAGAGTTTTGGTGTAATTCTGGGGTATGCCCCTGTTGATTCTTGTATTTTGTTGCTTGTGCTTATAAATTTTGAATTTTACCTAAAAAAACCCTTAACAAAAAGGAAAGGTCATACCAACATACTTGATATAACGCTCTTTCCAGTCTGAACAAATCTCTTAAAATATAACGAAGGTTTAAATTGGAATATTAGAATAACTGCATTTAGTACTACAAATACGGGGCATTTACTGCTCACTAAAGCATATCCACTTCAGATTGGATTTTCCGACTACGAGTCTCACTCAGTGATTAAGTTCTTAAGTGTTTTGGAACAATTAGTAGTAAAAAGTACCCCCAATTTTTTTTCCAGGCCACCTCTTCTAACCTGCTTAGATTGGATGATTTACCTTTTTTCTTTTACAGACTTCAAAAGAGAGAGTGATGATATCATTCCCTGTACTATTGCTTTTAGCTTATTCAAATTATCACTTCCCATTCTATTCATGTTATTGAGCTCAATCTTTCTCAATGTCAAAACCTCTTAGCAATCAAGCCCTCTGCTGTATTAGCATCGACTCAGCCCTAATATTTTACATAGGAGCACCTTGCCACCTTGTAAACCTTTTGGGGGCCTTTGCTTGAAAACAGCACATGAAAGCCAAAATCCTACAATCTGTCTTTGGTATAATAATTGTCTTTATCCTTAAGTTATGACGCCCTGACTCTGATTGTGCTGTCCTTAAGATGTTCACTTGGTCTATGGTTCTCCACAAGATGCAGTAATGATTTAAAGTTTTGTTTCTTATCAAAAAAAAAAAAAAACTCTTCATGACTCTTATCTCTATACATCTCCATTCTGTAGAAGGTGCTAAGATCCATGCTCATATGTTTTACGTTGCATGGTTAGATGTTGTCTTTGTTCTGCTTTTCTTGGGGTGACAAACAAATGAATTTTTAAGGTTTTTGCAGAGGAAACGGGGGTAATATTCCCTGGACTTGTGTAACTTTTCAATCTTCAGGGAATTTGGATTGAACGTAATGTTACATTTTCTCCTAGGAACATGTTGCTCTTTCTTCTTAGTGGACAGAGTTGTGTTTTTGGCTATATTATGGGTTTGAGCGACTGTAGCTTTTGCAGGATTTTCTCTTACATAGCTTGCAAGATTGGAGTGTTATTTATTGGTGTAGTATTTTTAATTTGCATGGGGATTTGTTATCCTCATACTTTTGTACTCCCCTTCTGATTTCTTAATAAGGTTTTTCTTATCGGAAAAAGCCAGAAAGGAGGGTTTTTCACCAAAACCACAATAATTTATGCATGATTGTGTGCCAAGTGTGCATAGTAACTTGAGAAGTGCCTTAAAGCCTGCTGAGTTCTTTCCAACGAAATAGCAACTTGCTCCAAATACACCATCTTCTGGCACTAATGCTAGCTTGTATACAAAACGGACCACGTTGAAGTAAACCAACTTTACAAGTTCCCTCAAGATGATCTATTTTTCTGTGCTGGCAGGCAGTGAGACCACCCGCAATTTGATGTGAGATAAATAGCATTAGCTACTTGCGAGTATTTAACCATACATCACTGTTCTTTCAAGCATTTTTCTAGTGATCTGAACATTCTTTATTTTTGTTTTGGTATCTACATGCATCTCCTTTTAAAGTTTTAGGTTTAATATCTGACATTTCTAGTTTATTTTCCAGGCGTTTTTACGGAACTTATACAGCAAATGCAAGTAAAAGGGGTGCAGGTATTGTTTCCGATTTTCCCACATGTAAATTTTTCGTATGGATTTTTTCTTTTTTTAGCATTTAATAAAGAAAAGCAATCTGTTGCATTGTGGGGTTAGCTGGAGTCTTGTTTTCTATCCTGCTAAATACGTAGGAGCTAGGGAGTGAAAGCTTGTTGAAGCTGCTTGGAACTATTTTTATATTTCGTAAAAATTCATAACTCTCTATTTATTTGATGTTGTTATATTAGCCGCACCTAGTCATACTGCTTCCTTAATTTGTGATAGACTATTTCTGCATATTCCTTCTCTTTCCCTGTTCTAGTCCAATGAAAAATGGTTATTGTGAGAAGGTTGTGTGTGAGCATGCGTATATATCCAAAATCTTAAATGGTAAGAACTCTACATAAACTATAAGTGGCAGCCAAGAAACTAGTCTAAGCCATAGGCACATATGATTTAAGCTTAAAAGTTAAACTGAGACGATAGTAATTCACTTTTAGAGAAGCTGTATGTGCTGTAGTCGATCTTCTCTAATTGCATATGATGTGACTGCTTAAGAGTTTATGGGTGAGCTTTGGGTTGGTATGAAGCAGGTCTTGGACAAACAAAAAACTTCCATAGAAGGTGAACTTGTGGACCTTTCGAGATGTTTTTTCTTAATGTACATCATTAATTCTTGGACAGGTTGAGGAATTGTATTCATTAGACCTTGATTCGCTGAACAGTCTTAGGTAAGAAAAAACTTAATCCCTTTTCTATTGCCTGCAAATTTCTATTTCTATTTGCATTTCTAATTTCCTAATTTTCAGGCCAGTGTATGGGTTAATATTCCTTTTCAAATGGCGTGCGGGCGAGAAGGATGACCGTCTTGTGATTAAAGATCCAAGCCCTAACCTATTTTTTGCTAGCCAGGTCAGTTTTCATATTGAAATAATTAAGCAGAAGAATAGTCAAATGTTTGAAAACAAGTGTATAATGCTATTATGTTTTGGTATCATTTGCAGGTTATTAACAATGCTTGTGCAACCCAAGCGATCCTTTCTATCCTTATGAACTGCCCTGACGTCGATATCGGTCCAGAACTATCTGCATTGAAAGAATTCACCAAGAACTTCCCGCCTGAGCTTAAAGGCCTTGCCATAAATAACAGCGATGCCATTCGAACGGCCCACAACAGTTTTGCGAGACCTGAGCCGTTTGTTCCTGACGAGCAAAAATCCGCCGGTAAAGACGACGACGTGTATCATTTCATAAGCTACATACCCGTTGACGGTGTTCTCTATGAGCTCGATGGTTTGAAGGAGGGTCCCATTAGCCTCGGGCCATGCACCGGGGGCCAAGGTGATATCGACTGGCTAAAGGCGGTACAGCCAGTGATTCAAGAACGCATCGAGCGGTACTCGCAAACTGAGATTAGGTTTAATCTAATGGCTATTATTAAGAACAGGAGGGAGATATATAGTGCTGAAGTTAAAGAACTGCAGAGAAGGAGGGAGCGGATTCTGCAGCAGCTGGCGGCGTTGCAGTCAGAGAGGGTGGTGGATGGTGGCAATGTTGATGCGCTGAATAAGTCACTGTTGGAGGTGAATATGGGGATTCAAAGCGCGACCAATAAGATTTTAGTGGAGGAGGAAAAGTTCAAGAAGTGGAAAACGGAGAATATTCGTCGAAAGCACAATTACATTCCGTTTTTGTTCAACTTCCTTAAGATTCTTGCTGAGAAGAAGCAGTTGAGACCGCTTATCGAGAAAGCTAAACAAAAGACGAGTAAACCCTAGTCGAAGAGTCGGCTCTTAGGGCTCGGTTCTTGTTGATCGTTTGAAGTATTTTAACCTTATGTTTCTTTTTTGGATCTATGGAGTTTCTGATTTTGTTTTGTTTTATTTTATTTTATTGTTTTGTAATTTTAGATGCATTCTCATTCCCAGATACAGGCAAAGGTTATGTTCTTACTACTTTTTTAAGTTAAAAGTCTTTTTCATATATTTGTTGGTGATATTGTGGACACGAAATCAACAAATGATATGGAAGTTCAGCTTTAGCCAGGAAACTTCATGCGATTTTGAATAGTACTTTTCAACTCCCCGTTCTTCACGTGAGAATGTGACATTATAAATATACGAAATTTTATGATCCATATATATTCTTGATCAGAATTTAGTGCTTTTGGAAAATATTATAGTCAAAATAGGATTGTAAATTTAAAACAAACATTCCACCGGGTGTTTGTTAATCATATTGTGTTAGTATATCCTCCTATTCAAATTAGTAGTCACATTTTTCTGAGCATAATTAATCTAAAATTACACAAGAAAATAAATTGTGGTCTCGATCATTAATTAACTTAAGATTAATACACTTTAAAATACAGTACAAATTGAACAGAAAATATATAGAGAGAGAGTGAGTACAAATCTGTGACGAAAAGAGTATTTTATTATACTTTCCAATCATGCATGTATATGAAGACGGAAACTATTTATTTATAGATGTGAAAGTTACGAGTTTATTATATTAGTAATGTTTTGTTTGGATAGACACCTCCGGCTTGTGGCTTGTTTATTAAACTCAGTTTTTCCACCGCCCACCACATTATCAGCAAAATCTGCAGCAAGTGGGATTTTCATTTTATCATTTTTTTCGAAGGTTCAAACCCATCAATTGAGATTTAATTATAGTCCCAATTTATTTTCTACAGGTTTAAAATTAAAATTTTCAATTTTCCGTTTTGTTCATCTTAAATTAAATTAAGTGTCTTTATAAAATTAGGTTACAAAATAGTTTGATATATCAAAATTAAATGAAGGTGCAGAAAATATTTAATTAATAAACAAAGTAGAGTTCAGTATGTAATAGTATGTACGTTTTAAACCATTGTTCAACTCATTCCGACTCCTTAATCACGCATTATTGATTTTGTCCCATACCATATATTTCAAGATGTTGTGAGATTCGAGCTTCCTTCCGCTCAAGTCTGTTACTTGAATATAAATTAAAAAATAATTTCATATATATATATATATATATCCTGTCATGGTTGTCGAATTTGCGTTACCATTTGCTCTGGGGATAGAGTGTTCATGTAATTCATTAGTTTCAATTTGGCTTAAACCCACTACAAAGTCAAACCCAGTAGTTTCTTTTAAGAGTTCATGCATATAGAATTATTCTTCGTTTAGCATTCTTCTCAAATGACAATTGGTGTTTAAAGTTATAAGCTCTAGCAAATATGCAACAAACGTCGATAAAAAGAAAATGTTTCAGCAGCCTCGGAATGCTTATTACAAGCTCTTGGTCCACATGTTGCAAACAGCACACAATATTTACAAGGCTCGGCTTACTGGTACCAGTACTTAAACAGCTAGTACAATCATCTAAAGCAACTTGGTAATTTATCATCATCATCTAGTACCCTCCCTGAATATAGGCATTCAAGCGGTTCAGCTCTTCACGATGCTCGCTCACCACAGCACGAACCACGTCTCCAATCGACACCATCCCCATCATTTCCTTGTCAGCAATAACCGGAATGTGCCTAATACGCTTGTCTGCCCAAAAGAATTTGCATCCCGACGGACCCAATCTCGTGTTTATTTTAAGTTGTTTCATCTATAATAAAAACATCTGCAAAGCAAACCAAAAAATGTACTCTTCTTGTTTGATTCGAGTTTTTGCACTTACCAAGAATCCTAAATTGATAAGTTCCCATATAAATCTCATAATTCATGTCAAGTTTGAATCACTAAACATCAATTCGTTGCTAATGCCAAAACTTTAGAGGGGGATTACCAAATTCTGGTTTCAAACAAAACAATTGAAAGCAAAAACTCGAAACAAACAAGAACTAACTAGTGTGGAACCATAACAAATGTTCGTACAGTTTTTCAGTAACATTGGCATTTTCGCTGGAGTTGCTCAATAAAAGTTGACAGAAAATAATACCTGTCATTAACTGCATTGCTTTCAGAACTTTGGTGTCGGGTGTAACTGTGATAAGCTTGTTCTGCAATCACCATATAATATATTGTGTCATCATAAACTTGAAAGGATATATACGTGTAAAACTAATGATCTGCGGCAAGATTTTATGTTTCATATATATATATATATATAATATTCTGGAACAACTTGTACCTCTTCAGTCATAATGTCCCCAACCTTTGTTGACTTCGATGATCTTCCCTGTACTATAATTTTCCTGAGATAATCTGTGAATAGAATCACCAAAATATAAAGACATCACTTTGCTAATAATAACCTTACCTCAGCAATGTACATTAGTGGCTGAATAGATCTTAGGGTCCTAGGTGAAAAGTTGCAATGGGGCCCTTTTGGCATCACAACATAATGATAAATATCATTTTTCATCAACCGCATATAGATATCCTTACACTGAAATTTCGGGAAAAGATGCGTGCAGTTATTTTTCAATTTCTTTTTCCAAGATAATATTTACAAGTGTGGATTCTCCACTGGTCCTAAGAAAAATTGGGGGACTTTTCTCATTTTGAGGTTGTAAGCACTTGCAAATAGATTGAGCCAAGTGACGGATGGTATGTTTAGTAAACATATAGAGACTTCCAAGCTATACCTCTTTCTGTGATAATTCCAGCAATTGACCTTTGCTCCCCAGGCTTCACAACCACCAAAGCCCCAACATTGTGTTGTGTCATCTGCAAGATATTCAATTGGCATCATATATTTCAAAATGTACAAGTATGCTCTTACGGCACATGTTAACGACCCCACAAATGGTAAGATTAAGGTTGTGCATCCATATCAGCGCCATAATTAGTACTTGAAGGTACTTTATTATTTCTATTTACGGGTTCTTAGCGTATACAAATGCTGAAAAAATGCATCTCATAAATGCTTACACAAATAACTCATGTACAAGCTTAAAGTTCTTGCATATTATCTAATAAAGTGTCTAGGCACATACCGACTTCACAGCATCATAAACAGTGTCATCAGTGGTACACCACAGCCAGGAGCCATCTGCACTCTTCCCTTTTCCTTTCAAAATGTCTGAGATCGTGGTGCTTTCAAAACCGTGCTCTTCAATACGGGCGGTAGAAACAGATTCATGGCGTTCTTGAAGACGCACAACCGGATTCAGCACACGGACGCGTTGCAGCACCACATTCTTGAAGACATTCCCGTGTGATAGGATTGTTCTGATTCCTCCTTGCATTTTTACCTATTCGGAAAGATAAGTTCAAATTAAAGCTTAAAGAAGACTAATGCTTGTCTACTTCACATTGCAAAACAAAAAATATTTTGCTTCATTGCAGTCAACAAGACTTGCCAAAATGAGATGCTGACACAGTAACATATAGAAACTCATCAGTTAAAAGGTCAAGGTGATGATTTAATGTCAAGTCCGAAACTGATCCAAAATGTCTGAGTCTAACAAAACAGTCTAGACTCCAAAATCTTGGCTACTCGCTGAGCTGAGTTAATTAGTTAGTCCCCCTAGTTGACTCGCTGAGTACTCTTCAAATTTTTCTATCAATTTTTTTCATCTACCTTTGAAATAAGAGGGACTTATCCAGATAAGCCAGTCAGGATTCAACAACAAGAGGAAACAATTCATTTAGAAGGTAAATCAATATGGTATCATCAAACAACAGCAGGAAATTTGCCAATACTAATGATTAATGGGATCTGTACAGTATAATAAATGGAATAAATTTATCTTCAAACTCATCTGGTAATCGCACATTTAAACAAGTTGCTTTGCTGAAAATGCTTACTATGTGTTTGTACACCAGAAATTATTTCATTCTTGAGACTTTTTTTTTTTTTTTCATTTAACCTTAATAAGAAGTTAAACTTCCTTTTGAAATCTACAAACCACACCAGCTACTTTGAGTTTCTATGTTACTGGTACTTCAAAAAGTTTTAAAATTATCAGTGATATAGACAAGCACAAAGAACAAATCCAATAAACTTTGCTATAAAAACAGTAAAAGAAAACTGTTTGTTTACGATCTGAGGGCTCTAATTCACCTCAAATCCCCAAAATCTTACATATAAACCTGTATAAACACACACAAACAAAAACACATACATACATACAAGTAGAAAATAGTAGAACAGAGCGTTACGTTGAAGAAGAAGAAGAAGAAGGGGTTATATACCTGATGAAAAGATCTGTTCTTCAACAAGTCACGAGACAAGCACCAAGAGAGAGAGAGAGAGAGAGAGAGAATTGGTTTTACAGAGGAACCATTTCCAGGTTATCCAAAGCTGTGTACTAACTATATAGTGTGATGTTTAATACTCCCTGCTTCTACCTTTTTCTCTTTTGTCCTAATATCCTTCCACCCTTTTTTTTGTGTGTGTTCTATTCCTTTTCCTAATTCCTATTCTTCAACTGAACAAGTATAAGTAACGTTACAAGTATCCATAATACTTTTTCCTGCGTTACTTGAATTACAAATTTTATTCTTTCGAATTTAAGACATGTAAATCATAATTAATGTTTTGTAAATTTTGGTGATAACTCATCTTCGACTCATTTCAGAAAAAGATTAGGATAAAAAATACTAAACCCTAATCTTTGACTTATTCTAAATATATATATTAGTTAGTTAGTTGTGATCGCTCTTTCTATTAAATTAATAAAAAAAAAAAATTAATATATATATTATTTATAAATCTTTTGTAGACTTAAGATTCAAGAATCATTAATTTTGTGAATTTATTGTAATCGATCATCTGCTTGTTAGTAGGACTTATTTTCTTCCTATAGTAATCACATCTTTTGTACGCAATTGTCTTTTCTCTTAGTAGTACTAATCTATTGTCTACATAGGTATATCTAATTTAATAATTAATATAATTGATAAACCATAACAAGCTTTTCATAGATAAATGCAGTGGTTGTTGTAGTATAATATTTTTCTTTTGAACAGTCCACTTAACATTTTTATTTTATTTTTGTCAGCTTATATTCTAAGTGCAAATATAAAAAAAAATATAGAAAAACGGGTTTAATGTTTTTAGTGGCAAGAGTATTATTTTTATTTTTGTTTAGTGCTATACTTCACCCCTGTTTATATGTATATTTTTATTATCCTACCAAAATTCTCTTTTTGCCAAAAACGATATATTTAATCAAAACAGTGCTCTTTACATTATTGATTATACCTACTGAATTTATATATGTAAATCTACATATAATATAATATAATATATATATATATATATATATAGAGAGAGAGAGAGAGAGAGAGAGAGAGAGATAATCACATGATGGTGATGTGGGTGGGAATCATTCATTGCATATGATGAAGGAAGCAAATGGATAAGGGACCACCACCATATTTTTTAGGTTTAAACCTAGTTTTAATTTAATGGATGACTCATCTTTCACTTGGAACATATCCATTTATACCTTCCCTAAAATCCTTGATATTTTAAATAAATTAGAAAAAAAAAAAAAAAGTCCACCATATCCCAAGATTTATAATTTAAAAATATGATATATCACTTAAAAGTGACAGGTAGGTGCCTGGTCCATTATCCCTCTATACCAGAATCTTTCTGCCTGCTACGAGAATTAATTATTTATTTTATTATTATACTTCTTCAAGTTAAATTTTAAAAGCCCTAATAACGTGTTTTACCGCAAACAGATGCATAGATTAATCAATGTATACAAAAAAGTTGATCCATGAACCCTGTAACATAAGCCAGAAAAAATAAAATTCTCTTACAGAATTTAGAATTGGCATCAGGATCATGTTTTGACTTGCACTTTATATTTCCCTAATCTACTTCTGAATTATATATCTAGTCACTTATTTTTGTATAATTTTGTTACACTTCTCCTTCCCAAAATTAAGTCTTTTTAGCGTCATGTACAAAAAAAACGTCCTAAAAAGAACGGTATACTCTCAAAATACAAAACTGATGTTATGAGCAATAATTTGGACAACCTAATGAAAATGGCCATCAAGGGATCATATTAAGAAATATTTATCTCCCCATATTCATAAATTGTACAACCTCAAACTATAATAAGCTCCAAAACTGTAATAAAAAAAATAAAAAATCATACTGCTCGGAGTATTGCTAAAATTGTTCGGAGCAGCAGCAGCAAGTGCCCCATAAATTAAGTCGCTCAACAGAATATAAATAATCTATTCTTCGACCTTCATCATAAAGGGAAAACTACAAAACCCAGAAAACAAGCTGAGTTGCTCATGTAAGCAAGATTTTAATTTAGAACCAAGATGAGTAACAAAGCCTTCAATTCTATTCTCCTACTGTCAAACCAAAACCGAACTTGTAATCTTTCTTCCGATGATCTATCTGCAACACAAAAGTTTAGAAGTTTGTAAGACATAGTCCAAAAGTAAAAAAAAAACCGATGAAGGCAAAGGATTCCGCTATTTGGTCTCCAATTTTATCCTCTGTAGCTCTCTATAATAACCCACTACACCACATAATATATACATATGCACGCACACAAAAGGTAATAAGGTATCTAAGAAGGGTAAGCTTCTTTTAAGCAATTTATGGACCTCCATTTTTTCGGAGGGTAAATGATTTTGAATATTTTGATGGAATTTGCAAGAGATGGTTTCCTCATCATGGAGATCGTCTCCATATCTGAACAAAAAATTCAATTCAAGAGAGATTGATAAGTATATACATATGTAGGCACTCAAATTTTGATTCTCACCTCCGCAGAAAGAATAAAATTTAGACCCATATTTAACCTCTCCTCCAGAAAAGCAGCAGTGCAACCATTGGAGTCAACCTTCCCTCTAAGACGACACTGTCAAAAGACAATAAAGAGTCCATAAGAACGATTATAGTTCGGTGTTCCTTTCTACAAAGTTTGGGCTCTCGTTATGCATATTTGGCTTAATTTAATCCATATGCGGGATTGGGAAATTTATGCAAAAGAAAATCTCAAAGCAGTTCAACAAGAAGGAACTTGTTTCTACCACTTCTAATAAAAATACCAATTTTAGTAATGAAATCAAAAAATAACAATAGCTGATTACCAGATAAATCAAGATATCAAGGACCGTTCCAGAAGACTTTCCTTTTTCAGTGGTACTATGGTAGCCATTACAATCAGATTGTTTTAAATAGTTCAGTCAGTTTAGAACTTTAGATAAGTGTGCCAGTCTAGCACGAAAATGCTGTACAACTTTTATCCAATAACGAGGAGGAAGGGTGGGGAGAGTATCAGAAACAAATAGAACCAACCAATTCTCTCATAGGAAGCAAGGAAGTATTTTTTTTTTCCCCATCTGCTAGAGCTTGAAGAATTCCCCAAGGGCCAGAGATTGAATCTGGACGTGAGAGAGACTAGACTTCTAGTAACAGTAAAAGTACATAACCATTTCATTGGCACTCTTAGTTGTGAAATGGAAAGTGGGATACTGGGATCACAATAGGGATTCTGACTCCTTTTTTTCCTTCTTGAAGGCAATTGTCTCTCAATTAGATGAGCTGATCTTTACCTAGATTGATTTTACATGATAATGCATTGTTTCATATTACTTTAAGAGACTAATACATCATTTATTATTTCTTTTATTATCAATACAAATCTTACAAGTTAAGTCTTGATTCAAAGTACATGATTCATTAATATACCACCTTAAGGATTTGACAGCTATAATTGCATTGTTCAATGAGGTAAGTTTGACCGATATACTTACCAGAGCTAAAGCCCCTTCTTCCGTGATGGTCAACACCATTATGAGCCCGACCATGAAAAACCTTGTGCCACTACGGGAATTTAGGATTCCCGGAACGATCCAAATTTGAAGAACCAAATGGAACCCACGTAGCTAATATATTTTTAGAAAGATAGGGTTGGATCTTCTATAAAGAGCATGTATCAACTAGCCTAGTTGTGTAGCAGATTAAACGAAACTGAGAACCATGTCTCACAAGACTGTTTTATGGGAGGTAATATCCTCTAATGCAATCATGTGAAACAGAAAGTTATGAAAGAATACTATCTCTGGACTAGGTGGTTTTAAAGGCAGTCATGGAACAAAGTATGTACTATCTATTAGAAACATAATGAACAACCTTTTCTTTTTATCAGAATTAGAAACATAGTGAATGATTGATAAGATACTATGCTTGCAAGTTAAGGTTTTAGCTACAGCAAATGTTTGATATTTCATGAATGCTAGATCATATGAACTATAAAACACACAAAATGACTTTTTACCATTAAGTACGTATATGAAGTGCTCATTTTTGTCATGGATTTGAAAAAAAAAAATCAACAGTAGAGGTTACCTGACGAAGGATGTAATCATAACCAAAGCTTGCGGTGACATCTCTTGACATGTAGTTGTACATGAATTCCGATGCTAGAGAAACCTATACATGCAAAAAACATGTAAGAAATGTAAATGGATGACAAATCAAGACAGAGTACAGAACAACTCGACTTGGTCCAAGTGTCTAACCTTTTCAGATATTTTCTGAACATAGCTCAGAGCAACTATCCCAGTGCTAGCAACTTGCCCTGTGGCAACCTGCACGCAAAACAATGAATTTTAATTCAATAATATCAGAACTGCATGAAGAAGCAAACATAAACCAAAGTTTCCTTATGCATTCATTATTTTTGTAGAATCAGGATGGCCATCTAGACAGAAATAATTTAATCTTTCTCGTAAGGCTAGCAATTGGTCAAGTAGGTTAGGGTTTCAAAACCACATGCGTGTTGTTCAAAATCAACCAACCAATACACAATCTATTTATAGTCATGTTTGTTTTTGGTCTTGTAAATTCTGATTTGGTCTGTTAAACTTTCATTCTAAATTATTAATTTGTTGTCCATGCCGGGTCACTTTAACGAGTTGTCAATAAGATTAGGGGAGTGACACAGTCATAAAAATTCATCATAGAGGAACTGTAATTTTTCCACAGAGATGAGCTTTCTATTGCATAGATATGGATAAACCACGGACCACAATAGACACAAGTAGAGCTCTTCCCTCTCATCTCTCTCCTCTCTTTCTCACGAGTATGCCGCCGACAATCATCTCTCTCCTCTCTTTCTCACACCGCCGATGGGCGATGGCCATCTCTCTCTCCTCTCACGCCTCCGCTGAACTCACGCCGCCGACAGGCGACAGCCATCTCTCTCTCACTCTCACGCCTCAGCTGAACAGGGGCCAGCCCTCTCTCTCCTCTCTTGCTCGTTAAGACTTTATTTGATTACTTTTGATTTTTGAACGTGCTTTATTTAGTTTGAACTTGTTAGTTGTTACTTGTGCTTTGTGTTGCTCAACATATTATTTGTGGGAATGGACTTGTTTTTTTTTCTATGGGAAATTGTTGTTATTTTGAAAATTATATGTGGGAATGGAAATGTTATTATATTACTTAATTCACGATTTTTCAAATTATGGGTTTGCCAATTAATTCCCGATTTTTTCCCGATTTCTCCAAAAATCTCCAATCCCCACCTCGCCGATCTAGGTCCGATTTATGATTTATAGAACATTGCCCTCTTATGGATCTAATCATGCATAGCAAGTTTCTATAAGACCGCACTTTATCATCCTCATCTAATAATTGCCTAATACTGCTGACAAGCTCAATTGCTCATAACTTTCACATTCGAAACACTACTGCACAAACTGAAAAAGAAAAACAGCCTTACTCTGCAGGCTGCAGTAGTACCTACCAAGCAATAATTATATAACAATATAATAACATAGAACTTCAAACTTGTGAGAGGACAAAAAGCAAAAACATATTACCATCTTATCTGTGTTGTATCGAGCAGCATAACCGATTCCAGATTTCCGATGCTGACCAGCCCAGAATACTTCACCTCCCAAAGATAAATGCTGGGTCACGCTCTGTAAGCAAATTTGTAATTTCAGGGAAAAAATAAGATTTATGCTGAACTAAAAAATTAATATGGAGCAAGAGAAGAATACAGGGAGTTGACGGCCAGAAACCAGATAGTGAGAAGTGCATACAAAAGAAAATTTCAATGAACCAAACACTACATAAAATATCCATAAAGAAGAAATAGTAGAGCATTCCATTGATACAAGATCAAAGTTCATCTAGCAAAACAGTTATGAGAAATCATTCGCCTTGCAAGTTATAATAACCTGATGTTTTTCCAATGTGCAAAGTGTAAAGTGCCCATTTTAACAAAGTTGGGCAAAATATAGCCCACTTGTACACGTTGGAGAGCATAATATACATTGCTTGACCACGTATCAGAGGTCTGGTTTCTGCGAGGTCTCGGGTTCTAAGACCTAGCATTTGCAATTGTTTCCCTTTTTGGCATTAACAAATAATTGTAAATGCACTTTTGCCTCTCCATGTGCTAGTGCTAACAGGGGGATCGCACATTGGAGGACGGGGGGGGGGGGGGGGGGGGGGGTTGTTGGACAGTTGGAGAGCATGAGTTACATTGTTAGCCCACTACCTAACAGCTTAAGCTTTTGGAAAAGATGGTTCCTATTAGTACGATCAGCTTTCGTGGTAGTTTGTGGGCCACTTGTGAATTGTGATGAAGAGCAGGAAAACAGGTTCTCATCAGCAGATCTTGAGAATAAAATACAGTAAAAAACTGTTCAATATTGTAACAGGTTTTTCAACCATGAGGTTACTAGTTGAAGGAACACAACTTCAAGAACATAAAGAGCAGACGTACTGTGTGAAAAAACATGTCTTACGCATATTGTGAACTTTAACAAACAAAACGTTCCCACTTCCCCTGAATTGCGCAACCAAAAGGTCCAAAACCCAACCAGGCTTCTGACCAAAGAACATTTCACCATATTACAGATAACTTTGGTTTGCAAATTCTGAAAATGTTTTCCATCAACACGAGTGCCATCGCAGTTTAGTTGACACATGCACAAGCACAGACTTTGTAGTTTTGTATGCTGTGTAAAATTTTCCGTATCCAAAATGCGAAGGGCAGATCATTTACCTGGATGTAACTGGCTCCCAATAAAGCACCATTTCCTAGTTGAAATTGACCCCTGAAGTCACTACCCTGAGCAAACATATACGAATAAAATATAAATCACCAACTATCTGTCTCAGATTACCAATTACGAAGAACGATACAGAAATTACATCAACAATTGAAGTGTACTCATTAAACTGCATGACATTGATATGAATGCTCAATGCACCTAAGGGAACCTGTTCTGGAAGGTACTAATTTATCCCTTTACATCTTTCATCTAATTCCTTAAAAAAGATGCATCTTTCAACTCAAACCCTCCAATCTTTTATCCTTTATACATTTTTAGGTTACAAAACTCATACTATTTTATGATAATACCTTCAGAGAAAGTGAGGTCATGAATAATACAACAAAAAGCTGCCACACACTGAATATTATTGTTTGAGGTTTTTTAACAGTAAATATATCAAAGAACAATAAATAGTAAATAATAAAAATAAAATGGCCAATTATACTTTATATTAACAATACATTTAATTATTAAAAGTAGGTAAAAACAATTTGTCAAAAACGTTAATAGTGATTTAGGCATGGCCGCATGGGTAATTCTCACTAAGCATGAAACTGTGTAGGCACAGATCATTTGTAGTGTGTATAGAGTCCCAGGCCTGAGCAGTTGTCGATAAGAGTAGATGGTGCCATACGCACTAGTCATCATGACATGGATGGTATTTAGGCACACATATAATCTATCAAGGTAAAAAGTGTCGGGGGCACAGTTTACATCTACTGTTGCATGTGTATAGAGAGAGTTAAATATATATATATATATATGATGGTGTTGAATATGACATGTAATTTACCTTATAATCGAAATTGACCATGCCATGCGACATGTGTGGCTCATGTGTAAGCTAGAAAGAGAAAAATAAGACAAGTTAGTCTATTTGCTTGCAGCGTGGATCATCAAGATAACAAAACTGAAGGAAAATAATATATCAATAATTGTCGCATATATGTACTTGAGCATTAGCCTTCAATGTAAGATTTTCAGACAAGTCACACTTTAGTCTTGCATTTAATCTCCCATCTGTCAATATCCTCCCAAGAAGCATCAACTGCAGAACAACGAACAATGCTCCCACAGTTAAAGAAACGCACAAAAGAGTCAATTACTTTTGCTGGGTATACAAAATACCTACCTTTGGGTCTATATAGTTGGCACCAAACTCATAGTGGGCAGTAGGAATTTTGATTGTTTCAGCTGACTGAGAAGGAATTTCAGTAGGTCCCATGAAGACGCTGATGAATAAATAGTTTAGAGAAAGCATTGTCACCAAAATCAACAAGAAATCACACAATGGCAAAAATAGGAAAATTTAAGACAACGTTTCCAAGAGCACAAGGGATTGGGAGTACCTATGACTGAGCGAGAATTTTTGATTGAGCCCTTTGGTAAAATCAAAGCGCATCCCCTCAAAAAGTTCTGGTTTTAAGGACACTGCCAACCACAAGATAAATAAAAATAAATAAAGATCCTAAGCATGCCAGTCTTTTCTCTGGTATTTTAAGGAGGTATCATAGACATGAACACCATATCATTTATGCGCTTGTGCTAATATATGCCGTATGCATTACTAGTTTAGGAGCCAAAGTACAGCAGTTACTCAAATAGTAGTATACTAGTATCGGACATTTAAAATGGATTGCAACCAGGGGCGTAGCTAGCTTCATCATTGTGGGGTCTTTTGACCCACTTAATACTTATAATGTACAAATTTATAAGTTATATTTTAAATATATATGAACTAAATGTGTATGCTTGACATCACTTAAATTTAAAAATTGTAGTTACTAGTGGGGTCAATCCATAAAAGCCTACTTAACCGAAACAAATTTTCCATGAGAAATATTACTTAGTTCAAGACATGTCCCACAAATGTCTCAAAATTATCTTCCAAATGCATTTTAAACGATAAATGATGTCTTTACATTTGTTATTGGGTTGTACTTTTTTGAACTGAGTAGCATTGGTCATTCATATTTTTTTCGATTGATAATTTAGACACTACATAATTGATGTGAGATTAATGATGCATTATTGAATGACACCACTTATCAAATTTCTTGGCTACGCCACTGATTGCAACAGGTGGCAAGCAAAACCCGCTCAAAAGAACATTAAGCATTAGTTGTTCAAATCTACCCACTTACATTTGGTTCCCCCAATGTGTTTGTGCATTAAATCATCATTTCATAGAATTCCAGCCACTCTAAAGTGATTTCACTTTAGAGTAGAGTTATGCAATCTGGACCATTAATTTTAGATGGCAACAACGTTTACAAGCATCCAACATTCTATACTACATTATAATGGGAAGGGGCAGTTCAACCGCCAATGACAATATTTTTAAATTTAAATACCTATTTTAACCACTGCAGTTTTTGTTCATAAAAATTTTCCAACCGTTTACTTTTGTTAAACCTTTCTCCTAAAATTATATACATGGGAGTAAGACGCGCATGTGCAAGTGGTCTAGTATACGATAATGAAAGATGAACGGTTGGATTTGCCGATATTAAAATTTTATCATAATGCGGGATGTAATTAGGGTTTAGCACGAACAAGCAAATAAAAATCTGAGTTTCACTTTAAAAAAAAAATTAAAATTACTGTACACAATGAATAAATAGTGTAAACAAATACTGGATGTAAAAGTATAAAAACAGGAGGGGATGACAAAACTAACTGAGAGCTTCGCGGTGGATTTCTTCATAAGAAATAGGGCAGGGAAGGTTCAAATAATCGACTTTCTGGGGCTCGATCACAGTGGGGCTCGAACTGGCCTGTGGAACTGTAGTTGCTGGAGGGACAAGGGTAGCCATTGTAGTTTCTTTTTTAGTTTTGCAAAGTTTTCTGAATCGAAACTAATGGTGGTGTTGGTGAACGAGGAAGAAGAGGAAGTAAATTATTTCTTCTTCTTCTCTCTGCAGCTGCGGCTTACAGCGAAAGAGAGGGAGGGGTGAATTGCCGGGTTTGGGGCACAATGTAGAAAACGAGTTTCTTGGTTTGGTTAAACCCTTGCCCCCCAAATATCGAAAACCCCTAGGGCTTGTTGGACTAAGAAAGACAAAAATTAGATAAATATAAATAAAATATGGAAACACCTAAGTTATTATAGGGTGTAAAATTAGGAAATTTTACATATAATATATATATATCTATAATAAAAAAATGTTTAAGGGATAAAATTTTGTATGATTAAAATTGAGTATTATAATTTGAATGGTAGATATAAGAATTTTAATTCAAATTTAACTTAAAATAATATAAATATGTGCTCAATATTACGAGCAAATATGTGCTCAAAATCTTGTTGGGGCTTTTTTAAAGTCACTTGAACTTCCTTTTTAAGAGTTTCTTTGAACGTCGCTGGGGACGATGGTTTAACCTGGGAAGAAGAAGCCTGGGATTTAATCCCCGAAGTACCAATATTACGAGCAAGAGATCGAGGATGACTTCCTCTACCTCGCTGTCCTCTATAAGAGGAGGAGGAACCTGGTGGTCTACTCATAAGACCTTACCCTGCAAAAATTCTCTGGTTAAGAAATCAGGAAGAGAGTTTGATTCTCTTTTTATAAATTCTATTTTGAAATCAAATACTGATAATATTGCTTGCCATCTAGCAAATATTTGTTTTGAAGCAATATTTTTAACATCCTTTTCAAGCACATCTTTTGCTGCTTGACAGTCAATACGTAATAGAAACTCTTGATTCAATAAATCTTCTTGAAAATCGGAAATACATTCAACAACTGATAATATTTCTTTTTTAATTGTAGAATAATTTTTTTGGGCATCATTCCACTTACCAGAAGTAAATCTAGATAAAATTTCTTTATCGGAGTCTTTAAATTTTTGTTTAAGAATGCCACCAAAACCTATATCAGAAGCATCGGTTTCAACAATTTTAAAAGAATAAGGTGATATAAGCACTAAACAAGGGAGTTGTTTAACTTTTGATTTAATAGTTTTAACAGCTATAGTATGTTTTTCAGACCAAGGAAGAGGATTTTTTCTTAACCTTTCATAAAGCGGAATACAGTCTGTAGCCAAATTTTTGTAATAATCTCGAATATAATTTAGAGATCCTAAAAATCTTTGTAATTGGGTTTTATCTCTAATCTCATTAGGAAATTTATCAGCAAATTCGATAGCCCTGTTTATAGGAATAATACTTCCCTTAGTAATTTCATGTCCTAATAATCTTATCTTTGTTTGAAAAATACTCATCTTTTTAGCTGAAACAACTAAACCAACATTTCTAATAATTTTTATAAATATTTGAATATGCTTAATATGTTGATCAACACTATTAGAAAAGATAAGAATATCATCAATATAAACAATAGAAAAGGTACTGTAAGGAGTGAAAATATCATTCATAATGTTTTGAAATTCTGAAGGGGCATTTTTTAACCCGAAAGGCATGACATTCCATTCATAATGTCCAAAAGGAACTGTAAAAGCAGTCTTATATTTGTCAATTTCAGCAATTTGAATCTGCCAATAGCTAGATTTTATATCAAATTTAGAAAATATAGTAGCAGCTTATAAACGAGCCAATAAATCTTTTTTATTGGGAAGAGGATATCTAATCCATTTCAAGACTTTATTTAAAGGTTTATAATTAATAACAAGCCTAGGAGCGCCTCTCTCAATTTCAGAAGCCTTATTAACATAGAAGGCTGTGCAACTCCAAGGGGAATAACTTTTCCTAATAAGTTTTTTCTCTATAAGAGAAGAAATCTCAGTTTTACAATATTCTAATAACACAGAATTCATTTAAGCGGGTCTGGCTTTTGTAGAAATATCATTTTCATTAAAATCTTCCTCATAAAGAAGGGGAACAATATGCTTTTTACGATCCCAAAAAGCAGTTGGAATATCACTACAAATTTCACAAATAATTTGTTCCTGTAAATTCTTAATTAAGAGTTTTATTTTAGGAGCATTAATTTGGAGATTTATATTCATAATTTTAAAATCTTCTTGTAAATATTCTAATTGTTTTTCTTTAAAAACGAGTTTATCTTTGACCTAATTGACTTCTTTAATACGAGATTTAGTAATAAATCTGAATAAAATTTCTTTATTGTCAAACTGTGTAACTACTCCCTCTTCAGTTTTAGTAAATGGTTCTATAAGTTTTAAAAAGGGAGTTCCCAATATAATTCTTTGGGATAAATCTTTGATCAAAATAAAAGTACTTTTAATGCATAGACCATCATTACAAACATAAGCATTAGATAGCTTAAATTTTATTTTAAGTTTATTTCCTCCTGCACTAGTCATAGATTCGGAAGTTTTTAATTCAAATTTTGTATGATTAAAATTGAGTATTATAATTTGAATGGTAGATATAAGAATTTTAATTCAAATTTAACTTAAAATAATATAAATATGTGCTCTCCCTATATATTCTCACCCTCTTACCCTTACTTCTCCCTTCAGTTAGGACTTGTGCCGATAACAAAGGGTAAAGACAGAAAAAACAAATATTATTGTGCCGTAAGCGCAGGTTACCCCGAATATATATATATAAGCCTTTCTATTAAAAATTGTTGTTAAGTTAACTATCTAAATTATATGGGTAAACAGAAGAACTTTTTAATAAAATTTAGTAGAAACTCATTATAGCGAATACCTTCACCTAGTTTCATAAAAAAGTTAATCTATTTATTTCTCGAAATTGACGATACTTAAGTTAGTTAACTTAATTAAGGACGTTCTTAAGTTAGTTAATTTAATGATGGTTCTTAGAAAAGGGAACCGCTATATATATATAATTTTTTTTCAAATTTATTATATATTAATTCCACCATCGCATTAACTATTTTTATTGTGTTTATTAGCCTCATAAAATTTTAAATTAATTTAACATTTATAGCCATTAATCATAATAGTTATTTTTCTACTTTTTTTATGTTCATAATTCAATCTATAATATGATTATGACGAGATACTTTTTTTATCTCTAATTATCTTAATTATTTGCACTTATTTTTGAGATATTATACTTAAATAATTCAACAGCTAGATTAATGAATTATGAAATTATTTTATAAAAAAAAATTCCCCAAATAAAATATATAATAAATAGGTCCAGTATTAGTATTATTTGGTAAATGCATCCAATATCCTTTTTGGAATACCTAATTTGATATATTATTCTTGTTTTTATGTAATTGATGTATCAAAAGCCGTAATTCTTATTATTAATTCGGTTGAAAATTTGGTGTTTTTTTTAAGTATAAGAGGCAACCTACAATTATCAATATTAATTAAACGAATAAAGTTTTATTTATCGTTGTTAGTTCTTTTGAATATGTCTTTGATCCGACTCAAACTTACAGTTCTTAAGTTTGGTTGGACCTTGTTAAATGTTGGACTTTGTTAAATGATGTACTCATGTTTGTAATTGCATTTGCATGGAGATGTTATTTGCTCGTGTTGATTTCGCGTCGAAATGCTCTAAATTGCTTTTATAATTAAAATATTTACTCTTAAATTGTTTTACAATAATGTAAATGGGCATGCAAATTGAACGCATTTTAGTTACATGTAGAGTTGGCTTTAGACTTAACAAATGAGTATGGAAAAAATCTTCATTTTTTTCTTATCATAAGAGCCAAGCAACTTCGTCTCTATCACCCTGCCTCCATGCCAGTCTCAATTATCAATCACCTATTTCTCTTTGTTAAATCAGCGTTGCGTTTATCACCCTATGATTGTTATCGCAATGAAACAATGTATTTATTGGCTTTCTGCATTTATGTAAACATTATGCATATACTCCTCCAAAACTCAACTCTGCTTTCGAGGATGAATGTTATGAACTTAAGTTTGACATGAAAAAATATAATAAATTTGAGAGTAATTTATAAAACTCATGAGCACCTTTTCTTGCAAACCAATTTTCAAGAGTAAGTTCTACTCATGGATTCATAACAATTGGTATTAAAGCAAGCACTATGCCAAGTATGGGGTCGAGCACCCAATGTAGTTTGACTAAGTTATAGCTCGGTATGGGACTGAACACCCAAGTATAGCATTGATTGGACATAATGAAGCTGAGTTACAGCTCGAACCAACCTTTGCAAAAATGGCGACTTATTGATGAGGCAACTTCTATGTTGGATTAAAATGTTTAGTACTAAGAGCCAAGTCATTGAATGCTGATAGACAAGTTAATCCACCAAAGAGGAAAAGGCTACCAATAAATCAGTGTTTTATATAGTGGGCGATTGTGGATGACAGTTACGAAGTATGGTAGAATGTTTTGAACATAGGTCCCGCATGAAAAAATATTAAATTTGAGAGTAATTTATAAAGCTCATAGCAAAAGTGTACAACATTTTTTTATTGTGAACTTGTATCATAGTTAAGATTATACAATTCTAACTATGTTTTACACTTTTACATTTTCTTATTTAATGTGAACAAAACATCAATAATTAAAGTAATTGCTCTGCTCTGCCCCCTTTCTTTTATTTTATTTTCTCCCATATACTTTCCATGGAAGGAGGATGGAGAAACTCAGTTGCCTGTAAAGGTTTACATTAGATATAATAATACGTTTATATTTGAGTGTTTTTGGATTTTTTTTTAGATCTATAAAATGTTTGTATATCTTTTTGTTAGTGTTTTTGTCAACCTTCTTATGGAATATGGTGGCTTGTCTTGACCAGTAAGAATTAGAGTGGAGATGAACGTATTTACTTTTATAGGTGGAAAACTAACTTAAAATTATGAAGATTTGTACTTATTCCTTTGGGTATTTTTTTTATTTCGTTTTGGTTTTTTCTGCTGAAGTTCCGACGTTGATGAAGACTCTTCTTTTAAAGATTTCTTTTGATTGTATTTTTATGTTTTGGGCACGTGCCTTATAGGTATTGTCTTTAATATCATTTGTTTTTTTAGGTATTTTTTTTATTCCATAAGACTTTTAATTGATGTGATTTATGGCCTTTTTATTATCATTATAATGTTTGGTGCTTATTATTAATGATATTAACTTCTTATTTCAACAATAATAATTAAAATACTCTAAAAAAGCATAATTCAATTCTTGAACGGATATATTTTTTATTATAAAATGAATTATGAAGTTGAAGTTATAATATATTTGTTCAATAATTGATTAATGCATTTAATACAAGTTAAACGAACAATCCATAATGCATTTAGCACAAGTTAACATCCCAAAGCATGGCGTGGGCGTTGTACCGATTAGTCCACACATAATGAAACCTCTTTTAGAATACTTCCCTCAAAAGGAATCAACGCTCTTCTCGGTACGCAAATCTCTTTTTTTATGCAAATGTATGTGTATATGCTTTATTTGTTTACACAAGAGTATTCGACAAACTTGCTATCACTTCTTCACTATTACTAATTATATACGTTTGCTTCATCCAATGCAACTTCCTTAGAATGGTCGAGTTACGTCAAGTGTAATAAAGGCCGCTTTGATCCTATATTAATATGATTGATGGACCTGATTAGATACAAATACATTTTAGTAATGACAACAAATATGAGCTCAATTTTACAACACATAGTTATAAAGTTACACATATAACCCAAGTGGGAGATTGAGCTTATATGTAAAATAATTATGTGTTGTGGACTGTCGCATGGTTAATCCTACTTTAAAAGTGATAAACTAAGGTTTAAGTTATTTGAGCTTAAATAAATATAATAAAGTGTGGACCTTTAATGTGTAAATACTTAAAAATAATTTATTTTTATGATGGGCTAAAATATAAATACAAGAAAGATATTAAGGTTTACTATCTATATATATTGTGGTTATGATCCTCAGATCGCACGTACATATTTTGTAGAGAAAGCTTAAAGATTTTTCTAAAAAAATGCGTGTAGATCTGGAAGCCAATCACTCAGTTACAAACAATATTACTGATTATATAAGGTTGCTACATCCGAAGCAATTTCCTCATAATTCTACTATTGAATCAACTTTCTACTATCTGCACTATTACTGATTATAACTCCTCTTTAATAAGAAGCTTTCCATTCCTCATAATTTTAATCTTAAATCCGTAACTTCCTCAAAATTTTACTATTGAATCAAGTTAGTGAGTTATTATATATATCATTTTCAATTATTGCTAATAGTCATATTTTTTAAGTGTTGCAAGGGGATTCAAAACTTGGTACTAAGGGTGGTAACACTGGTGTTCTACCAGTTAGGCTAGGACGCGAATATGATAAAAAAAATTCTTTAAAAAATAACATGTACCAATCTATTATATAATTTAACAAATATGCCTCTGCCATTATATGTGAACATATAAAATCAAACATTTATATTCCCAACGTTTACAAAACGAATTAATCTCGCATCTGACAAAAAAATATATATCTCATTTATACAAAAAACCACTAAAAATCATCAACTTAAGTATAATATTGCACATCTTTGTGGAGATTAAGTGTCTTCCATTTATGTTAATTATGTGTTGTATTTAGGGTTTTTGGTTTTCTATTAAGGTGTTAAGAAAATTTTAAAATGTTTAAGATTTCAAAAGTTTACACACGCATTTTAGATTTGGCATATGAATTAAAAATAAGCTTTATTATGTTGCTTTTTGGAAAGATAATCAAATATTGTTGTAAGTTGTCCCTTAAAAAACGTCATAGTTAATCCGTATTAATGTTGGTTACAGTAAAATTGACATAATAGTTATAAACTTTTAAAAAGTATCATAAGGCGCATGAATTATAATAAGCTTATTGCGTCGCTTTACTTAATAATTGTCATTTATAGTCTATATCACTTTAAAATTGACATAATTATTCATTATTTATGTAGGTTTCAACTGAACTGACACAATAGCAATAAACTTTTAAAAAGCGATACAAATGTGGCATTATTTAACCTTTTATGTCATTTTTTATTTGACCAACATATTTTAAATAATAAAAGCAATATATTAGGCCTTTTTCCTTGTAGTGGTTGTTCTTAAATTGCAGTTGCTAACACAATCCTTGTTCCGTAGTCTTGAACCAAGTTGTGTTCAATGTTTAAAAAAACAAAAGACTCGTGAGTCAATGCGAGATGGAAGGATAATGAATTGATGCTTACGCCTCAAGGGATTAAATAGAGGCTTAATGTTATGTGGTTAAAGTTTAGCTACACCTCCTGCGATATAGTAACTAGGAGATAGCCTTTTATTATTACGCTTGAGAATGCTTGCAATTCTTTGATAGTTATAAATTACAACTATTTCCTATTTATAGTCTCCCACCTCCTCAAAGGATGGTGGAGATCAAATATAATCTACGGCATAGATTAAATCTCTAGAATATTATAAGATATTACAATATTTCATACTATTATTTACAATTATAGAATACTCATTATATATATATATAATATTTATAGTTTTAGAAGTTTCAAAGGGTTTCTCCATCATTTTCATTCATCTATCACTCTCCAACGTGTTCTGAAACTTTCTGCAACATGGTTTCCCCACTTTCCCTTAGAATATTCTTAAGCCTTCACCATTGGCGCTTAGCCTTGTGACTGAATGTGCACACCAATCTGTTCTAAATTTGGCGATATTTAACAATACGCCTCATTTGAATGAGGCGAACAAGTCTACTTGTGACTGAGTGGGTGAATACCTTTTGGTTGTTTTTTAATTGTTTTATTTGCACTTTTTTATTTATTTTTTACGATCTTCCCGCTTTGTTTGGGAGTTTAAGAGAGAAAATAAGAGAAAGTATCAATTCACAGAGAAAATAAAGTGAGGGAAAGGAAAATAATTTTATAACGCACCTACCTTAATTACAAACCCATCCAATACAAATACTAGACCGTCGAGACCAGGTGCTTCGAAACAAAGTCATACCATTAGTAAAGGTCTTGTGGCTACACGACGGAGCTAAGGAAGCAACGTGGGAGTTATAAACTAATATTCGTGCCAAATATCCTGAATTGTTCAATTAATATATGTTAATTAAAAATTCAATGACGGGATTTTGTTTAGTGGGAGAAATTGTGACACCATGTTGTTATATTAATGAAATTGTGTCTTAATTAGCTTGGTTAGTGTGGAAATTGATGTAAATGGTGATAACGTGTGAAAATATAGGTTTTGTGAAATTTGAGCCAATAGGCACCTATTCACTTGGTAACAGGCGTTTGTTCCTGTTGGGGTTGGCCATGGGGCATATTACATTCACTGTCGGACAGGGGACTGTTGGACAAAAAATAGGAACTTGTTCGGCCAATAAGTGCCTGTTGTTATATCAGTTTAAAAAGTTTAAAAGGGTTCTAGATTGTTCCTTTGTCAATTTTATCATTTTTCACTAAAATACAGAGCTCACTTTCCTCTATAAACTTCTCTATAAAATTTCACCAAAATCTAAATTCTGGAACCGACTTTGCTTTAGGGGAAGTCATTATATTCCTTATGAGGATCGAGGTAACTTGGGAATTTTAAGATTTCGTTGGACGGCTCCGAATATCATATTTCTTTCTTCCTTTTTGCTTGTAATTTCGAGGTACGGGTTTATAAGTTTTCAAATCAGAAAATATGAATTTTATTTGATGAAATATGAATGATATTACGCATAAATATTTAAATGAAACCCATATTCTTAATTATTGATGATTACACATGTTTGAATTATGAATTTAAGAATAAAAGCAATAGGAGCCATCTAAACTCAGGGTTTACGTATTATTCGATCCATAAGGGTGCCCACGAGTGTATACGTAATATCTTGATGAAAGTGGATCATTAAATGGCTTTATGTATACACACCAAGGGACATGGATGAATAATTAATAGAGTTTATACGGCACATGTTCTTTCTAATGTTCCATTTAATAACATGCACACATATTTACATTCTTATTGTGCCAATCGGAAGCTCGGTAATGTCTCGGAAAGCTTGAAAGCATTTATATGGCATATGGTTTGAAGGTTTATTTCTTGAAATGCTTATATTTCATATCTATGGTGATGAGAGATTGTACTTCTTAGAATTAGACGATTTCTTGTATATAAATAGTGCTTGCCGGGATGGGAAAACAAGTAGGGCTTGGTATCCCTTGGGTTGAAAATACCTAAACCCTAGGGGAAGTAATGTTTGGCCGCCTATAAGCCACCAGTGAGGAGTCCGGGAACCTAGGTAATTGGTAAGGCACTATGGATCCTGTTAACATCTGTGGTTGTGTGAAATTGGGGACGGGCAGTTGACTCGGCGAAAACAATGCGAGTTATTACACCCAAGTGCAGGTGATCGGTCAAGTAATAAATACTTGGTAAGTCCGATGTCGATCCACGGGGAGGAGGGTAGTTCTTTGAGTTAGGAATGTTTCTTTCAAGAGGAGGATGAGAAAATAAATGAAAAGATGATAGACTTGGGTAATAAGAAAGGAAAATGAACCTAAATTAGAACTACTAATTAATTAAACTAAAATTAAAGGACAATCTAATCCTACGGTGCAAAAGTAAAAGGAACTCACGAGCGCAAATTATATACCTAAAAGGCTTTCTAAATGCACTAAGGGAACATGCAATTAAACTCAAAATAAATAAAACAGCGTACTAACTAAACAAATTAAAATATTATATGAACTTAACTCAATGAGAAACAAACGTTAGGGAGGGGTATCCGTAGTTAAGGAGTACGAAACTAATCTATTGATCAGAAAATAACCCTAAAGAGGGGGAATATGGTTTTAAAAACTTGATGCGGAATTAAAACGTTTTTAAAATGTTTAAGCAAAGCAACTTAGCTAAGCAACAATATCAAGGAAATAATCAATTTCAAATAATCAATCCCAAGACAAGCAAATAAGCAATCATAAAATACAAGCAATAATATAGCAATAAAATGAGAGCTTGAGTTTAGAAATATTAAACCAATTTGAAACTCAAGACTTTTTGTCCTCACGGTTCGGTTTCCTAAACCATGCGTCCGCACTCGGTTAGTTTCTCGAGAATTTTCACTATTCAATCTTCTTTGGGTGAAAATCAAACCTCAATACAAATGTTGCTATGCACACAACACTCACAATGTAGCTATACCCACTACACTTTTCACAAGATATGTTCTCTTACTCTACAAAGAGACAAACTCTCTTTTAAAATGAAGAATGAATTGTTTGTGGTGATACACACCAATACAATAACTCTTAAGTGTATTTTAAGATTACAAATGAAGCTCACACTAAGTTATAAATATTGATCAAAAATATATAGCTCAAAAGATGAAAGATTGATCAAATGTGTTATTGAATCTTTGTATATTTGAAAATGTGAATAATAGAGTATTAGAATGATTCAAGGTGTGTTAAAACATATCTAGGACCTCATATATATAGCTTTCAAAATCATATGGCCGTTGGGGGTGATTAAGAAAAGTTTTGGGTCAAAGGTATACAATTTCAAATTTTCCAACAACTAGTTTTGACAAAAAATTTAAATTTGTTTTGATAATTTCTCCGAATTTGATCATTGGATCATGCTCAAATTTTGGTCAAAAGTGTTACGAGATGTTGTCTAACTACTGTAAAAATTTCAAAATGATCAAAGTCTGGGAAAGCGACCATCATACCGTTAGATCAAAACTGTGCGAAAATTGAGCGAATTTTAAATGTAAAATTAAAACATTTTTGCAATTTAACAATTTAATTCCAAATACAATTCTAATGATTTTGTGAACCTCAGAAATATGTTTCTAAGATACTTATTTTTATTATAGCTTAAAATATGATCATTTAAAATTAATATGAATTTATTTTGAAACTTGGTCTTTGTAAAATGATGTTTTTTCAAAGAATATTCAATTACAAGCTTGTTTGAATCAATCTTTAAAATATGCATAAGTACGTTTGAGCTATAAGGATTTGATCAATAAAGTAACTTTACATAAATCTTAAGGACTCACGTAATTACTGAATTAACGAGTTTTCGAATGTTTTGATTTGTTTATTCGGATTGATTTTCATTTGAAGCTTTTCACATAGTCTTCTGATCATTTGTGTTTCATGATTTGCATTGAGAGATTTGATCTTTCTTGTCTTGTCCAATAATCGAATAGTGAAAGAGTGATCATTGTCATGTTTTTCTTAAGTTTTTCAAGTAAATGAGATGTATACTTATATCAAGAAACATGTTAAATTTCACATGATTGATTTATTATTATTATCAAAATAAGATTAAGACCTTAGGTCAACAATCTCTCCCTTTTTGATGATGACAATAAATTAATGTGTATTTACAATAACAAGCATAAATAGCATATAAATGTAAATAAATAATATGCTCCCCCTTAATTTATGCAAAGATGACAATTAAAAAATATTGCAAATATTTGAGATAGTTTGAAAAATATATTTTTCAAGTAAATGAACCGTATACTTATATCAAGAAACATGTTAAATTACACATGATTGATTTATTGTTATTATCAAAATAAGATTAAGACTTTAGGTCAACAATTTCCCCCTTTTTGATGATGACAATAAATTAATGTGTATTTACAATAACAAGCATAAATATCATATAAATGTCAATAAATAATATGCTCTCCCCCAATTTATGCAAAGATGACAATTAAAAAGTATTGCAAATATTTGAGATTGTTTGAAATATATATATATATATATAAATAAAGCTTTTAAAAGTATGAATGTAAAAAAGCATGTAAAGTCAGTTTAAAGCATTTAAAATCTTACCACAACATTTAAAGTAAATATAAAAAATCTTACCACAGCGAAAAATCTTACCACAGCATCAACATTATACACGTATTTTCTCCCCCTATGTTAACATAAAAAAGGGATATAGACCGTGTTAGGGCGGTGGATTCTAGATGCACGCAGGGGAAGCTGTATATTTTGACTTTTCAAGAATATAGCTTTTTGTCTTCGGAATTCGTTCAGTGCTAGATAACTTTTGTCCCGTATTTCTTATTATCTCCATCAAGATCCATTTTCTTTTTATAACTTTTATAAGGGGTACCCATGAGTACGGGAAAGTAAATCACAAGTATGCCGAACACCTTTCGTTGTACATGTTCTTCTTGTGTTGCTTGCTCTTATAGACACAAAGGATGTTAGCCATGGTGTGAATATGCACAAATTTTTCAGAATGTGATTAGTCGTCAGAATTATCGCATAATTTTCACTGTTTTCGGGGTAAAGAGTGTTGCAAATATTTTACAAAATATTCTCGAACATCAATATTTTGAGACTCTCAATTCATTTCTTTTTGAAGTTATGGCGAGAGTCGAGAATCCTAGTAAAGGCTGTACTGAGCTCATTGTTTCTCTTGAACATAAGGTAGAAGAGTTACAATCATGGGTGACAGCGTTAGAGGCTTTGCAATTACGAGTGATGGCGTTAGAGGTTCAATTAGGAGAGTATTACAGCGCTAACCCATGCTTTTCTTTTGCTCCTCCTAGAGGTTCTTCAGGGCTCCTATCGTTAACAAAAAATGTTGCACCGGATATTAATCCTACTACCGAGAATCTTTCAGAACATGAGGTTCTTCCAATCGATACTAATTTGTTGGCATCTTCTTTATCTGGAGGATTTTTAGGGCTCCTCACGTCGGCAGAAGAAGCTGCACCTGAAATTCTTTCGACTACCGAGAATCTTTCAGACCATAATGCTTTTCTAAATGATGTGGGTTTGCCGGCATATCCTACTCTGTCAGATTACCAACCTGCTTGGGAAGGTTATTCATCGCAATTTTCTCAAAGTAGTGTTGTTGCAAAGGTTGCCGAGCCAATGAGTCCTGATTGGACAACTCTATTAGATATAAAGCATAATTTTGTTGATTATTCTTCTTTTAATCTCAATGCTGTTTTAAAATTTGATGCTGATGAACTTCAGATTCTTTTCCCTTCTTTTCTTTGAATAACAGATAATGATTTTTAGATTGCAAAATTATTGTTAGTTTATAATAACATGCAAAATGAAGACTTGTGTTTTTTTATCAAGTTGACAAGCATCACAAAATTTATCTTTAACAAATTTAGTTTTGGGTAATCCTTTAACTAATTCCTTTTTAGATAATTTGTGAATTAAATCTATATTAGCATGACTTAATTTTTATGCCATAACCAAGAAACATCATTCAACACGGATAAACATTTAACATCTTGTTGAGGCAAATCATCAAGTTCAAGAGTATATACATTATTAGATCTATAAGCAATAAACAAGATAGAATTATGTCTAATATTTTTAACAATGCAACATTTGGATTTAAAAATAACTTTATAACATTTATCACACAATTGACAAATACTAAGCACGTTATGTTTTAAACCGTCAACAAGTAGAACATTATCAATATAAGAAGATTTTTTACCAACTTTACCTATACCAATAATTTTGCCTTTGTCGTTATCTCCAAATGTGACGTTGCCTCCTTATTTAGAAGTGAGACTCAAGAAATTTCTCTTTTCTCCCGTCATGTATTTCGAGCATCCACTATCCATTGACCATTTTATTTTGCTAGCTTTTGCTCTTATGCAAACCTACACCAAAATCTTAAGCAATTTCTCTTTTGGTACCCAAAATAAGTTGGGTCCTTTGGGTTAGCATACATAGTGGTTCCTTTAGGAATCCAAGCAAGTTTATTCTTAGCAAAATTATTTTCTTTGTAATTACAAGAATGTGCATTATGAGTGTTTCTTCTATAAAATGAACAAAGATTAATGGGATTATGCGGTGTGTATGCTTTGAAAAAAAATTTGTAATCCTTTTGATTATGGATTTGATTGTAACCCAAACTGGCTTTATCAAAGACACACTTTTGTACACTCAATAGTTTATCCAAATTGTATTTTCCATCTGTGAACTTGGTTAGACTATTAGTTAAATCCTTTACTTTTTCTTTCAAATCTTCATTTTCTAGTGCAAGTAAGTTTAAAGTCTCCTTTCTTTTTCCTTTTTTAAATAGTTGATTTCTTTTTTAAAATTAATGTTTTCTTTTTCTAAAGTTTCACATTTGGCAGAAGTAATGAAATTTTCTTTCTTGAGACTTGCATATCTTTTTTAGAGAATTTCAAATTTAATATGTAATTCTTCAAACATGGTATATAGTTCATCATATTCATTATGCACACTTTCATTATCATCAAAATTATCACTAAATGAGCTATAGTTAGAATTTACCTCATCTTCTTTTGCCATAAAACAAAGGTTGGTCGTTTCTTCGTCACTAGAATCGGCATCCGATTCTCCTTCTTCGAAATCGCTCCATGTTTCTTTTAGTGCATGCTTCACCTGTTTGAATACTTTATCTCGTTTGTCCATTTTCTCCTTCTTTCTAAGTGGACTATTTGGCTTGATATGACCGGGTTCATGGTAATGATAGCACATTTTGATTTCTTCATTTTCTCCTATTTGTTGATTTGATAGATCATTGTTTTTTTAGAGGATGATGGATATTTGTTATCCTTTCCTTGAGAATTTTTCTTCTTAGTTAGAAATTTCATAAATTTTCTAGATAAAAGCGCCATGTCTTCATCACCATCCATTGATACATCATTATCTTCATGTTGAATAGTTTTGAGAGCTAAAATTTTCTTTGATTTTGTATCCGCTTCTGCTTCTCTTTGAAGTTTCTTCTCATGAGCTTTTAGAGATCCCAAAAGCTCGTCCATGCTGAGTGTTTTGAGATTCTTTGCTTCTTGAATCGCCGTCACTTTCGGTAACCACTTCTTTGGAAGAATCCTAAGAATTTTTCTTATCTTAGCTTCATTAGAATAAACATTTCCAAGAATATCCAAATTATTAGTAATAATAGAAATTCTACTATACATGAAAGTAAGAGATTCATTAGGCTCCATTTTAAATAGTTTATAATCATGAACAAGCATATTTATGTTATTGTCTTTAACTTTAGTGGTTCCTTCGTAGGTAACCTGAAGTTTATCCCAAATTTCTTTGGCCGTTTTGCAACTAGAAATTTTGTTATATTAATCCATGCTTAATGCACAATTTAAAGCATTTAAGCTCTAGCATTATATTGAATTTTCTTAATATCATTTTCATCATACTCGGACATTTTCTTAGGAACAAAATTTCCACTATCATCTCTTTTAGTAATTTCGTAAGGTCCTTGAAGTATAACTATCCATTGTTCAAAATCACTAGATTGTAAAAATATACTCATTTTACTTTTTCAATAGCTTTAATTTTTACCATCAAATAGGGTGGTCTAGAGGTGGAGAAACCTTCAGAAAAATAGGTTCCTTGATATATAAACATGATCGTAAATTCTAAGATTGTTAAATCGAAATAAGATTATAACATCTGTTGGTCGGAAAACAACCCTAGAGGGGGGTGAATAGGGTTTTAAAAACTTAATGCGGAATTAAAATATTTTTAAAATGTTTAAGCAAAACAACTTAGCTAAGCAACAATATCAAGAAAAATCAATTTCAAATAATCAATCCCAAGACAAGCAAATAAGCAATTACAAAATATAAGTAATAATATAGCAATAAAAAGAGAGCTTGAGTTTAGAAATATTAAACCAATTTGAAGCTCAAGACTTTTTGTCCTTACGGTTTGGTTTCCTAAACCATACGTTCACGCTCGGTTAGTTCTCCAGGAATTTATACTATTCAATCTTCTTCGGGTGAAGATCAAACCTCAACACAAATGTTACTATGTACACAACACTCATAATGCAGCTATACCCACTACACTTCTCACAAGATATGCTCTCTTGCTCTACAAAGAGATAAACTCTCTTTTGAAATGAAGAATGAATTGTTTGTGGCGATACACACCAATACAATATCTCTTAAGTGTATTTGAAGATTACAAATGAAGCTCGCACTAGAGTTATCAAGCTTGATAAAAAATATATAGCTCAAAAGATGAAAGATTTATCAAAATGTGTTCTTGAATCTTTATAAATTTGAATATATGAATAATAGAGTATTAGAATGATTCAAGGTGTGTTAAAACATGTTTAGGACCTTATATATATAGCTTTCAAAATCATATGGCCATTGGGGGTGATTAAGAAAGGTTTTGGGTTAAAGATATACATTTTCAAATTTTTAAACAGTTAGTTTTGACAAAAAATTCAAATTTGTTTTGATAATTTCTCCGAATTTGATCGTTGGATCATGCTCAAATTGTGGTTAAAAGTGCTACGAGATGTTGTATAACTACTGTAAAAAATTCAAAATGATCAGAGTCCGGGAAAGCGTCCATCATACCGTTAGATTAAAACTGTGCGAAAATTGAGCGAATTTTAAATGTAAAATAAAAACATTTTTGCAATTTAACAATTTAGTTCCAAATACAATTCTAATAATTTGTGAATCTCAGAGATATGTTTCTAAGATACCTATTTTTATTAGAGCTTAAAATATGACCATTTAAAATTAATATCTTTGTAAAATGATGTTTTTCAAAGAATATTTAATTTCAAGCTTGTTTGAATCAATCTTTAAAATATGCATAAATATGTTTGAGCTATAAGGATTTGATCAATATAGTAGCTTTACATAAATCTTAAGGACTCACTCAATTACTAAATTAACGAGTTTTCGAATACTTTAATTTGTTTATTCGGATTGATTTTCATTTGAAAATTTTCATATAGTCTATTGATCATTTGTGCTTCATGATTTGCATTGAGAAATTTGATCTCCTTGTCTTGTCCAATGATCGAATAGTAAAAGAGTGATCCTTGTCGCGTTTTTTTTTTATTTTTCAAGTAAATGAACTGTATACTTACATCCAGAAATATGTTAAATCACACATGATTGATTTATTATTATTATCAAAATAAGATTAAGACCTTAGGTCAACATAATCCAATCGTGTAATCCAAATCTAAGTTTAAACAGGATTTTTCACTAAGATTCAGCTCTTAGACCTTCCAACTATCCAATTATATTGCTACTATAAGTATATCATAGCCCATGTGTGACAAAGACTATATAGACTAGTTTTGAGCAATATAATTCGATAGTGAAGCTTTTTGACTTTGAAAAAGTGTAATTTGAAACCTAGTATTGCTAGAACGTGACAAAAATAATCCAAGTTGATTAAACTTTCCAAAAATCAGTAGCTTAACACTCTTCTAAGATTTGAATATGTTTGAACGTGATTTAAATCAAATTCGTCTTAAAAAGAACCCCGAAAGTCAAAACTAGCACTTTTTCGGCATTTACGTCAATAAACATGAAAACATGGCAAAATTAGTCAATTCACTTAAGGAACTAACCCAACTAATTATAGGATAAAAATCGTCCTCAAATCATCCACGTTAGGGTTTTAGTGCAAAAATCCATAAATCAACATTTTTTCGGTTCTTAATCAAATGAAAATTTTGAGCTAACTTATGAAAACACGTCTTTGATGCATGCAAAGATAAGAAAATACTCATAAATTAAGTAGGTGATCTATAACCAATTTAAAAATCATATTCAAACCTAAATTGGATTATATTTAAAGATTAAGTTCGCATCAATTACTACGGACCCTTGACTAAAGGTTTAACTAGACATTATCAAATAAATAAAAAAAAAGCTTAAAAATCATGAAAAATAGTAGGAACACACCTAATAATATAGAAAATCAAATTTAAAAACTTTTGGCTTTGCAATTTCTCAATTCCGATTTAAAACGAAAATTTTACGGTAGAAATAATAAATAAACTAAAAAACCGACAAAAATTGAAGAAAATCGACTAAAACCCTAAAAATTCTGGAAAATTGTATTACTAATGATGAACAAAGAATCACTTTCAATCACACATGAATAACTTGCAAAAAAAAATAAACTATTTGAATACGAAATAAGAAACAAGCATATAACGACAGAAATATCAAAAACCGACAATTTCGATCTATAAACCCTAGGATCAGCCCCTAAAACGTGGTTTTAGGTTTGATTCCAGAATATATATGATCTCTAATATCTAATCTATGAATATCAAATAAAACGAACAATATATCAAAAGCAATCAAATTGAAAGAAAAAAGAAAACTAGGTTTTACCTGGTATGCGATTGAGACTTGAATTGAAAACTGAATTGAACGATGAATTAATGTTGAATATACTAATGTTCCGGCCTTAAAATATAATAAATAAACTAACCTAACAATTTTTTTGAAGAAAGAAAAGAAAAATCACTCAAATTTGATCGTCAAAAACAGTGCAAAAAATTCCAAGAACGTTACGGTGCTTTCTGTCTCTCTACTAATCAATTCTAAATTATTGCATACCCTAAAATATGAGATATATGAATTTTTATATAGTACAAAAGTATTTTCAATCGTGATTTTAGTAATCATTAAAGAAACAGGCTGAAACATGGCTTAAAATTGAATTTAGGCCTAAAATTGGGCCTATTTTCTTTATGATGCCTTATTCTTTTACTCATAACTTCCTGCTCCGAATTCTGATTGATGCACCATTTTATCCTACGTGTAAGTAATTCAAAGCTCTACAACTTTTATTTATGGAGATTTCTTCAAATTCCCATTGTAAAAAAGTTTTGATCAGTTACAATTTCGAGCTTCTTACGGCAGTTCTTGGTTTTCTTCAAAAACTTCAGGAATTAATTCAATTAAGCTTCTTTCCTTTTAGAATCACTCTTGGATACTTGGATTCACTTTATTCATGCTTGGGGACTTGATTTTATCTTCTTGTTAGTACTTTCGGGGTAGTTTGCTGAGTTTTCCTTATCTCGGGATGGATACTGACTTCTTCTTCGGACCTTCTTCTTGAGCTTTTCCGCTTTCAACCTTCTATCTTACATACAACCTCAGTTGCTTAACCGCTTTAGGTATCTAAAATGGCTTAGTAGTATAGAAATACAATGCAATGCCTTCTTTTGATGCTTAAACTGAATTTACATGCAATTTTCGATTTTAGATTGTATCTAGAAACTAATTGAGCCTTGTTTAAGGGTTTAAAAATGCAATTTTTGGGTTCAATCACAGTCCCATTCTGACATTACATCGGCAACATATGCATTTTTTGAGGCACCGAATTGTATTCTCTTATTGATGACTTGGATTCTCAAAAGCACGGTAATGGTTGACACACGGGAGGTAACTTGCATAGCACATGCATGCATTATTCTATTTAATGATTATTTTAATTTGAATTATCGAATAAAGCATGATTTGATAACAGGCTATTAACTATATTTTAAAATATGATGTCCCTTATGTTTCTCCCGTCTTACTGAACAAATAGCTCACCCCGTTTTGCTAAAATAATACATGTACCCAGTGAAAAACTATGAACATGTGCGAAGTGAATTAACCTAGGTGAATTATTCTCAAATTTATATGCAAACACAATTTAATTAATATAACATAAATTACTACAAAAAAATGATTATTTGGGACACTCACACGCCGTGCCTAAAAGTCTATTAGTCGTCCCTAAAAGTCTTTTGGGACGGCCTTGGGGACGGCAAATGAGGATCTTAATTGGTGTGCGTCCCAAAAGTTTAAGGGGCGGCTATCCCGAATGACTTTAAGGGATAATTTTATACTCCGACCAAAAAAACCTCAAAATCTCAAACATTTTAGGTCGGTTGATTTTGCCATCCCAAAAAGTGATCTTTAGGGATGGTTATTGCCGTTCCTAACTTATTGGGGCCAAAATTCACCCGCCCAAATTTAGGTTGGTGAGACCTAATTTGGGATGGAGTTGTTGTGCTAAAAAGTGCCATAATGCCTATTTCAATCATTTTATAAGGGACAGTTGGCCGTTCTTAAAAGTTCATGGTTACAAGAATTTTTTTTTCATAATTTTAGTACTTGTTACGATAAAATCTAATATCAACTTTACATCAATCACTACAAATTCCAGTACCAATATGAATTTATCCATTCCAATCACACACGAGCAAAACAAAACACTTGAAAATTCATATAATTAGTGAAGTAGATTCGAAGTGTTATTATATATATGTTCCAAAAAGAAAAATCAAAATTCCTAAATGTCCAAAAATTAAACAACACAAAATATAACTATCCAAACCAAAGCAAGCATAATCCCTAAAAGTTTTAACACCAAAATATAACTATCCAATATTCTTCTAAAAGAGAAATTGATCACCATAGTTGATAATATTCCCTTGAGTTTACAAAATGAGACCCTTCACTGAGATACCTGCCAAAAAAATCAAAGTACAATCAATAAATTTATTATGGAACAAATGCCTCTTAAATATATATTAGCAACACAATCCAAAAACATACATGTCCAAAATTCAATATATTATAAATGTCGTTGGCAATATTGCTGAGAATGCCAATGGAAACTATAGTCTGTGTGAACCCAACTGCATAAATATAACATTAAATTTTCTATTGTCATTTTTCTTTGTAAAGACCACGGAACCATATTCAACCATTTAAGAGATATAATAAACTTCTACTATAAAATGTTCAAACTGGATTCTTTAGAGAATAAACTTATACTAAAGAAAATCAACATAAAAAACACTTAAGCCATATAGTTTGAGCCAAATAAACTGCACTATTTAGAGAACTGGACTATTTAGAGAATAAACTGGCTAAATGTGTTCCGAATAAAAAATTGAATGTGTTCCGAACAAAAAAAAATTGTATACAAATAAATTAATTAAGAATAAACCGTACTTAAATGTGTTCCAATTTAACATCAATAATCAAATAGCATAAACATACATAGCCATTTAAAATAATAAACTATACTAGAAAATTAGGGAAGTTTGAGATCTAGGCAAAAAATCCAAGCCAAAAAACATTATAAATGCCATTTCCCACATTTCAGCTTTGTCATTATGCACAAAGCAAGTCTCCTATAACAAAAGGGGGACATGGACAACTTGAAAAAGGCATTTTCTAGTGATATTTCAAATGAGTCTTTTTGTGAGATAAGATGTATTATTTGGTTTTTGAGTTGATAAATTAAACAATGTAAATAAGCAGTGGATATAAAATAAGGAGACAATATTGGTATGTGATATGTACAAATTAAATATAAATCTATTGGAAATCATTAAGTAAATGTGTCACAAAAAGTGTCTCATCAAATTACTAAGGCATATATGTATTCTAAGCCTCTTTTGCCACGTCTAACCTAACTAATTAAGTATCATCCATCATCTAAAAATGTCCCCAGCAGATAAATATATATACATATATATATATTAAAATTTTATCTCCTCTTACCTCTCTAGAACTTCACTACTTCCTGCAAACCCCCTTACACATAACCCATCGCTTTAAATCTCAACTACATTATTCTTTATCCCCTTACATTATTTTAGATTCAAAAACCATTACCCCTTATTATATAGATATATGAGTTGTTATAAACCCCTATTGTAAGTAGCAAAATTTTTTGTCCAGCAAAGAAGGCTAACAACTAGGGACTAGATAGGTTGAATGTAAATAAGGGCGTATGGACATTTACAAGTCATTAACTATTACAACATTGTCTCATTATTATATAGACATGACATATTTAGTCTTATGTCCTCAGTCCCTTCTCTTATGCAATTTTCTAAAATTAAAATAGAACATTATATATATATAACATTTTTGGTAAGGACCAAGTTTGTGGTCCTTAAATACAGACCAACCCTTTTGAGGGGGTAAATGGATTCATGTTTTAATGAAACTTTGTGAAGATGATCTCCATAATTATCAGATCATCTCCACCAAATTTCATTAAAAAATTTAACTGGGAAGTGGGTTAACTAACAACTAAAATTTCAGAAGCCATAAATACGAACGTATATCAATTTTGAAGTTAACCCACTTCTTGGTTGAATTTTTTGATGAAATTTGGTGGAAATGATCTACTAATCATAAAGATCATCTTAACCATGTTTCATCAAAAAAAAATCATCCATTTACCCCTTTAAAAGGGTTAGTTCGTCAAATTCAATCATTCCAATATATTCACGTTCAGGAAAAAAAATGTCTTATATAATAACAATTAAAAATTACCAAGCACGGCATATTTACACTACTTCAGCAAATTTGAAATAAATTAGTATTTATAACTCTTTAGTAGTATATAGTTCAATCAAAAAATAACAAAGGTTCAAAGATTCAGGTTCAATAATTAGGATTCGAATCCACTAGAGACACACACTTGAGGGTCTAAATTATTATAAATATAAAATGTATAATAATAGCATATGAGTGATTAACATTTTCCAGCTGGGATCATTCATAGTAAAAATTTAAATCCAACACCCATATAAAAGAGAAAAAATGATAATGTCAAATTTGTACATTTGGTTGGCTGGAAGCATGGTTTTGCACTTGTGCTCCCTTTGTTTTTTCCCTCTCTAGCCATAATCATTATGTTACAAACGTGGAAACAAAATAAGTAACTTGCGTATAAATGGTCCAAAAATAACAATCTTAAAAAATAACATGCTTATTACATTTCTCTTTTCTTGTTGGCATTAGTAATGGTGTGCATTATGTTTGCCTATACACAGGTAATTGCATAACAATCAAATCCCAAATATACATGCCTATATGTATGTACTGCTTAGTGATATTTATTCAATAAAACCCCAAACAATGCATCTAAACCACATCGTATTCTAATTTAGAAGAAAAAAGGCTGCACATCTAAAACAAATCCCCAAAATTGAGTGAATGTCTACATATATACGTCTTTTTTATATATATCTAAATACACGTGTACGTGCCGAAGAATAATAGTTTAGAGAGAAATTTAATTTCCCCATTGGCAACCAAACAAAGAGCAATAAAACTATGAAAAGGCAAGGAAATTAACCATCTTGAATAATATGCTACTATACTTTTAGCAAGCATCTACTATACGACAAGTTTATAACCTCGTAAACAAGTACATCTTGCAGGTTTGTATATTAAGCAACTTCACCAATCAAGCTAAAGTATTACAAGAGTGAGAAGTCTAAGATATAGTATTGAGATTTAGGTTTATTTATAAGAGTGATTATCAATTTTTAGTTCATAGAGATTAACAATTTTTAGTTCTTAAACAAAACAAAAAAGATATCAAATTATATAAAATCAAATTATATTCAATAATTAACATGTCTAGGTAAAAGTAATAGAAGAATAAGAACAAATCGATGTATAAATTACGGCATAATTTTAGAAAACACAAGTTACGTAAATTAGGGCAAAAGGTGCACAATATGAAATCAGAGCATTCTAAAACAATATGACGTAAATTAGGGAAACTGAGAGTGAGAGATTACAAAGTGTAGAACCTGGGGATGGTGGTGATTTGGTTATGAGAGTGAGAGAGTGGTGGTTCAGGGTTTGAGAGTGAGACGGTGGTGATTCGAGGTTGAGAGTGAGACAGTGTGCTGAGGATTTACTTGTAGCTATAGTTGATTGTAGTGAACGGGTCGGCATCAAGAGATTCGCCTGTGGTGATTCGCAGGTGGTTAAGGTTTTGTGTGTGAGAACGAGCCATAGAGAAAGAGGACTTAAGTGATAGAACAAAAGGCGTACTGAAAAAAAAAATAAAGAGGGCTTCTTTTACAACTTAAGATTAAAATAATATAACCTATGTCGTTTTGTTATACAATTTCTTATTTTGTTTTTGAGACGCCGAAATCATCTGAGCAAGAAATGGTCTGCTAAAGGAAAATGAGTTTTTTGTTATGAGATTTACATGGCCGTTGTAAATGTCTATTTATAAAGCACGGCAATATATTGCCGTCCCTTATATTAATATTTGGCACCCAAAAAAGCGGCCGTGCCTAATCGTGGGGTCCCAAATAATCATTTTTTTTGTAGTGAAATAAACCTATGAGTCTACTAATTTTAACTTAGAAAGTTTGTTTAATCTTGTCTAGCATGCATGCATGCGTAAAGTAAACAATTAAACACGGATAATCAAAACAAGGTATAACGAGGTATCCCTGCAGTGCAAGACTAATCCTCAACAAACAATTCTACTATAATAATCAGAAGAAGTATATACTCAACTAATCATTAACCGACTTAGACGAACAATTCTTGAATCGCTCAAGAACAACTCTAGACGAAACCTTTAGTGCGACAGCTTCCTTTTTGAATCTCTTAATTTGGAACACAAAGTATCGTGTGCCTCGGACTAGCTTCGATCTCTTTGATCGCCTCGCGCTTCAATGATGGGTTGGGATCTTTGTTCTTGAAGTAAAATAATTATATTGACATAACAATTGATTCAAAACCCTAGGTGGTGTGATGTGAAAATTGCTATTTCAAAAATATGAATTTTGATATAAAAAAAGCGTTGATTGATATGAGACCCTAGAAGTTAATTTATAGAGAGTAATAAGTCCAACTCCTAGTTGAAATATGAAACATACCAATTTAAACAAGATTTTTCGATAAAAAATATAAGCCTAGAAAATACATGCCAGACCGGTCCAAGTTGTCGAAAGCTGGACTGGTCCACTACTATGGAAACTAAGAAAAATCCTAACTGTTGGACCGGTCCAACAGGAACTCCTATACCAGTCCAAAATCAGGAATTCAATTCCCTGAGGATTTATATACCGGATTGGTCCAACAACAGTCACTGTACCGGTTCGAAACACATGGTACTGAATTTTTCATTCAAAAACATGTTGTAATCTATTTTTAAAATAAAACACATCACCACCTAAGAGAACCAACCAATTTTACCAAGCTTGCCACTTTAAAATTTGCATTGTATCTAGGCAACTTTAATGTGGTTGAAGTCTTTAATTCGAACTGAGCTTGACTTAATAACTTACAAGTGAAACGGCGTTTTTGTTTAAGGAATAAAGCCAACATATTTTAGACCTTACAAACTCCCTATTTGGCTATTTTGAAACAAAATACCATACAACCTATAAATACTCAATGACTCAAAAACTATAATGACGCGATCCCACATGCAATTACAATTACATTGAAACACTTGAGCCTAAACCAAAGAACTAGATACTTGAGACATGCCAACACTTCAAATTTTTAGCGGTTGTATCATTATTAAACCTGAAACACCACAAACTCACAAATACCTTGAGAAACATATGAATAAACCAAGTAAGACAATTCTAAAAAAAAATATCCCCCCTTAATTAGATAACCAACCAAACAAATAATTCTCCCCCTTTTTGTAATGGATAGCCAAAGACAAGACAAAGAATATAGCATGGAAATAATACTTGCATTGAGCTAAAGAAAACATTTCATAATAACATAAAATTCCAAAAATGCAATAAGGTTTAATGCAAAAGACACAAATATCCAGAAAGAAATACGCATTAACCTAACTATGAAAATAAACTAAGAAAGCAATTAGTTAAGTCCTAAGTAAGCAACTAGCTAATCTTCTCTATTAATGTCCGAATGGGAACCTTCACTTGTGGACCCTATCGGAGCGACGCTTTCTTCTTTTTCTTTAAAAAGATTGCCCGATACCTTGGGCACACTTGCCTCTTCATTCAAATGGTTCCTTGAAGCTGTCCAACTTGAGGTATGAACCAATTTGATGAATTTGACGACCTAATTTGGCTTGATTGTGGGCCAGCTTCACTTGATTGCACCAAATGCAATCCATTTTCTTCAAAATGCGCTGTAATATTCCTTTGACACCCTTTTCTTCGAGTTGCTTGAACGACGGAGTGGAATGGGTGTGTTGACAAGAGGAGCCTTGAATAATCTTGCTCTTTGAACCAAGTTTGCCTGAAGATTTTATCTTAATAAACGGATGATCTTTATCACGATCGAGTCGAACATATATGGGAGCTTGAGACAAAGATTTATTCCATGAAGGTAAGATTATAAGTTCCTATTGAATTGCAAATCGAAGATTCGAACTTAAAGATAGGAACTTTCCAAAGGTTAAGAAGAATCCGGATAATGAGAGAGCCTAACACAATCTCGATTTTCAATGCTTGGCCCTCTTTGAGTAGAGTAAGACACTCAAAAATTCGAGTGAATAGGACCTCGGCTAAATCAATGGTGTGACCCCTGCTAACGTCATATAGGAAAGTGGCAGCTTTGGGACAAGTCTTCGAATGATGAGAATCTGGAGAGATACAATAATAAAAAATGGAGTGAAGAATACGATTGTCGGGTCTAAGAAAGCCTGTGGAAACCTGGATAAGGTTCCCCTAAGTGTGTGTATTACCAATTAACTCAGAAAGAACATCATTCATATTTGGCATTGTGGAAGCAGAGTATGGATATTGGGGATTCTCAAAAAGTGGAAGATAATACAAATCTTTAATGGATTACGCATCTACATGAACATCACACCACGAACCCATGAAACTATCCTATAAGAGTCACTAGGAAGTTGAATGACAACGGCCCATAAATAGAATTCCCAAACCATAAGTGGATAGTAACCATGGTTAACCAAAATTGGTTCCTAATGACGGGAAGTGATCCAATCCTAAATATTAGGAGGAATGGATGGATTGGATCAATGTGGATGAAAGGCCTCGATATTGAAAGCCCTTTCACAAGAAACAGGGACTTTGGCAATACGATTACCAAAAGTTTGATATTCCGTTTCAGAGTAGAATCGAGGAAAAAATTAACCCAAAACCAAATGTGATTCAGCCATGACTTGGGTTCCCCCAGAAAGGTTAGAGGATTCGACAATCTTGCATTTTCCTTTACCCTTGGATGAGGGTCGATGGTGAGATGACTCGTCGCTGTGACGAGGACGTTTAACAATGGGCTAATTGGTGATGGGTTTGGAGGAGAGTGATAGAATTTTAAACCTTTAGGTCTTCTTTGAACCCTTGGTTCTTGCCATGAAAATCAATGCAAAACAAAGCATGAAAAATTCGAAACCCAAAAACAAATACATGATTGAAAATGGAACCCTGGAAGGAAATGGAAAAGAATACTTACCAAACACTTAAAGGAAATGAAGCTTGAATGGTGATTGAGGTTGGCACTAAGGGAAAATGGCTAAGGTTTATGAGAGGAGAGGGACAATTTTATTTGAATCAAAGAGATTTGGGTTGCAAAGTTACGAATTTGCCTAAAGGAATTTTTGACATTCATAGGCGTCGGACCGGTGCATGATTTGATAACTTAGACCGATCATGTAAGAAAAAACATGCTGGATTTTGCATACGCCAGACTAATACAGGAATTGCTAACTTGGACCGGTTCGGCAGTTAAATCTGCTAGCAAAACTGACTTCTCTTTCACTGTTTTAAACGAAATGTGACCGATTTGAAAGGGAATGCCTTGATGAAATACTAAGAGATATTCATTTAAAGATTGGCAACATGCTAGCATAGTAAATTAAGCAATAAAAAAATTAACAAATAAGTCCTATAGTGCATAAATTTGTGGATAAAAAAAAATATCTTGAAAACACTTGCGTCCGAAAAATTTGCACTCTTATGCATATAAGTTTAGAGAGCCTCTAAGATATTAGATTTTTAACTATTTCTCCCTCATAAGCAATCTTTTGCTCTCATTTTTTTATTATTGATGATGGATTTATGTAAGCAATAATGCAATTTTGATAGAGGCTTTCACAATAGTGGAGGCCAGCTATACACCATTTTGGGAGCCTTCGGTTCTCCTTCTACTATGGCAGCCCTTTTCCATCCCCTCTACATTTTTTTCTCACTTTGCTTGACTTTTCATTTAATCACTCATTCCACTAACACCATAAGCTCACAAATTTCAACCACAATACTTATACTTCTTCTCTCTAAAAAGAATATATATGAGTGCACACTTTTCATTTAAAGAAAAAAATAATGTCTAACGCATTTGATTTTCAAAAATTTTCATGTAGATTATGCAGTGGAAAGTGAAATGGAACTAAAAACAAACTCTTACGAGATTGATTCAACAAACCACCGGTTATCAATACATTAGAAACATATAAAAGGGTATTTCAATATGCACATAAGAATAACCAATCATAAATAGTGCAAGGAGAATCTGGTTTTATTAAAAACAAATGAATATCCATAGGCGATATTGTATTTTGCAAAACCAATCAAAATTTCTTTAAATTAGCCAACGGTACTTAAGCAAGGATAAATTATTGAATATAACCGTGATACCATGTCATTTTGATGACATGGTATCACCAACCAATCAAATCGTTGGAATTTGCCAACTGACTCCTCTCTCTTAAATTGCGTCATCACTTCTTAACGGTGTTTGCTCTCTTCTCCATCAATCTCCTTTCTCTCTCTTCTTCGTCAATCCCTCATGTTCTTCTCGCTTCTGCATCCATCAGTTTCTTCTTCGCCAAATTAGTTTTAATTCAATTCTGGGATTACAACACAATTTTCTTGTATAACAAAGTAAATGTAGTATTAAAGAAGAAGAGACAATGGGATCAAGTTCATCATATAGAAGATGTCAAAAAGAATCTGAAAATATGGCAACATGGTTTTGGGGTCCAGTGAGAGTACGTTTGGATGTTCGTGGACTATAGCAAAAGCTTAATTCAAATAGGTTGAAGTTTTTCCATGGAAGAAATTAGGGTATCATTGATTTGAAAAAACAGGGGAATGACAAATAAGCAATAACCAAGAGCTTTGAAGTTTATAAGAAACTTACATCCATAGAAATTCAAATCTATACCCACTTGTTGTCTACCCATAATCAATTGATGATTCTGTGAAGTTCTGAGTAGCAATACTTGAAGTTGCATAAATCATACCCATTTTTTGTCTACGCAATTTAATTCAGAGATTGAACAAATTGGTTCGAGATTCAAAATTATCAATTAATTACCTTTTACTCTTTCTTGGTTTAATCATTATTTTAGGGGTGGAATGAAGGTCCAGCCTCTGTTGGAAAAAAAGAACATATCCAATGTTAGAAAAAAAAAAGAAGAAGTGCAACAGATCCAATTTCAACCTCATTGACAAAGTGAAAGAGAATGTGGAAGAAGTAAATTTCAGGCGGGTTATTACATTCAAAGAAAAAATATGGGTGAATTTAAGCATCCATTTACACTTAAATGAGATGAGAGATATGTTGTTATAAAGCAAGAGATGAGAGAAAAGAAGAAGAAGAAGGAGGAGGAGGGACGTCAAGATGGACAGAAGAGCGTTAGGTTAGTGGGATTCCAGTTGGCTTATTCTTACTTTTTTATTGGATGGTGATACCATGTGAGCATAATGACAAGGTATCACAGTTGTAACCAATATTTTCCCCTAAGTAAGGAGCTAAATTAGATCAATGCTAATCCTACCAAACTTATTCTATAAAACAACTACCCAAAGATTTTTGGAGATTATGAAAAGTTATGCTATCTAAGGGTTTTGTTATAATATCTGTAAGCTGATTTTCGGTGGGAACATAGGACAATGACACGACTTTTTCTTCAACCAACTCACGAATAAAATGATATCTGGTTTCGAAGTGCTTAGTCCTATAATGCTGAACAGGATTTTCAGAAATCTGAATTGTACTAATTTTGTCATAATAGACAACCAAAGTATCTTAAGTAATGCTATAATCACTCAACATTTGTCTCTTATAATTTTGTGCAATAACTCCCGGCTGCAATATACTCAGCCTAATAGCCTCAACAATGGATAAGGAGATGCAGTTTTGCTTCTTATTATGCTAAAAAATAAAAGATGTCCATATGAAAAAGCAACCACCAGATCAAGAAGACCATGTACAATAGTAAAAATTGCTTTGACTGGTCCGAAATAAAGAAACACAGTCCAATCACTTTGCCAAAAAAACTTGTAAAATATACATAAAATTCATGATAATTACAGAAAAAATATAAAAAAATCGAGAGTAAGACAATTATGCGATACTTTTTTCAATCATTGAGACTCTTTATATAGTAGAAAAAATTCTAATGCACATTTAACCATTATAAATCCTATAATTAATCTCAAAAAGCTTTATAAAATTTTATGTTGCAAAATAATTAATTATCATAAATCTATTCATAAATATACACAATTAAGTTTATAATTCATAATCTAATACATTTATTATTATCTTTATTAAAATTTTGAATGTAAAATAACTTTTGTACACTATGAGAAAGAGAATAATTAGAGATTGTTTGATATATGAGAGAGGTAGAGTAATTATGACACTATATGAGAGGAATTTTGAATCTATTATTATATAAAGCTAAAAGCCATTTCGGTGGCATCTACTCCCCTGTCAGGTTCAATTTTAAGATCTTGCCCCTTCATGCTTAAATTTCATAAAAAAGAATAAAATATTATCAATGCGAGTAGTGGAGATTAAAACATTGAGCATTGCAAAGATTGTATTGGGCTTTTAATCATTGGGATGTAAAAAGAAACCGTTGAGAGAGAGATTAGGCGGGGCTAATTATGAAGACGTGTTAATACCGTACCACGTGTACAATGTAGTTATCTATTTTACTAACTATATAATAAGATAAATGAAATTAGATAAAATATATTAGATCATTAAAAAATTGAGAAAATATTAGATAAATTAAAGTACATTTATTTTGTATCACATGTCATGCTCTCATCAAAATAAAATATTTTACTTTATATTATTATTATTCTTATATATGATATGATTTTCAATCAACATGATCAATAATTCAAAGAGAAAAAAGCAAAACCAAATGATCAAAGGCAAATTGTTTTCCCATTTAACAAGCTTATCTCCATTTTTTTTGTTTTCTCTCTTAATTAAAGTTGGAGAATTCTTTCATTACTTTATAATTCAATCAATCTCTTATCCTACCTTATGCATGTAGTGATTCATTTGAAAACAAACAAATTTTCCTTTTTTTGATTATATAACTTATAATGTTTGTCTCTCGATGTGTGAGATTTGTTATATTTGTGCAATTAATGAAAATTCGGTAACAAATTAACAATTTTATATGGGCATTTTAAATGGTGCCTATACAACATTTGATACTTTAACTAGTTTGTATTGTTAATAGATTGCTATAAAACATTTTAAACGCTGAAGTGACCAAATTTTCGATAACGGTGTGAACCTTATTATCATCAACTTTTGTATTCATTCTATACTCATATCGAATTTTAGTGGGTAGAATGTCATCAAAATTCTTTTCACATCACAACCACAATTAGCCAATTAAAATTGTCTTTTATGATCATTTTAAAAAAAATAATAAAAAAATGTTTAGATTAATTTGTTGTTAAATTGGTTTGACATTATAAACGATTAGTTGGCTTATAGATAGCTCTGGAAAGAAGGCAAAAAAATATTCTCAAAAATTACTACATGGATGGAGAAATATTCATCCATTTATATTTTTTTTACTATGCTCTAATTATTGTTAAAGTGCCTTTTCAAGATTAAAAATTTAATACAGGTGCCTGAATAAAAGGGTGCAAAAAAAATAAGTATTGGTGCTTCGCCTAGAGATAGAGAAAAGGAAAAGGCAAGGGGAGAGCCGATCTTCCAGTTCTACAGTATAAGGGTTCGAGCCGAGTGTCAATCCAATCACAATTCTTTAGGCTTGTTGGTGTTGGCTAAGCATGGAAGAACGGAGATATCAGTGCAGATGTCTTTCCTTGACCGAAGTCCTGCTAAATAATAAAAATAGCGTCTTTTTGGCATTTCAAACCTCCTAAAGCCAAGGCCCGATGAGAAAGGCGAAACCAGTTCCCAACAGGCTTGAAAGTTAGATGACCAAACCAAGATTAAAGGAAAAGCTCCCCTTTCTGAAGGAATCCCCAAACTGAGTCTGGAGTGAATTGTACTCGTCCAGGCCAGCGGGTAAGATGAACCAGACCGGGTCTCAAAGGCTTTCTTCTTTACTGGCTGTAACGTAACAAGCAAAGCACTTACACTCATTCGATTCCTTCATTTAGAACTTAAACTGGCTCTAGAGGAGTAGGACTTGAACCCTCAATGGCTAGACCGACAGCAAAAGAACCTGGTCACTCGCTCAAACTTCAGTTAAATTATGTTATAGAAAAAAGAAAGGGGATTCTTGAGTTTTTCCCCTCTTACTAAGAAAGCATTCATTCTTCAGCCCATTTCTCAAAATACTTCAATTGGCACACGCAAGAAATAGGCCAATTCAGCTTTTTGTTCAATTTCCCGTGGAGTCAAATTCTCATCAGCACGAGTCAAAGGAATATAGAAAAAATAGGCTTTCTACATATGCATAGTCTAAAATAACAATTTTTATCAGCTGTAGCAAAGAAAGAGAAACTTCATAGAAGTCAAAATATGAAAAAATAAGTATGCCTAGCTCTTTTATTCTATAGAGAAGGATTTAATTGATAGAGTAAGCACCGTAAAGAATAAAGATCGATTAGCGAGGTTTTGGGCCGATACTCTCAGTCCTAGGGTTCAAATGCTTTATCCTCGCGATGGGCCCTCCCTGCTCCCGAATGTCTTTCTAGGTTGGTAAAGAATCCATTTCTCTCGTATGCTGTCCGTAAAAACTCCTAAAACAAGTCTCTCAATTTCTCCCCCTTTCTCTCCAAATAAAATCTCCCAGTTTCATCCCCAAATCGGCTCTCCCTCCAAGCACGCCTCAATCGTCTCTCTCCCTCCAACAAAATCCGACCGGCTCTCTGGCCTCTACTGCACGCCTACACAGCCGATCGTCTCTCCTGTAAGCGGCACCCCCCCCCCCCCCCCCCCAACACACACACAATCTGATGGTTTGCACTTTTATACTAGAACTTGGAATCAATTTCAGAACACAAAATCAGTAAATCCCTTTGCAGTTTGCAGTCGATTTCAAGTTATTTATTCTAGTTATATTGTCTAGTATTTATTGTTTTATTAAACTAAACATATATTATTTTAGTATCGTAAAATCGTTAAAAATATTACTTAGTATTATTTAGTTTGCAATTTTATGGTTATATTGCACAAAATCAGTCTGCACTTTTATACTAAACTAGTTATATTATTTAGTTTTGCGCTCAAATGACTCGATGTTATCAGTTTGGACACGGATTATTCAATATTTCGATTTGATCGGGGGAACTTGATTGTTCTACTTTTTGTGCTTGTGATAACTTTTTGTTTGAAGACAGCTTGTTTTTTGTTGTTTGATGATGAACCATGTGATGACTTTGATGATTTTATTCTTGTTTTTGTTGAACTTTTAGTATTATTAATTATTAGTGTTGAACTTTGTGTTGGTTTATTATTTTATATATTTTTTCCCTAAAAGCTGAGGCTTACGCCTCATTCCACCTCGAGGCGTACGTCTCACCTCATTAGAGCAAAATGCCTTGAATACGCCTCTTGAATTTTAAAACATTGGTTGTGTATGAAATTCCAGTGAACTTGTTAAATCGTGACTCATCACCATTGTGATTTGTGCAGAAGCGATAGGCTTCTCACTATTGGAACCAGTTAAATGTGATTCTAATTATTTTTCAGCTTAGTAGTTTGAGTAAAGTTAAGGAATAATGGTGAGCCAACTGCATGCCGATGGTGCATATGACTCTTTTATTATACTTACTAGCCCTCCAAGTTTATGGAGATGTTAAACCTTGAAAGCTACTCCAAATAGAGTCAATGGGACATCAAGAATGGTATGATCAAGTCCTTATACTTGATCGATCTCTTGGAACTTAAAAAGTTTCACTTTTTAGATATTTGACCAAACTATGAAAGCGTTATGCACCTAGCCCACTCTATACTGTTTCAACCCTATCCTCAAACATAATTTTGAGAAGGCTACCAGCTATAAGCTCGAGTGGTATTCTTATCGCAAAAAAAAAGAAGAAGAAGCTCGAGTGGTATAACAATCTAAAATGCTAGGTGCATTGCTTTGAGTCTATATTTAGATATACACATGCAGAACTATGTACTTATTCCAATATATATGTATAATAAATAAATGTATAAAGTCGGTGAAGAGATGCAGTTACGTTTATTCCCGATCATTCAGAAGCTCCATGGACTCCTATTTATCGCATTCCTAAATTAACCCATCCATAGCCATGCAAAGCTAGAAAAAAACCTCACATTAATATATAACAAAGTGCTAATGTAGACGTTTTCCTACTTCACGTGCTTTTAAAGCTATCTTGTATTTATTTATTTCTCTTTCTTATTCACTCTCCTTTCTGTGAGCTGCTTTCTACATTACGATGATCATTTACTATCAGTCATTGTATCAGGCAATCGATGATCAAAGAATTACAAAATCTTATCAACAGAGATGAATCAGCTGTCAAATGCCTTTTCTTTGCTAGAACTGGATGTTGAGGATGACAAGGAACAAACAGATACTGCTATTGCTGTTAATGGAGAAAGTGCTGATGGAAGAGGTTACACTGATTTCTGTTGGAGAGCTAAGATAGCTCGAGTTTTTCATTAAAAAAAATATATTTAAACTATGACCAGATTCTGACCATTCTTAAGGAGTGACCAGCATTTCTAATTTAAAATAGATGCAAATTTGGTAACCGGAATTCGCTTAAATATATCATATAATTTAAGATGAAGGCTTTGAAAATGTCTCTGTCAACACATGCCTGAATGGCGGTTCTATATTCACTTGTTTTTAGACCAACTGTCCGATTTCTTTCAATTCACTGTAAACTTTTCACTATACTCATCTTACCTTCCCCACATATTTTGCACCTTTTCCTGAAAGTACATGTTTTTCTCACTTTGATTTACATATCAATTTTTCTTAACAGTTCTATGTTTGATATCTTCAAGATTTTCAACTGAGACCAGTGATCAATGTAAGATTTCAAAATAGTTATAACTACTTTATGTTAAAATCTTAAAATCACGTGTTATTGCCAAAGAAAGTGGTGCAAGATATGCAAAATTCTCATGCCAAAACGTCTGCTAATTTGTGGTGTGGAAGATGCAGATAGTAATCAAATTTTGCTTATGTCTTCAAGCTGTACATGTGTCTACAGACTCTGATTCCTCCAATCCAGATTTTCAATTTCCCTTTTGATCTCAACTCCTCACCAGCTACTGTTTCTCGGTCTTCAAAAACTATGAATTGATTTCTCTATATTAGGATACCAACAATACAATTTTGAGATTGCAGGTAAGGGTAAGAAAAAAAGTGATAGTTCTGGAGAGACGCCCTTATCAAAAAATGAGAATGGTGGTAATCGAAGCCAAGGAGAAGCATCAGGAGAGTACAGGATGCCTCTTGTGTGGATTGATTTGGAAATGACTGGTAAGCTTTCATTTTTTGGACTTTTGGGTTGTTGAAACTTGAAATAGAGATGGTTCGTTCGCTTGGTTTGATCTAAATCAAATGCTACAATATTTGGACAGGAAAGACACAGTATAATATGAAACAATACCAGAATGGCAAATCTTAAAAAAATAAGAATTGGGATGCCGGAAGGATACATTGATAAAATAATACCCCCTCCATCCCAAATTAGGAGTCCACTCTTACTTTTAGGGATGTCCCAAATTAAGAGTTCAATGTCCTTTTCAGGACACACTCAATGCTCCAAATCTCAAGATAGTAAACATATTTTGTTTGTGACCATTGATTATGTTGAGATTAGTTTATCCTAATACATATATGAAAGTCATACGAGACTCTTAATTTGGGATGGAGGGAGAATATATTATGTTATACACGTCTATTTTACAACAATATTGTAGTATGAAAACTTTAAATACAAATATGGGAACCAAAGCTTTAATAAATACCTTATGTATGTGCTTCAATAGCTCCATTTCAAGTATATCGTTCTTAAACTTAAATTTTAAAATTACTCTCATGCCCCATTTTTTTAAAGAATGAAATTGCAAATAGCCCCAGTCGTATTTAAAAGTCAAAGTTGTTGAATAAGTCAATAGATTCTTCTTTGGAGTATTAAATACATATTGGGATGTATTGGCGATGTATCCATATCCATATCCAGTACTCCTTTCATGGAACTTTTGATGTATCTGAGCGATTAGGTGCACCTGAGGTCATATGACCTCGAGTCATTTCATCAAGGTGTTGTTTTGACCTATCACTGATGTTATATAATATACTATGGTAGAGCTGTGAATCTGCTAATTACATAATTACTAACTTCATTGTATAAGATAGATGTGGGTTTTGATGCTTATGCAAGTTGCTTCAACTCATTCACACCGTTTCTGTAACTAGGCTCCTCTATCATTTTTTAGGTAGTAAATTGTTGATCTTGATCAAAACCAAGAACTTAGCATTCCTTTCTTTCCTAGGTTCCAGAGAAGCAGTTTTGAGTCCATTTGTTTCTCATCTGTTGATAAGCAACTATTTGGTTAATATGCTGTCAATCAGAGACTCATCTTTGGTTTCTTTCTCCAGGTTCGCTGTTCTAATACCTTCCGCCTTCTCTTCTTTTCTCTCTTTTTCCTGCAGTTCTCAATTTGACAATATGAATATATTTAGTCATTCTGTCCATAGGATACAGTGGTGTTTTTAGCTACCTTGTCGGTTTTTGCGCGATGAGTTATAAGGGGTAGATTTGATGTGTGATGTTTAGTGTGATTGTTGGGCTTCTCTGGACTGAATTTAGTTTTGTGCTTTTTTTCAATTGTTTCTCCAAAATGACGACTACAACATTTACATATCTATATGTAGAGATACTTACTGAAGTATAGAGAGGGTGGAGAAAAGAGAATAGTTGACACATTTTGGTGCTTTGATGAACTTGAAGATAGATCATCCTTCTTCTAGTCACCATCTTGTCAGAATCTTCTTTTGCTTGCTCTTTTATACAGTTTTTTTAGCCAACCTCCTAGGCCAATTTTTAGAACACTGCATGTTACTGCCCCTTAGTTCGAACCTTCAGTTATTATGCAAGTTTTTTGTCCGTTTGTAGAGAAAATTTCCATTTTCATTGTTGCTGACAGGCTATTACATTATTTATCGATTTGTCAAATCAGTTACGAGAGTAGCAGAGAGTAATTCAAGTCTTTTGGTGGCTTTCTATTATATGCATCTTTCATTAACATGTTTAAGCATCCCTGCTCAAGTAGAATATTCCTATTTTCTGTGGGTTGGGGCCAGGGCTGGGGTTCCATCAGGTTGCATTAGAGGCTGATTGAATTTTTCCTTTTGGATTATTGAAGACTGGCTGATGATTGTTATTACTTTTGCTGCCTGCGCAGGTCTAAATATTGAAGTGGATAGAATATTGGAGATTGCTTGTATAATTACAGATGGCAATTTGACCAAATTGATTGAGGTAATTTCCATCCTTGTCTCTGGAACTGGTATGTGTTTGATAAGTGCCTTTTTAAGCTAGACTAAGTTTTAAAATTGTGTTTGGTTTGGATGAGTTTCTGATCTTGGGTTTTAAAACAAAGTGAAAACAACAAACAAAAATCTGTGCACATTAAGTTCCATATTTTTTTAGTCTCTTTTGGGATGATGAATTACCCTTTTCTTTTCCATGAATTGATCTAGAGTCTTCACCTTTAGCTCTAACTGCATATTTTTCCTCCATATGAAGATTAGTTGTGCAAATTGATGTCATAATGTTATCATTAAAAAAAGATGCTGTTGAATATTTTCCCATTCTTTCCTTTGTCATGGTTGATATTATAGATCTAATAGCAGTGCATTTTTTTTTAAATATTTAAGCATTTACACAAAATACTTCTTGGTTGAAGAATCCAACGATATTTACAGGGCAGGTTGTTTAAGCCAATTTAAAAGGAACTTAGGCAAGCTACAACTTCCATTTTGAAAAGGATATGTTTCTTACTAAAAGAAATTCTTTAAGATATAGAAATGTTTATATGTTATTTTTCTTTAAGATATAGTAATTTATTTTTTTGGAACAAGTAATGTTTATATGTTGATAGATGAGTATTTCTGGGGAGATTATGAAATGACAATTTACTGGATGAAAGGGTTCCAAAACTATCTGTAAAGAATTGACGCTGTTTATTATGTAATTCAAATGCCAATGCTTGTGATGTTGTCTTAAAGCTAAATGAATATTAAACATAAGTTGAAATATAAGAATGGTCATCATCTTGGTAGTGCTTAAACATAAGTATTTATGGAATCAATTATCTCCTGTATCCCATAAGATTTTTTCATTACCCTTCGCCCCTTTGTTTTGCCACAATGTTTGTATGTTCTGTTTATTTTACTTTTAACAATAGAAACTAGTCTATTGGACACTTATTGCGCCAAGAAAAAACATTTGAGATATTGAACTTTATTCTTTTTGTTGCTATGTTTTAGGGTCCTGATTTGGTTATCCATCAAACGAAGGAATGTATGGACAAAATGGGAGAATGGTGTCAAACTCATCATGGAGAAAGTGGTAAGAAACTTTATAGGCGTTCACACTCTTATTTGTCACCGTCGATTCGTATTTTGCTTATTAATTCTTTTGAGTAAAATGCATGCATGTTGCTTCATGCCTCCTTGACATAATAGTAATAAATAAAGTTCACCTACATTTCATATCTTTGGATTCAATAAGTATATATGCTTTTGAACTTTTCAAATTAATTTAGGGTTGACAGAGAGGGTTCTCCAAAGCACAATCAGTGAACAAGAAGCTGAAAAGCAGGTTAGTTAAAGCCATCCCTCAACCCCCCCAACCCCCCCAAAAAAAACAAACAAAAAAACCACCACCACCAAAAACAAATAACAAACTTCCCGATTTCCAATGAATTAAACTAAACTTACTCCGAAATGTGACCTATCTTGTATCTATTATGAGCAAATGATTTCACTATGATCCTGCCCACGCCTATATGCTATGTGGGTGGGCAATTCTTTTTTATCTAATTTGGTGTAACTTGTGCTGAGGGTTGTGGAGGAGAGAGAAGGAAGAGAAAGAGGATTTAGGATTATTTTCTTGTTGAAATGATAAAAACTAAAATGAAGATTGTTTGGAAAGACTGTAGAAACCGCTAAACGACATTAGCGTAGATTGGAAAAGGTGCTTTAGAGAGAGGGGGAAAAACCATAAAAGGCAGTTCCAGATTAACGATGGACACATGGAGGAACACAGTGAAAAGGGGGCTGTTTTACTGTATAGTAATAGATCTGTCACTCAATAAAACTGAAACTTGCCACAATAAATTAGTGTTCGCTCCATTGTTTTGCATATGTTATGTGAACAAAGTAGGGGGCATGCGTCATGTGCGACATTCAAGATATGGCCTCAAGGATTTATGGAATTCAAGTTTTTGTACTTGTGCAAGTTGTGTAAGCCTCAAATAATTAAATTTGATTATCAAATTTAATTATTCGAGGCCAACCAGTGGAGGGATACCCTTTTGGTTAGCTGATTGCAGTAGCGTCGAACAGAATATTTTGTTGCAATTTAATTCTCACTGAGTCCATTTTTTCTAGCTATGCAGTTGACATGTTCTACCCATCCTTTAATTGTATACTTTTAGGCATTTGTGTGAGAAGTTGGAAAATAAGTTGAGGCATGTAGTGAGATGCTCTCCATCTCATGCTCATTTTTTATACGTCCTCCATCCTCCTTTATTTTTTGTGTAAATTTTTTCTTAACCCCAAAGAAATTTTTTTCAAAAAGGAAGAGTTAATCTCACCACACGCATCAACTTATTTTCCAATTTCTTACACAAATCAATTGTTTTTCCATGCATTTTTCCATCTTCCTATCAAAGGGAGATTTATAGGTTTACATTTTCCATTGGGAATGAACTTTCATTTGCTAATTAACATTAACAAACATGTTTTGCATTCATGTAGGTTGCAGAGTTTGTTAAGAAACATGTAGGCACATATTCGCCTCTTCTTGCTGGAAATTCAGTCTATGTGGATCTTCTGTTTCTTAAGGTATGGGGAAGTACATGTACAAAGCAAAAGCGAGCATTAGTTAATGAGTACTCCTATGTTGAATTGACATGGACAACCCCCCCCCCCCCCCCCCTGCCCCCTTCCTCCACCCCCTCCCCGATAATTATTAGAACTCTAAATCACAGTAATTTCTAGTAACATGCGTGCAGCAAGGAAGAGGTAAAGTGATTCTGATGTTGGACCTATTCGCCTCATTTTGAATTTAAACAGTTTGCGTTAATTTCTTTTGCCAAGTTATCACTTTCTAGAAAAATTTCTCAATTCTCTCTACGTACGCCTAAGCTGTTGCACTTTTCAAATTTTCTTGTGCAGAAATATATGCCAGACTTGGCTAGTCTTTTCCCTCATGTTCTCGTTGATGTCAGTAGCGTCACGGCGCTGTGCCTCCGCTGGTACCCAAAAGGTCTCTCCCCCCCAATACACATCTATTGTCTTTTCCCTTTTTATGGATCAGTTATCTATTTGCTTCAAGCATGTGATTAGTTTTTTGTAATTGTATTAAATATCTATGTTGAAATGATATTGTTCAATGGGCATTTGATTTTATTTACCAGATAAGAGAAAGGCACCTCAAAAGGAAAACAAGCACAGAGCCATGGATGACATAAAGGAAAGCATAGCAGAACTTAAATATTACAAAGAGCACATTTTCAAAGCCAAGTCCAAGAAATAAATCTTGTATTTCTTGTGGGCCAAGACTTAATTAAGAGCTGATTCGCCTAGTTTTGTCTGCTTTTGTAAAATGGTAGTCCTAGTCGAGGTCTTTGCGTGGAATCTCTGATATGTTCCTGTATTAAATATTGATGTCTAAACAGCGTTTTACTCTTAATTCCGACACAGACTACTGAACTAGTCCTATATTTGTCTACCTTTGATATGCTTTGTGTAACGACTATAGTGGTATGGAGGTGCTGCTGCCACATTTGCTTCGGTGATGCTGAAATAGGTTTTGGTTGGTTACACATTATAGGTATTCATTCACATCTCCTTGGGGAGTTGAAATGATGTGATATAATATGTTGGGAGAAAAGCAAAACCTATAATGAAGCTCGGACATAAAGTTAAGGGTGTGGCATGATTAGTGGAGTGAAATAAGCTAGAAGGAAACAAAGGGAAAACGATACAAAATAGGCACCAACAAATGTTGCTTTACTATTTCATCTCAAGATAAAATGTCACTTGTATTTTAACACTGTTCAAATCATTTTATTAAATTTAATATAATCAATAGTCGAGAACAAAACATATTTAATATCACAAAATTTAATATATTAGTTATGCTTTAATAACTACTATAATAATAGTTCAACACCTAATCAATATTCAAAATATAAGGAGTGGACCTGGGTTACAGTCATCACTGCCAGATGTGAATGGAAACATTATTATGACCAAGTCACGTTGGTCGTACGTATATTTGAAAAAAGGGTCGCGTTTTTGTTTTGGTCCGAAATTTTTTTTTATGTTGCGAATCATTCTTTTAAAATAATTTCCTCGGAAAAAACATTTTCATTCGTTTAGAAAAAAATAAGAATATGATATATCATTTATAAGGGCAACGTTGAAGTTGTATTGGTGTGAAATTAAATAGTTTTATATTCACTCTTAACTTTTTCTCAAATTTATAATTTATCAATTTTATTGTTAAATTAATTGTTTTTGTCAAATTAAATAGATATTTGTAACCATTCATTCAGTACACTTTGTTTTACTCAACTATTATAAGACTCATAATTTCATATATAACATAATTGTGTGAGAGGTTCGACAACACCGATTAATTTAATTTTTTGCATACATTTTTTATATATATAATAATGATCTAATTTAATCTTTGATATATAATAATGATATAATTGAATAGATAGATTATTGAATTATAAAGTTGATAAAAAATTATTAATAGGTATAAAACTTCTTTATTTTACATTCGGTATAGCTCGAACATTCTCCATTAATAATAGAGAAAAGGACTTTAATAACATGAAAGATACCGTAAGTTTGACAATTTCTAACCACAAATCTAGAAAAGATACTCACTTTTACTCAAACTCTATGTTTAGTTTTTTTTAAAAAAAAATCGATTATCATTAAATTTCATAATTACAAAATTATGGCTATTTTTTTTTTTGTCTTTTATACAAATCCATCCCTCTGACATTTGTGTCGCTTGTAAAATTGGATTCTTCATCACTAATTAGAAATTGGACATGTTCAAGTATATAATATATTTTTTAGATTTATAAAGAGATTATAAAACTATTAAAGTATTAAAAGAGATTAAGTGAATTTTACGTTGAAATTGAGATACTCAATTTGGGTCATTCAAAAAATTAGACTTTTACACTCAGTCATGTGACAATTGTAATACTATTAAATTAAATTTTTTTATTATCAATTAGAAATAAAATAATATATAATATATATTTTTTATCTATATTATAAAACACAATTTTTAACCAAAATTTTCTCTAAAAAGTATAAGAATCTAATGGTTAAAAATACACATGTTTTGGTGTTCATTAGTTCTACACCATTAGATGAATTTTATACACACATCAAGATGTCACATTAAAGTTAAAACACTCACACCAATAATATACACACAATAAAATCTCACATACTAATAATTTTGTCTACATTAAAAATGCCATAACTTAAAATAAAAAATTCAAAATTTGATAAAAAATTAATATTCAAAATATAATAATCAAGTTCAATTAAACAAGATCCATCATGATTATATAATTATGCAAAAAAAAAAATCAAGAAAAATTATTGTGTAACATTTAAGGACGTATGTTATGTATTAATACATTATTTGTTATCCCAATCTGTCATTTTTAGGACGTACGTTACGTAGTTGGATTACAATTTAAAAACTCTTTAAAAATTAAAAACAAGTCGGTTCAATCCGGTATACTTTTAGTTTTGTCGATTTAAATTCGTCACATGTTAATTTTTTTATTCTATTATCAAATTTTTTTTATTTTACTGTACCGGATGACACAAATATATCCTATTATATTTATAAAAAAGTTTTATTTTTTTATTTCCTTTTCACATGTCAGAACTTCGATAATCACGGGACCAGATTGAACGGTCAATATCCATTTATAAAATAATCAAAGCGCGTAACATTAAATTTAAAAAACGCTTTTCAGTTTTCGTTTCCTACACAGTAGATTGTTTGTCCAGTTAACGCCTGCTTTTGAATATTGCTTGCTTGGAAAAACACTAGCTTAGAAACTTTGTTTCCTTACACGAACCCAAGGAAAAACAAAAACATAAACATAGAAAATGATGATCTCACACACAGCCTTAAAACTTACGGACCCACATATCTATTTCTAAATCAACTTGTTACCGGCATTACCAAGCTACACTCATTTTTTTAATATTAAGATTTTCACCCATGAAGAAATAGTAACTATAAGTAGGCATAGCATTTGAAACTATATTAAAATTAAGTTGATGATACCCAACCCAAGTAATGTTCGTAATTTTAAGAAACTTATTGTCTTGCAAATAATATTAATGTCCGTCCGTTCGTTGGTGATGCTAGCGATGTGTATGTAGTAATTAATTAAACAAGTGAAATTAAGACAAGAGAAACTGACAAAGATCTACTCTCTAGACTAGATAACACGGTACTTACTTTGTTGACGAATTCGATCTCAACCCCACCCCCACGCCCACGCCACCCCACCCCACCCCACCCACCGCTACTTGCAGATTCCAATCTTTTCTAATTCCACAAATTTCATTTTCATTTTCATTAAAAAAAATTCATCATGGCTGTCTTTGTCGCCTCATTTGTTTTTTCTTTCCTCGATCGAAGCATCATATCCCAACACTATTATTGTTGATCATTCACATTCCTTGATTTCCCATTTCCTTAAAGACTGAGACAGTTGTTTATGTTCCATTTTTCTTTTTTAAAGAAAGAAAGAAAGAAAGAAAAGTAAATCCAAAATTAATTATTAACACACACACACACATATATATTAGTGTGTGTTAAGATAAAGTAATAGCTTGTTATTGATTGGAATTTGGAATGGCGGGTGGTGGTGAAGGGGAAGGTACGACGTTGGAGTTCACTCCGACATGGGTTGTCGCCGGCGTTTGCACCGTCATCGTCGCCATCTCTCTCGCCGTCGAACGTCTCCTCCACTACGGCGGCAAGGTCCTCCTCTTTCTTTCTTTCTCTCTCTCTCTCTCTCTCTCTCTCTATATATATATATATATATAATATTTTCGCAATAAGCATACTAAAAATGGTTTTGACAAATGGATGATGCACAGTATCTGAAGAGGAAGAATCAAAAGCCTCTTTTCGAAGCTTTACAGAAAGTCAAAGAAGGTCTGCCCTTCTCTTTCTATTTCCTCCGTCTATAATTTCATTTTAAATTTTTAAGAAAATATTAATTTAACCCTCTAAACTTATTTTCTGAGATTCAGTACGTAATTGATTATGTCTCAAAAAGGAAATGAGACGGTCTTCAGAAAGAAAGGAACGCTAGACTAACGATTTGCTACCGAGGGAGTATTTTCATTTCCTTGAATATAGGGGATTTCAATAAATTGAAATGGTCAACTGTTTAGTGAAAAGAAGCTTGCGGGTGTAAAAATAGGAATTAATTGCGATAGGCTTGATTCTTGAATGCAGTTCAAATACCTAATTGGCTTTATAATGGTATTAGAGTGTAGATTCTACATTTACTTTGATGGATTCTCTTCTTTCAATTCAAAGCAAAATTGTAATCTAATTTTCACTGTTGAATTTCTTCTAATGCAGAGTTGATGCTCCTAGGGTTCATTTCTTTGCTTCTGACGGTATTGCAAAATACTATTGTCAAGATTTGCGTGCACGAAGATCTGATGCGCCACCTGCTTCCCTGCTCTTACTCCGCAAAAGAGGAGGAGACCACTACCAAGCTTCGGCGCTTGCTTGCTGAGGAATCTGCTGGTGGCGGTTATTGTACCAGTAAGGTAATTGAATCAATCTCTTCATTACTTTTTCGGGCCATCTTGCGTGTTAAAAAACAGAAGTTATCGTATTTTATATCAACAATGGCAAAAAATGCATTGTCGGTGTTGTGCTTTTGCTTGATAAGGAAGTGAGTAATGCTAGATGGAGAAATAATTCAGAGCTAATAGAGAAAATGGATTTGATTGGTCAAGAACTAGGGCCTACGTTTGAAATCATTTAAATATTGGCCAATCTAGTAACCAACACATCATTTTGCATACTTCGTGTGGTAGCATTATTGTTGTATAGTGTCTTGATAATTTATTTGTCATCAATAGTTGCACATCGACAACAAAGGAAGAGGACCAAGTGTAACAAGTTTGTTGTTTCTTTCCCCCCTTTGGTACAGAATAAGGTCCCATTGTTATCTGTTGAAGCACTTCATCATCTACACATCTTTATCTTTGTCCTAGCAATTGTGCATGTGGTCTTCTCTGTTCTCACCGTTGTATTTGGTGGGGCAAAGGTATGTAGTAACTATTGTTTCTACTATTTTCTTCTATAAAGAAACGTATCTGAGGTTCTATACTATTAATTTTTGGTCTGTAATTTGTGTTTCATTTTGTAGATACGCCAATGGAAGCATTGGGAGGACTCGATTTCAAAAGATGATTTCGATGCGGAAAAAGGTAGATTACTGTCCGTAAATGGTGTTAGTCAATGAATAAATCTCCAGTTAGTTTATCAGAAATTACTTTCATATTGTGCATATTCAATCTTGTAAAAATGGACAATTTTGTGCAGTTTTGAAGAAACCAAAGGTCATCTGTGTCCAGCAAAATGAGTTCATCAAGGATCGTTTTATGGGTTTTGGTAAACGTTCAGTCATTAGCGGTTGGTTGGTAAGTGTTACTTCGCTTTTGTTAAATTTGCCTACCATATATAGAAAGTGACATGTTTGGTTTAGTTCTACTCTGAAACATATAGGATTGAACATTAAATTTTATTTTTCCTTTTATGTCCTAATTTCGTGGAAGAATTCAAATGAAAGATCACCTGGCACTCAATTGCATTAATGCATTTTTCTTTTTTTATGGTGAACTTCTCAGCAATCCTTTTTCAAGCAATTTTATGGATCAGTCACCAAATCAGACTATGTAGCACTACGACTTGGATTCATTATGGTAAGTACCTGATTTAAGCTACTATTTGTTCTCTAAACCTTGTTGTTTCATTTCTTTGTTGCCACTTCACTAAATGCGTATACCCTTTCTATTTCAGACGCATTGCAGAGGGAACCCAAAATTTAATTTTCACAAGTACATGATACGTGCTCTGGAAGACGATTTTAGGAAAGTCGTTGGCATAAGGCAAGTATTTGCCCAAATCCTCCTGTGGCATTCATTAAGCATATTTGTGTTAGAAGCATAAAAGACGATATTTTTCCCACGTCCTTTCAATTTTATTCGTTGGTTAACATGTGATTTATTGGTTGCAGTTGGTATTTGTGGATATTCGTGGTCCTCTTCTTGTTGATAAATATAAATGGTGCGTCACTCTATGGACTATTCAACTACTCAAGCTTCGTTCACGTACTAATGCTAAATATTAATGGTTGAATCGTTATTATGATTTTGCAGGTTTGCACATGTATTTTTGGATAGCATTCTTTCCTTTCATTGTGAGTGATTCATTTCACTTTGTATATATTTTCCTAGAGCAGATACATGCAGTTCTATAATCTTCATCTTGCTTGGATTATCTCTATTTTAAAAATTGCATTTCAGCGCCCTTAACAATTTTTTTTAAAATTTATGAAGACTATGTGGCCACCTTTAAAAAAGTTCCTATTTTCTCCTCGTATTCATATTTTCTGCTTATTTATTGTTCAGCTGCTGCTTGCTGTGGGCACTAAGCTGGAGCATATAATTTCTCAGTTGGCTCATGAGGTTGCCGAGAAACATATAGCTATTGAAGGTGAATTGGTAGTAAAACCTTCAGACGACCATTTTTGGTTCCATAGACCCCGAATTGTCCTCCTCTTGATTCATTTTATACTCTTCCAAAATGCATTCGAGATTGCATTTTTCTTCTGGATACTGGTAAGTTCATCTTCACATCTCATATTCCATCAGTATATAAAATATGTATCCTTCGGTTTGTAAATATTACATGTTTCTATCACTTGTAGTTTCAGTACAGCTTTGACTCCTGCATAATGGGACAAGTCCGGTATATTGTCCCAAGGCTCATCATAGGGTAAATCCGTTTTCCCCTTTCTTTATAATCTTCTCATTGGATTCTGGTTATATGTTCTTTCAATTGTGAATCTATAATGTGGTTTTCGTGAAGTTATAATAACTTTATTTTTCCTCTTAGGGTATTCATTCAGGTGCTCTGCAGTTACAGCACTCTACCGCTTTATGCACTCGTAACACAGGTGAAGTAGGTTCATTTGCAGTTTCTTTGGCATACCATTTACTGCTTGTGAGTAGGAGTGCAAATGATCCAAGCCGAGTTTTCTAGTGTTTTGAGCTTGAGCTCGGTTAAATTTTAAAGAACCGAACTCAAGCGAGCTTTTTTGCCTCCTGGGATCCTAAATTTGTAAATTCACGTAATCCCGTGCCCCTTTTTTTGCTAAAATTTCAAAATTTATAATTGAGATCACAAGCTTTTGTTCCTTGAAAAACACACACTCCCACCAAACAAAAACTTAATTTAGTTGATTGATGAATCTTATGCTTAGTTGCTTACCCTTGTATATATCTAAATGAAATGAAGATGGGAAGTGATTTCAAGAAGTCGATATTTGATGAGCATATACAAGTGGGGCTTGTTGGTTGGGCTCAAAAGGTGAAGAGGAAGAACGTGTTGAAGGCGGCAGCGGCAGCCGATGGCTCGGGCTCGGGCTCAGGCCAAGGGAGTTCGACCGGGGGAGTCCAGCTAGCAAGTATTGTGCCCAAGGCAGCTGAACCAGAGAATATTCGGCCCTCGACTGGCTCATAGAAAGGCTTAAATGAGAAGTGTATATCAGAGATTTGGTGGATCTTTGTATAATTATGTATTTGATGATAGTAGTAGATGATACATATTAACGTAAAATGAAAATTTTCAAAATGGGTTGATTTTGTGTCTGGAACTTAACAAAGTAAGATATGTTGTATTTGAGTTAGCTAGTTACTTGGAAGATTTTGAGTTGTAATTGTTGAGCTTGGGCTTTACCTGTGAAAAATAAAAAATTCTTATTCGTGGACTATAATTAGTTGGATGCAATTTGTCTTCGATCATTTTCCGTTTATGCCCTTCTGTCAACTTTTTTAGATTTGTAACTTAATTAATGGTAAGTGCACTCTTAACTTGGGTAACTTTCAGTGCGTAAATGAAAAGAAGCTTGCTTCTTTGTGATCCTTTTTTTATTTATTTAATTCATCTTTCAAATATCTACATTAAGTAATCAATTTAAATAAACTACCCTTAGCTTGGCACACACCGTTTAATTCTTTTCAATGTCTACCAACCTGAAACAAAGAACAAATTATGGTTATATTCTTTCTTTTTGTAACTAGCAGGTCTCTCAAGTCTCAACCCATATTTGAACCCACTGTGTCTTCTACTCTGGCATATTTTTCATCTTCCCCTTCCTTTGAGGTAAAACAAAATAAAAGCAAGGGTTTATATGATAATAAGTAGGAAATTGATTGAAAAAACAAAATTATTTGTATGAGAAATTAGAGAATGAGTTGAGTAAAATGGCGAGTTCTTTTTTTAACTTTTTTTCTCGGAATATTTTTTTTTTTTTGAGAGTAAAAAGAAAAAAAAAACATTGACATATTAGTTACGTAATATGACATGACGATTAATTTTGTAATTAGGCATTTTTTAACTTGGTTATCAAAAAGACCGTATAAATTATGATTTTTATCTTTAAAATGTTGAACCACTAGGGTATACTCGTGCCATCCGGCACAGAGCACCAATTTTTTTTAATCAAAAATATTTAGGATGTATCATCCAATTTAAGATGCATTTAAAAAACTTACACGTAAAAAAATGAAATTCAAAGAATTTTTTCATTGTAATTTTTTTATCGGATATTATTTTAAAAAAAGTACATGATTCAATTTAATATTTTGTTACCAAAAATTACTAAAGATATATTCAGTTGAGTGTAACAAAGTTGGCAAGATGATCGGCTTTTCGACCAGCCAACCAGAACTTGAGCCTCGAGAACTCTAATTACGTTTCATGTTCTTCCAAAGTTGATGTCAACGGGTATATTAATATATGAATTGTAATTACTAAAGATTATGAATATGACTGAAATAGTTATTCTAATGAATTCATTATATGTAATTCTTATTGGAAAATATTTTTTTTAACATAATATTATAGTCACAATGGATCTTGTTATATATATCTCAATGAGTATGTTTAAAATATATAATTTTTTTTTTAAATTTTAAAATTTGGCTTAAAAGTTATTATATTTTCAAAGTTTTCTCAAAATGTGAGGAGAGAGAAAGTTGATGTGGTTAAGTGTATATGATTGTGTGTGAATGCATATTATTTTATGTGTTCCTTTGTATTGAATGGTGGAGATTGTGTAGAACCAAAAAAATCTAATCGTATGAATTGATTCTTAAGATAAACTAATCGTGTGGCTAAAATAAAAGATAACTTTTTGAAAATTCATCTAAACCCTTAATTGAGTTGATATGTTAAATTATCCTAGGTCAAAAAACCCTTTCCTTATTATATATATTAAAGTTAGATAATTAAGAACCTTACATGACCATATAAGGCTAAATTGGAAGGCATCCCAAATGGAGGATTTGCGGCAGCACACACTGCATTAGAAGTTACATGAAAAAATTATAAGTTTATAATTTTCCTCAATTTTTTTCGTAACATGAAAAAGAAAAGGATTTTGTGTCTTTTTTAGCATAATTTTTTCAACGTAAAAAATATTTATAGTGAATTAATTCAAAGAGGGGTTGTCCTTAAAAAACTAAAAAGCAAATCAAATTCACTTTGTTAAAAGAAAATTTGTTGTCGTATGTAAAATTAAACTTGGAACCTGAAACTTAATTTTAAAGTGTTGCACCAAGGATCATTTATATCCATTCAAATTTTCTTGGTAAAAGCAAGTCCAATATTTTTTGTTTATTCAAATGGTTGAATATTAAAGTCTATTTAACATTTAGTATAAGCAAAGTACAATTGTGCTCATTAAATTACACCATTTAACATGTACACTTGCATTTTTTTTCTTTAATAAATAAATAGCATTCAACATGTACACTTGAAAATAAATAGCATTCAACATATAATCTGAATAGTTTTATGACAAAAATAAAGTTGTTTGATATATTTAAGGCTCTAAAAATAAAACAGTTAGGCTTGTGTTAACAAAAGATTTTAAAATTATTTAAATCTAAACAATTTTTTTTTAAGTTTTGAATTCCAAGAAACATGTATTTTAAAATTAGAAGTTAGTAAATTGGACAGCCTATGATATGATCTATGTTAGGTACAAATATGGAGAAGTATTTATTACGAACCCCACGTTCTCGATCTTAGTCGAGGACTCTCGAGAAAATTAAATTTTTGTCTTTCTTTTGATTTTATTTTTATCCACATGTTAATTGTTATGTTAATCTACTCACAATTTATTTTTATCCACTTGTTAATTGTTATTTTTTATTGTTGTAGGCTAGTTTTAACAAAAGATTTTTAAATTATCTAAATCTAAATAATTTTTTTTTAAAAGTTTTGAATTCAAATAAACAAATATTATTTTAAAAAAGTGTCTAATCACATTTGTTTTTTTTAAATACAAATAAAGGGGTTTTTAAATTTAAAAAGTATCTAAACTAAACCCCTTCACTTGTATTTAATTTTTTTTTAAAAAAAGTGTCTAGTCACATTTTTCTTACACAGAGAGAAATATTTAGAGAGAGAGAACAAATGAAGGGGTATGGTTTTCTACAGTGATTGGAATGAAGGGATTTAACAGAGACCAAAGAGGGTGGGTAATGTTATTCACAACACGCAAAAGCAAGAAAATTTGTGGGGAAAGTTTTTGGCAGCTAACCCTACTCACATGCTTGGCTTGTCTAGTTGTCTACCTCTCTCTTGGCTTTTAGTTCTTTTCTTTCTTTTATAATTGAATTATTTCGCAAGTCATATGATTTTCCCTTTTTTTAATACTAAGGATGTGTTTGATTGGCAACATTTTTCATGGAAAATGAGTATTTTTCACTTGATTTGATAACTTAAAGTGTTTGATTGGCTTTTTTTTCTAGGCAATTCAATTCCTACTTTTGCCTCACACATGTGCATTTTCAAGGCAATTGAGGAAAATGTTTTCTTTGAGGGAGAGGTGGTTTTTGTTTTCCATGCTTGGGCACAGTTCACGAGACAAGGTTTTTACAATTTTCTACATTAAAAATGTCATAACTTAAAATATAAAATTCAAAATAATATAATATTTAATATTTAAAATCTACTAATTAAGATTAATTAAACAAGATCCATCATGACTATATAATTATGTAAAAAATTACCAATAATTTTTTCTACATTAAAAATGTCATAATACAACAAATATTTTCCGGGTAAATTCAATTGCCTATAACTTATTTTCTTTCCATGCAAATTTCATGCTTGCAATCAATTACACCCTAAATGATTTTGTTCTATTAAAAACATTTGTATTTTTTAAAATACAAATATTTGTAAATGGTTGTTAATTTTTACAATTTATTATTTCGTCAATGTATTTTGAATTCAACGAATTTTTTTGAAGTGTCTAATCATACTTTTTTAAAATTTTAAAATTTTTGAATTTAAAAAAAAGGTTATTTTAAAAAAAAGTTTAATCAGATTGGTAATTTTTTATTGTTGTAAGCTTGTTTTAATAAAAGATTTTAAAATTATCTAAATAGAAATAATTTTTTTTTAAAGTTTTCAATTCAAAAAAAAAAAAGATATTTTAAAAAAAGTGTCTAATCACATTTGTATCTTTTATTATTCTAATAATCTAATCACATTGAAAAGGTGATGGGCAAGTTGGAGTACCCATAGCTTTAGCCCTACGTCCTAGACTATGATTAACTTCTTCTTCTTACCTTTTTTTTTTAAGCAAGAGACTATAATTAGTTTGAATAAAAGAAATTATATATGTGATTATGTAATCTTTCGGACACTTTTTATATAATTAATACACTTCTAGAATTGATATTTAAAGTAATAAAATTTAACTTAGCTCCATGCTTAATCAAACAAATTTAAAGTGATAAAATTAAACTTAGCTCCATACTTAATTAAACAAAAAAAATCCATAAAAAAAAATAAAAATTCAATCAAACAAAATTTTACTATCTATTTATGTCCATAAATTATACAAATCCAAAAGGATTCCTACTATATAATAATGATTATACAAATTCAATACACCACTTATGAAGAATCAACGTGAACATGCTTTAAAAAAAATGCCAAAAATTATACAAAGCTAAAAGCATTCCTACTATATAAAAGTGATTATACAAATCCAATACACCATGAACATGCTTTAAAAAAAATGGGAAAAAGTTCAGAAAAAAAATATAAAAATGGAGAAGGAGAAGAGAAGGCAGTGTTGAATAAAGCAGTGGAGACGGAGCTTGCAGTGTTGTATGAAGCAGTGGAGATGAAGGTTATTGCATGCATGACGTAGATCGTCGGCTTGGTGTGAAAGGCGACGGCTTAGTCGCACAGTAGATCGACAACTATGTGTGAGAGGACTTGAGATAGAGGGTTTCGGCAATGTTAGTTGCGACGATGGAGGTGTTTTTGGTTCCGGCATGATGAGTGAAGGAAAGGAAGTGAGAGAGAGAATGAGAGTGTAAATATGATGAGAGAAAATGATGAGTGAGGGAGAGGAAGTGAGAGAGAGATGGTGTAAATGAAGTGAGAGAATAGGTGAGAGAGAATAACAAGTCAGAGAAAAAATGAAGTGAGACAGAATTGGTGTATATGTGTAGAAAAGGTGAGAGTAAAAATGATTGTGTGTATGTTAGTGTATTGGTTTAAACAATGTGTAAGAAAAAAAGCATATCTAATGGTTGATATTGGCTATAAATAAATACATCTAAGGTGAATATTACTTGTTGGAGATAAATCATATCCTATGGTTTATATTGTGTATACCTTATTTAGAGTGTTTATGAGCCATTAATTGTGTTGAAAAATAAAAAGAAGCTTAGTCAAAAAAACCTTTTCTTATTCTATAGATTTGTTTTTTTATAACGGTATATATTACTATATAAATTGAAACTATATTAAATTTTTGATTTACCAATTTTATGTTTATGAACTTTTATTTCACAAAATTCATATTTTATAGTAAAAGGAATGAGATTCAACCCTCGAGGACGTTATAACTCTCAACTATAGTACTTGTTATTATTATCAGTTTTTTTAAAAAATAAATTATTTATATGTGAATCACATAAGTATACCTGAAAATCTAGTATTATTATTAGGGGGCTACTATTGACATACACTATTTAACTCACTAACACTCCATATCTCTCTAACACTCCATAGGTACATTTTCACTCTTCCTAACACTCTACCACTCCATATTTAATTTTAGGATTAATTAACATTCATCTAAAAAATACTACACTCTTACTCTCTACCATTCCACTCCACTCTCTTTCATCTTCAATCTTCTTCTTTCACAAATCAACACATTTCCATTAAGTATTTTTTTGAAATTCTGGTTGGAATTAAGCATTCCATTCTCTCTAAAATTCAAAAAAACAAATCACACCACTCACTCTACAAATCTCATCTTCAATCTTCTTCTTCTAACTTTTTCTTTGACAATCTAATCGTTCCACTCTTTTCTTTTGAATTTTTTCGTTATTGGTTAAAAAAAGTTTAATCGGTGCACACACCATATCAAAAGAAAATTCTGCCATGGATGAAAGTTTACTTGGTTCCTAGGAACCGAGTGTTGTTCATCATACTCGGCCGAAAGGAACCGAGTAAAGCACAAGTCACTCCGTCTTAAGGAACCGAGTGGAATTGAAAAAATAACCCAAAGCCTAACTCGGTTCCTCGAGTAAGCTGTACTTTACTCGGTTCCTTAGGACTGAGTAAATTGTACAACACTCGGTTCCTTAGGACTGAGTAAATTGTACAACACTCGGTTCCTAGGGACCGAGTAAACATTCTTCGTGTTTTATTTTTGTTTTTTATTTTTTTTTGCGTTTGTTTGTATCTAATGATTTATAAATGAAAGGAAACATAAATGAATAACAAGAATATAAGTATCCTACTTCTTTTGGAGATGGATGATGATTTGGATGGTGGTAGTAGCAACAATGATGGAGGTGGTGGCGGCAATGGTGGTGGTGGTGGTGGTGATGATGATGATGAAGAAGAAAAAGAAGAAGAAGAGGCGACAATGGTGGTGGTAATGATGAAGTTGTTTAAGGGAGTGTTTAATGTTTTAATTATTAATTAAAAATAAAAAAAATGGTGTGTGTCCATAGAATAGTCAAGCTTTTTTTTTAAATGAGTGTTACAGAGTAAATTGGAATGTATCAATAACAACACCATATTATTATTATTAGGGTTAACTACACTTTAGTACATCGTACTAGCCACTTGGTTTCATTTTGGGTAATCTATTTTTTTTGTCGTAAAAAAGGCAGCAAACTTTCTGTTTGGTTCCGTTTTGGTCACACTCGTTAACACCGTTTAGAATCCGTTAATTGAATACACATGTGGCATATCCAACTATTATTTTCTATTTTTATTTTCAACATTAGTAGCCATGTCATCAATCCAACTCAAAAACTCTCTCTCTCTCTCTTCATCACCACACAACATACCTTAAGAAGAAGAAAGAAAATTGGCCAACAATTTCTTTTTTTTCTCTCTCTCTAAATTTTATGCCCCAAACAAATTACAAAGGAGAGAGTGAATAACATTATATTTTCAGCCATTAATGAGAAGTGTTTAGAGGAACTCAAATATATATATATACACAAGTGCGTGAATAACATTTTATTTAGAGGAGAGAGAAATAATTTTCGGCCATTAATAAGAAGAAGAGAAAATTGTTAAGCTCAAGGGGGTTAAATCTCATCTTGGATTTGAATCGTTGAGCTCAATTGTTTTTTTTTTTTTTTACCATTAATGATTGAAGATTATCCTTATATTTTATTGTCCAAGATGAAGAAATGGAGGATTTGGTTTTGTATTTGGGTTTGAAGAAGAAAAACGAGGTTTTGGGTTTAGGTAAGAAGAAGAAGAAGAAGGAAGAGATTATGTGGAGTGCTGAGTTGGAAAAGATAAATGTACAATAATATCAATTGGATGCCACGTAGGATGATAACTAACGGATTTGAAACGGTGTTAACAGGTGTGACGAAAATGGAACCAAACAGAAAGTTTACTACCTTTTTTAAGACAAAAAAATAGATTAGCCAAAATAAAACCAAGTGACTTGTACAATGTACTAAAGTGTAATGAACCCTTATTATTATTATAAATATACACGTATGTGAAAAAAATAAATTGAAAATGCCATTGAGGAAGTACTCGCGTATTCAAACAAATTTCTTAGCGGGAAAAAGTAGTAGAAACTCTTCTGTATTCTGTCTAAATTCTTCTCCTTCTCCGTCTTCCATTTCTTTATCGGTTTCTCACGGGCCGGTTAACCTAGCCGTCGACGTTACCAACACGAAAAACATAAAGAAGAAGATGACCAACCGCACCATTAAATTAAACAACAACAACAACAACAAGACTACTAACACTTCCATTACCAACAACAGGCCGAAGCCGAATAAGAGGCCACGACAGGTTAGAAAACCAAACCCTAAAAATCATCAGGAAGAAGAAAGATCTCCTTCAATTGGAGACATAGAGGATTTCTTCAAATTCGGAAAAGACGAAACCCTAGAAATTAGGGCTTCCCTGTTGGATTGGTACGACCACAACCAGAGGGACCTTCCCTGGCGCAGAATCAACAACAACAGTGGTGTTGATAGTGAAGAAGAAACTACTAGGAGAGCTTATGCTGTTTGGGTTTCTGAAGTAATGCTTCAGCAAACTAGGGTTCAGACTGTCATCGATTATTTCAACCGTTGGATGCTCAAATGGCCTACTCTTCATCACCTTGCTCAAGCTTCCCTTGAGGTTTGCCTTTTCACTTCACTTGGCTCACGGTCGTCTGTTTTTTAGCCTCTGATTACTCAACAGTGAATGTTTTATGCTGCTGAACGGAACCTCTGAAAATGTGTTTGTTTTTATTTGGTTCTGAATGTTAAATACATGGCATCTTACAATTTTATCTGTTACTGTAATGATTTATATCACTAGCAGCCCTGAGGGTGGGGAATAGCCAATGGGGTAACAAATAGGGGCACCAAGTGAATAAAATTTCATTAAAATTAAATACTTGCCTCTTAATGCTGTACGATGAATTTTAATCCAATTTAGCATTACTAGCTGAGAAAACAAACGCTACTTTTATCTCTTAATGCTGATTAGACATAATGCTGATTAGACATATAGACTTCCATTCAGCATTAAGAGGTAAAAACAAACACCACCTAACTTTCCTTCTTTAGCATTGTGATATTAACTAATCTTGAACATGTCTGAGCAGGAGGTAAATGAGATGTGGGCAGGCTTGGGATATTATAGACGGGGGCGGTTTCTGCTTGAGGTGAGCTTTCTTTTTTCAAAAAAATTGCTTGCATTGGGTTAAAATTATATCTCGCACAAACTATTATATAAGGGCAAGATGGATTTAAAAGCACTCTCAGAATTGCCATTCCAAAACAGTCCTCTCTAATATGTTTAAGTCAATTTGTCCAACAATGCTTGAAGAGGGAAAAAGCTCAAAGGCAAGTTTGGGTGGTGAAGGAGCAAAAATAAAAGGAGGTTATGGAGGTGCAAAGTTTGAATGGGAGGAGAGAAAGTGAAGGTTCTATTAGTGAAGTGGTGATAGATCAACAAATTAAATGCTTGTTTAACGAAGGAGAGCCTAGTGGTGGTGGCTCTAGTGTAGAGAATTGTTTGGATACAACCATGAATAGAAACATTGTAGAGGTCACTCAACATCAAAATGGTATTTAGAGGGAGGTAAGGTTGACAGTAGCAAGGATAAAAAATTGAGATCTGTCACTATAAAGAAAAAGGGTGTTGGTAAATTTGTTGACAACAAGGTTATCACTCATGTTAGCAACATGTTTGCTGCATTGGATGATGGAAAAAATGAAGGCAACCTTGAAAGGAGTCATGGACAAATAGATTGATCAAGGGGGTTTGGTGAAACTAAGCTAAACTTGATTGAGTTCTTTTGGACCAAGTTTGCTTCAACAATCCAATTCGCAAGAGCTGTAGGCCAAAGAGGGATATCCATAAACTTATCCACTACAAATAGTTTTTTCTTAGGTCTCATTTGCTCATTTAAGTTCTCTTTAGCTTTTTCCTAGAGGTTCGGTTCATGCCTCCTCCAGTGTTGTATGTTTCCTTCATTATTAATAAAAATCAGAGGTCTCCTCTTTTGCTTTAAAAAAAATAAAAAAAATTCAATTTGTCCCACAAGTAATATACTTTGAATGTTATAGCATATGCTAATGTTTGACATTGGAATGGGATCTTGTGAATCGTGTGATATGTGAATTGTTTATTCAAATGGATAGTAGATTGGTAATTGGGTATTTGAATAGATTGATGTAATCTTACTACAAAACATAGACACATACACCTCACAAAATAACTTATTGAACCCTACTATATAAATTTGCTCCCTGTCCTCTCCTCTATAGAACAGGGCTCCCCCTGCAAAAAGAAAATATAGATTATGAACACTCTTTATTTTCTTTGGGTCAGAGCATCGATTGAATCTTTAAATAACGATTTTATCTGTTGTTAGGGAGCAAAAATGATTGTTGAAGGAGGCGGTGTGTTTCCTAAAAACAATTGTGATCTTCGTAAGGTTCGAGGAATTGGGGAGTATACGGCTGGCGCAATAGCCTCCATAGCATTCAAAGAGGTGAGGACCTTTTGCAGATCTCGTGATACAAAAAAAAAAAATTGTCTTTCCCTTTCCAATCTAATTAAAATTTACTGTATAGGCTGTGCCAGTGGTTGATGGAAATGTTGTTAGGGTAATTGCTAGGCTAAAGGCTATATCTGCAAATCCAAAAGACTCTGCGACAGTTAAGAACATTTGGTGAGCTTTTCTAATGTGCATATCTGTTGTAACAAAAGAGAAACTAATGTTATTGTCCTTGCAAAATTATTTTACAATATCAATGACAAGTTTTCTGTACTATTTATAATTATTTTCTTTAGTGTTTATGTGCTCTTCACTTCTTCGGATTAGGAAACTAGCAGGGCAATTAGTTGATCCTTCTAGACCTGGAGATTTCAACCAGGCTCTTATGGAACTTGGTGCTACAATATGCAGTCCATTGAGCCCAAGCTGTTCTATCTGCCCTATCTCAGGTCAATGCTGTGTGCTATCTCTTTCTAAATCCAATGAATCAATAAATGTAACGGATTATCCAACAAAGGTGGTCAAGGCCAAACAAAGGCAAGATTTTTCAGCCGTGAGTGTTGTGGAGATATTGGATAGCGGAAATATGACAGAGAAAACCCAATCAGAGAGTAAATTTCTTCTTGTAAAAAGGCCAGATGAAGGTTTACTTGCCGGCCTCTGGGAGTTTCCATCTGTTACGTTAAAGGGAGAGACAGACTTGGCCACAAGGAGAGAAGCCGTTGATCATTTTCTAAAGAAGTCATTTAATCTAGACGTTAAAAAGTCATGTAATATAGTTTTACGGGAGGATGTTGGAGAATATGTCCACGTTTTCAGTCACATACGTCTAAAGATGTACATAGAGCTGTTTGTTTTGCATCTAAAAGGTTTTGATCGACCTCTCTCTCTCTCTCTATATATATATTTATCAAGTTATTAATGGTCTTTATCTTTCTTGCTTTCTCGTGCGGATTAAGGTAGGAAGAATATTATGCAGCAAGACAAAGAAAGCATTGTTTGGAAATATCTTGATAGTAAGGCCCTTGCGACCATTGGATTAACATCTGGAGTTAGGAGGGTAAGCTTAAATGTTTAACAAAATTTCACGGCCATTTGATTTGCTTGAAATTCGGGTATTGTATATGATTGCGTTGGAGATCAACATATTACATTTTGTATTGAATCATGGTCTTTTAAATATGATTGTTGCAAATAAAAATTGTACTTTTCAAATTTCACTTCAGATAGTTCCAAGCAATAATGTTGGTTTTGTGTTTCAAGAACCACAATCTGATCCATTTGATGCATTAGTTAATGTTTTATTATTTGTTTGTGTTTATGGATCGTTTGAGAATTTTATGGGAGTTTTAATCCTGTGTTCTTATTTTAATTATATCATTTATATGCTTCATGATTGTGTTCATAATGCAGGTTTACACTATGGTTCAGCAATTTAAGCAGATTAAGTTAAATCCGGTCCCAACGACAACAAGAAAGAAACCAATATCCAGAAAGAAAAGAGTCGCCGAGGTGGATCCGGGTGGGGAGTAGTGAAATGCTTAATAGGGATATAATTATCTTTGCAGTTATCCCTAATTGAACTCTCCCTTTTGAGAGGTCCCAAATCAAGAGTTATATTTTGTGGTTAAATTAGTTTTGACCTTGAATGTGAATTATATTAGATTTAGTATCTTCTTAAATCATTTAATGTGTTAAACAGTGATTTTTAATTTGGGACAAAGAGAGTATTGCACAGGGGGACAGTTGCTTTGAATATTTTCGCTAATATTATTGTTGTTGTAATAGTCATTGTTTGGGAGAAGGTTGATTTAAAGTGAGGCTTTTGTGGCTTGGGAGGTATTATGTATATATATTTATATATTTGCACGCGTAATTATGTGCAATGTGTTGAAACTTTGGGCTTTGTTTTTTATTTGGTGTATTGCATGTGTATTCTGTGTTTATATTTCTTGCCTGTTCTTGTTATGTAATATAATATAAGAGGGTATAACCGAACCTCTTGGTCTAGCAGTATAAAGTTATTATTAGAATAACATTGGGGTCGACTTGATATTCCTAAGAGGTCAATTTTCGGCGTTGTTAAAATAATGCTTTAATTGTATTAATTTAGATTCCTAATTACAATCCATTTCTTTATTTTCTTTTTTCTTTTAGGATGCATTTGGATTGCATAATTGGATTTAGCTTTAAAATTCATAAATCTAAGATTCAAAAATTACACATTTGAAAATACAAAAATTTAAAATTTTGTATTTGCTTAACAAAATACAAGGAAATTAATTTCTAAATTCAAATATTATTCTACTAAAATTTATATTTAGTTGATTAGTATGCTATTTTTACTTTTGACACTGTGGCAGATGTCAGATTTGCACAAAATTAATCCTTTTGACTCACTCCGTCCGTGTTATAGTATTTTCTTCCTCATAATATAGCGTAATTAGCACAGGGCAGATGTGGGTTTACCCCTACACTATTCGTGACGAATTCATATTTTAAAAAAATAGTACGTAATTAATCAATTAATTATATCATTAATACCCCTGGCTGTTTTTTCACATATGTAGAAGAGGGAATTATTTTTATTTTTATTTTTATTATTATTATTAATAATAAAGATTTGAGAATCAAGTATATATATTTTTTTGTCAAGAGTTGAGGGAAGAGAGAAGAAGGCGGTAAAAATATTAAAATGGAAGGGAGTGAGGGGTTGATTTTTGTTTTTATCATTTTACTTAAAAGTTAATTAGGATTTACCTATTGATTAATAACATTAGAATCTAACTTTTCAAATGCAATATTTTATTTAATTAAAGTGGATGTATTTATTAATGTAGTGGATTTTTTAATATTAAATTATTAATAAAATAATATTTATAAAATTAAATCAATAATAGTTTTTTGTCAGTCTATCCACACTTGCAAATTAATTTAGTAGGCAATGTGAATTAACTTAACAACGAGAATTAACTGCAAGATATTACAAATATAAATAAAATCACCCATAATTATACTTGCATCTTAGATTCCCCGCTTAACACCTCTTACTAGATATGTGCTCTTTAATTCTATTTCCTATCCAATTCGCCCTTTTTGTAATATCTATGAAAAATGGCTTAATGTACATGCCTTGTATATAAAGAAAAGAAAATCACAAGTTAACTAGTGAAATTTGAACCGGATTTTATAATTTGTGCACACCTAAAAGTAGTCAAATCTCAATCTCTCGTATAGATAGATAGATACATAGATAGATTGATATTAAATTTATAGATGAATGGATGGATGGACAAAAAAATAAGAAAAGGAAAAAGTTAGTTAAAGCTGCAATAACTACCGTAAAATAATCATTTATGTGTCGAGATGCGCACAAGCTAATCCGGATACATTGTGGTACTAGAAAGTATTTAGGAAAAAAAGAAAAGAAAAGGAGAAACTACCATTTATATTATATTTAAAACATAAGTTTACATTTGTACCAACTATCATTTTTGTTATATATTTTTATAAAATTTATATACATGCAAGATAGCCCGCGGTAATCTAATTATGTTTAATGTATCGAATAACATTGAAAACGGTATGCGAAGAGGAATGAGTGGATAGCATGCATATCTTAGTGATGGACCAAAACGTACACACACTCTCTCTCTCTCTATATATATGTATATATACATATAGAGATTAATTGTAGAAGGAGACAAAATGGAAAAATCAGTGGCATGGATTCTCCCAAGCAGTGTGTGGATGAAAAAAGTTTATTCTTCTGCATATCGATCCTTCTTCACTCTGTTGAATTGAACATTATTTGATTGGTTACAAAACAAACAGAAATTGGAATTTAAAAGTTTTTAGTTTCTGTTTGTGTCAAAATGACTACAGCAGCAGGAGGATCTATTGGTGCTAACAGATTTATCTCGTCTTCTTCGTACTTTAGCCGCGAAACCAAATCAACCTCTACACTTGCAATGGCTACGGCAGGTGGATCTTTATCTGTACAGAGCTTTCCTTCCTCTTCACCCTATTTTAGCAGAGAATCCAAATCCACTTGCCCGCTTCCAATGGTACTACTTGCAATACCACTCTCCACACGCATATATATACTTTAAAAGAATTTTTTGATTGAAAATGCCTGTGGCTATGTCTGTTTGGTTCTTGAGAAAATGTGGGGGAGAAAACACATTTCTATTGCCTGGGTCCCAATTAGGAGAAGATATCTGTAAACAATATCTAAATTTTTAGTGTAACAAGGCTAATCAACTTAGTTGAGCTGAACTGAACTGAACTGCTTTTAGATATCCAGTTGTATGGAATAGAGATTTATAAGTCCTGGGAAATGCATAGTTTCTCTTTATTTTATTTTCCTCTTTTGTCCTTGAAAACCTCAGATTTGATGTTCTACTTCTTACATGTTCTGTGTTGAGCAGATGGTTGGTAAATTAGTCGCCTCACGCCAAACTGTAGTCTGCTTTGCTGTTCAAGAACCCTCCACCTCTACTGGTGATTTCTTCATTCTTAGCCTGTAATCATATATTATTTATAATGTGGAGACAATTTTGATCTTACTCTCCACATTCATAAATTGTTAAAATTAGTCGCTGCTGAATCAAAGGAGAAGAAGGAAGCAAAGCCAGCAGCTGAAAAAGCCGCTCCTGCGAAGCCGAAGCCACCAGCAAAAGCTGCAGCTAAGCCACTGCCACAGTTGATGGAGGAGGATGTCATCCCTTCACTGAAAGCAATTCTTGAAGCTAATGATGATATATCCGAACTCCAGCTTTCTTTCGGAGAAAACAGGGTTAGCCCTTTTTTTCTCACTCTTGTGGACTGTTTTGCTTGCTTTGCAACTTTTGTTTGTACAGAGTTACGAATAGATACACGCACTACTTGTGCAATTTTGAGGAAATTTTGTACAAATTCCAATGCCAAATATGGAAACTGCTTTCCACCATTACATTCTTCACCTAGATGAAAGTTGCTTTAGCTCGAACATAACAGCCCTTATAAAATTGACCAAATTGCTATTTGAGTTTGGAGAGCAGAAGCTTTATAATTTCTGCTTATTTTTATGGTTTTTAATTTTTTTTTTTTTAATTGTATAAACTTTTGACAGCTAGAAGGATCCTTTGTAAAGAAGAGCAATCCTTATATTTTCTGGGCATTCTTTCCAAATGGAGTTCTCACAGGTTCATTATTCCTGTAGGCAAAATTGAAATTAATTTGAAAATCTGCTCCTATTGATGTCCTATCGCTCATGTTAACCTTTGCCCATTGCACCCTCTCTCTCTCGCTCTCTCTGGGACAGGTCCAAAAGGGTTTTCTCTCTCTTCCCACGGATCAGAGGTGAGCACTGTAGAGCCCTTTCTCATTGACGAGAAGAAAATCACAGCAAAACATGTTGTCTTCTGGGTTGAGAAGCGTTTGGCTGCTCAAGGAATAATTCCTGTTTGGAAAGACTAAATATCACCTTTGAAAGGAAAACCAATTGTATGAACATCGGCACCCTTGTATCAATTTTCGGGTATTCTCTACGATTGTAATATAGCGTCCTGTCAATTATGGATAGATACACAATTGGTTTGTATCTAACCTCATTCAATCACAGTAACCAATTATATGAACATCAGCACCCTTGTATCAATTTTCGGGTATTGTCTACGATTGTAATATAGCGTCCTGTCAATTATGGATAGATACACAATTGGTTTGTATCTAACCTCATTCAATCACAGTAATTACACGGTATTGAAAAACGTTACCAATTGGTTTGCCGATATAAGAAATCAGATTATACCATTACCATCACATCAAGAATCAAACTAAGTGAGAAATGTCAATGTTTGTTCGTTGGTAAAGTTCTCACTCTTATGCAACACAGGTAAGGTATTCTCTTTTGCCAATGATGATGCTCCATCAAGGCACCATCAGATGAGCATATAACAACCCTATATCATCATATCACTCAAAAGGAGCACAGGTAACAGGAGAAAAAAGGAATTCAGCAAAACGGCTTAATCTTGATCTTCAAATACAAGGAAGGAACCTTGACAGGGTTTTTATACAAAAGCTTGTCCAAACCTGAGTCAGCAAAAAAGGGTACACAATACTGTCTCGAACTTGAAGAAATGTATACAAAAGATTCCTTCTCAATAATTCTCAGCCCAAAAATAATACATCAGCCTTTTTCAGCGATTCATTATCAATAATACAGAGCCCATTCATCCAACAAATCAAATCACAAACAAAATACACTGGGATAAAAAAGAAAAATGAAAAGAATCAATGCAACAAAAATATAACGGGATGCATATGATTTAAGTCTGGCATAGAATGGTCAGCAACACTGCTTACTTTACACGAAACCAATGTTCCGAATTCAGCTTCCTTGCAAATCTCTGGCACTGTCATAAATTTACAGCAAAAACAAGTGCCCATTTGTGCAGTTCATCATCCAGGTGACCCATCAGCTGTGAAGAATTCATTCAACGGTCCAGATCATGCAGTTTCTCTGTGATGAATGACATCAGCAGACATATGTATCTATCTATATATGTTCTGGTAGTTGTTCTTTTCTTCTCCTGACAGATGATGTGCTCTCCAAAAGTAGCGCAGTTTGGACTTAAAAGAATCACAACACTTAAAAAAGCTCCTCTGAATTAAACTTGTTCCAGGCCTCCTATTTAACAAAACAAACTTATGATGAGGGCCAGCCTAACAGGTGCACCCAATAATAAACACATAATGAATCATTGAGTAAGCATTATAAAGAAAGTTTTCATTCAACTAATAAAAGAATAAAATAGTCAACTAATAAAAGAAGCACAACTTAAGAATTCAAGAAATAATATTATATCCCAAATTGAGCAAAATCAATAGTCAAGAACAAAATTAATTTTTTATCGCGAGCTTTTGGTCCATGGATTATTCCCAGAAGCAAAACATAACTCATAATTTGGGACGTCCCAAAAGTGAAAGTTACTTTTTATTTGGGATGGAGGGAGGAATAAAATGAATGAAAAAGTTGCATCTAATCAACTCGACTTACAATAAATATATAGTTTATACAAAAAAATTACCGAAGCATCATTATTTTCTACAAATTAGCGATTTGTTGGGTAAAATATGAAAGATCATTTCAGGCAAGATATGAAAGTGAATTTTGGACGACTATTTAGCTAAAAGACACCAATATAATAAAGACAGGAAAGTGCAATACGAAAAATGAAGACTGACCATGTGATGTGGCACCAAATAATGTATAATGCATAAAGACTGTTGTCTTCCACCAAAAGATAAATATATATATACATACAACTAATAGAAGTACCTTGAGGAGGTCAAACACCTTCTCAGCAACATATTTCTGTTGAAGATTAGCGCCTTTTTGCTGGACTTTGTCAGGATGGATACACAAAGTTGCTTTTCTATACGCTTTTTTAACTGAGGCACCCGTAATCAAATCGGTTAAAGAGACTGGCTGCCAACCGCATTCAGGCCAAAGCACCTGATCATCACAAGAGACTGGTTGGTTTCTTTATAGCAAAGATGCAATCAAATTGGACAAAAGTATTTGTGAGCAGGGGAGGGAGGCAGGCTACAGCATAAAGCCATAAAGTGTTCAGACACCAAAAAAAAAAGATTTATGCAAAGAAAGGGAAAAGAACCATCTATGATATAAATCAAGGATGGTTTGATGTGATCACTAAATTTACCATCCTAGGGCCAAAAATGCACAAAACACGTCCATGGCTCACTATAGGTTTGGCATACTTTTCTCTTGCTCTCTCTAAAACTCTCTACGTTTACGCATTTCTCTTTACTCTAATCCACATGCACTCTCTCAACGCATGAAACACATACAAGGGCCACTATTGGATTGGGTAGCCAACACACCATATGCCAATTATCATTTCAAAGTAAGGCTGTGCAGTCATTCATTCATTTGTAACAGGAACAGATGGATAAAAGTTCTCTGGGAGAAATTAGATATGTTCCATTTAGAGGTGCATAATTTAAAAAAAAAATGGTTAACTCGTTTTTTATCTACATGAGATAATTTACAAATTAAAAGAATCGTACAATAATCATAAAATAGGCTGCGCTACTAAGAATAAAGGTAGCTGAAATATAGCTCACAGTACTTAAGTGGCTCCGCAACTTTTGAAATAATTATGATGTCAAATGAGTGATCATTTATTTTAGAGGCATTTTACGAAGAATGGAAATCTTTTACCCCTCCATAAAGGGCTATAAAACTCCACCTCTCAAAAAGCACCCACTGAACAAATGACAATGGAAATACACTCACAAAAACAAAATTTTAAAACTTGTCAATGCAATTCTGAGACAAAACACAAGAGGCTGATGATAGAAGAGTGGAAAATGGCAGAGGGTTATTGCTCATTAAGGATGGCCAAGAGCATAAGAGAATCATCATTGAAATTAAAAGGTGTCAGTTGTTCAGTAATCCATAGTGTTATGACCCATTTAGTGACAGTACAGATGATGAGTGGAAAAAAGAGAAGAAATTTGAGTGATCTGTAGATTTATGCTGACCCATTGAGTCATTATTCTGATGGATGATTTGGGACAATATTTTCAAATTAAAAAGGCAGGTGGTATTGTAGTAAATGCATAACCATAATTTTCAGCAAAAGCAAATCTGAAGAAAAGGATGTGTAGTTTAGGGATGTTTATGAGTATGACGTGTAACTTCAATTGTCTTTGAAAAAATGATTTTGACACAAGAAAAGGATGCCACGCTTTGAAACAAACTTATCTATCCTTCAAACATGATCTGAAGCTTTCAACACTATTCAGTGTGGAAAACATAAATGCCTCATAGGTGCACATAAGTATGATATTTTGTATCACTTTAGAGGATTGCACTATTGCAGGCTTGAGAACTTAGTGAACATCAGAAAAGTTTTCAAATGATAGGCCAAGAGAAGATAAGTTCCGAATGATATTCCAGAGATAATATGAATAGATAGAGATTATCAGACGTACATATTGCAATGTTGATAGCAAAGCTCGTAAATTTCCCTCCTTCCCTGCCGCCCAGCGCTTGATTTCAATATCTAATGTGTCGGCAATCCTCTGAAATCAGTGGGGATCAAGATCAGACAGATAAGCAATGCAATACAGAGGATACGTATTATGTATTAAAGTAACATGTAGACATTCAAAATTGTAGGTTAAATATGATGCATTTTTGTCAACTTATAGATGGAAACATATGCAACCAACTATAGAGAAGAGGTAGGATAGCCAGATTTATGTATAGTAGAAAAATATTAAAAAGAGCCTAAAATACTTACATGTCTTTCTTCCTGGTCCCTCTGAACTTGAAGGTCACGCTGATTCTTTTCAGCCAGTGCTTTATTCTAAGCACAGAAAGCCAACAATCAAAACTAAGACAAACATTGTGTAAAGAGATGGAGAATATTCTTAAGAATCTTAACTACATTAAAAATCAAGCTCAGTGAAAGAAAACGCATACTGCGCGCTCCTGAGTGCGTTGGTGACGTTCCAGTCTAGCTCTTCTTCTTTCTTCAGTTTCTCCTTCAACATCTTGGAAGTCTCCAGATGACGAAGCAGCTTTTGCAAGCAAAAGTTTCACAATGTAACAAATGAGGGAGGAACACATAGAAGAGGCAACGTAAAAAATTTCAATGTTATGAATGAAAATGACAATATACCCCCAAAAATTGAGCTAAGGTCATCAACGATATTATTGGTGGAAGATGCTTTTCTCATGTTGGATGAGACTCCACTAGAAGATGTCCGCTTTGCCACTTCAGGTCCTCCCCTGCTTTGAAACTGTGGATCCAACACGGGTTCCTAAAATTGGGGATCGCAAAGCAGAACCAATACACAGAATGAGTAAAATTACCTTGTAGATGGTGACAGAACCACTGTTACCTAATTTATAGAAAGCTTTGTTACCGGGAGTGGTACCTAGCCCAATACGTGGTGCGGTGGGGGTAGGCTTAGTCAAACACTATTTCAGAATGTGTACATACTATATATCATCGCTGCTATACAAATATGTTTATAGTAAAGAGGAATCCTTGATTTTCACCATATACGTATTTATATATGATGATACAAATAAAAATATCTTCTTTTCCTCTGTCTATGCAAGTCAAAATGGGCTAATATTAGGGTTGGCATTTTGGGTTGCGAATGCACCCTGTGTGGCCGTGCCGACTGCCAACAAGACGTAGTGGGCGTTCCACAAATGAGGCAACACTGGACAGAAAACAAAAAATTGCGTATGATATCCTTTGATACTCACAGAAGTACTCGCCCTAGGCCTTGGAACACTGCTTGCCCTAGAACTGAAAAACGATTCGAGGTCATCGTCATTCTTCTGTTGGTTCAACCTTGCAGCAGCGGCAGCCCTATCTCGAGCATCAGCAGCAGCCCTCTCTCGAGCCTCTGCAGCAACCCTGTCTACAGCAGCTCGTTCAGCTCTTCGCCGTGACTCGGCGTCGGCTCTTGCAGCAGCGGCTTTCTCTCGAGCTTCTCTCTCTCTTGCTTCTGCATTTGACCTTTCCCTAGCTTCCGCAGCAGCCCTTTCAGCTCTCCCTCTTGCATCTGCCGCTGCCCTTTCTCGAGCTTCGGCTTGTGCTCGCTGAACAGCAGCCCTTTCAGATTTTAGACGAGCTTCAGCAGCGGCTCTTTCACGCGCTTCCACTGCCGCTCTTTCACGAGCTTCCCTAGTAGCTCTTTCTACAGCATGTCTACCCTTCTCCCTCTCACTCTCCCTTGCTCTCACTCTTTCCTTCTCTCTCCTTAATTCTCTCTCTTCCTCCTCCCTCTTTCGCCGTTCTAATATGTCCTGGTTCTCCCTGAATTCTCTCTCATGAGTTTCTTCCATTGGTTCTTCATCTTTTTCCAGCTGGACGCCTTCTTTAGTTCTACCGGCCTTTGCATATTCTCTTTCCCTTACTTCCTTAGCATGTCTGAATTTAGCCTCAGCTCTATCCATTGCATCCTTCATTGCAGCAGCTGATGCAGCAGCAGCAGAGTTGGTGTTCATTTCTCCACCAAAATGACCATAAACATTTTCATCAACACTATTTTGCATACTACTACCCATTGCAAAAGTCTCTAGTTCGTCTAACGATGAAACCATAGAGCTCTTAGGAGCTGGATTGAAGGGATTACGGCTTTGAGAATATCGAGCAGAATTTGGAGAAGAAGAAAATTCATTGCCCTTCTTTCGTGCATTTTCAGACTTTGAAGCACGCCCTGGAATCGGAGGAGGAGGTCGTGAAGGTGGTGGAGCACTAGTGGGTTGTGTAAAAAGAGGAACTTCAGATACATCGAGCCATATATCATCAGATGGTTGCGCATGCTCTTCTGATCTGGGAGACGTATGAGAATTTGACCCATTAACGTTTACAAATGAAGCTGAATAACCAGTTTCATTAAAAGGTTTTGGAGAATCTGTTGAAGCAGTAGGCATATCAAATAGGGTTTGACGAGATTCCTGTGCATCATCAACAGGCACCTTCTTCTGTGACTGACTCTCCGAATATTTGAATGAAGATTTCCCATAGGGTTCTTTACCAGTAGAATTTTGTGTGCTGCCCACGCTTGATCCTGCCCTTGAGGAGCTCCCATCTGCCCCCCTGTTATCCATCTCAGACGGAAATACGGGCATAGATTTACCCAAACCATCAAGAGGATCTATATCACTAAATATCCCAGCACTTGCAGATGACACATTTGCACTAGTGCCAGATTTACCAAGCTTACTGATCTCTTCCAGTGGATCGTTGAACAAACCTGGGGTTTCAACCCCAGGGGTCGAAGTTGATTCTAGAACAACAAAGGGATCATCCATCACATCAGAAGCTCTTTGGTTAGAATTGCCAGATGGTTTTGAGGGTTGTCTTGACTCTGAAGTTGGCCTGTACAAAAAGAAATATGTAGCTGGATCTTAATCAACTGCTACGCAATCGAAATAACACCAACGTAACGAAGGAGAAAATGGCGCAATAATATACAGATAATAGAAATTTTTTACTACAATCTAATTCTTCCAAACTTCTATATTTCACATAATATATGTCAATGCATATGAATACGACAGATGTTCCCACTTGATGTTTACATATGTTTTCAATATTTTTCTTTATAGTTAAAAATAAAATTTTAAAAAATATAGTTTCTAGCACAAGTGTGGCACTTTTGGAAACAGAGCGATAGCACAACCGAAGAGAGTGCAATTCCATAATCATCTCATGTTGGTGTCTATAATTTTTGACATGAATACAACAGATGATCCCACTTGATGTTTACATATGTTTTCAATATTTTTCTTTATAGTTAAAAATAAAATTTTAAAAAATACAGTTTCTAGCACAAGTGTGACACTTTTGGAAACAGAGCTATAGCACGACCGAAGAGACTGAGATTCCATACTCATCTCAAGCCGGTGTCTATAATTTTTGACATAATGTCGTGTCAAGCTGTGTTCGAGTCAAAATATAGTTTCTAGCACAAGTGTGCCACTTTTGGAAACCGAGCAATAGCACGACCGAAGAGAGTGAGATTCCATAATCATCTCATGTTGGTGTCTATAATTTTTGACATAATATCGTGTCAAACTGTGTTCGAGTCAAAATTCGATCATGAAATTGAACCATATTGTGTTACTCATGTCTTGTCATGTCTAAATAAGAGGAAGATTATGTTTCTAATGTTGCTACTCAATGTGATTTTGCCTCCAATAGGACCCAAAATCTGACAATCTGTTAATCATATCAATTGTCTCATGTCGCATTTAAATATGTCGTGTTTGTGTTCATGCCTCCTTGTTTCTTGTGTGGTTGAGTTGTTTTGTTTAAACACAAAGCCCAAAAACTCAAAACATAAACTTAATTATACCACCCAAAGTACCACACGATCAGCATTAAGCAATAAGATCATGCCATGTCATCACGTATCAATAATAAGTACAGCACAGTTGACCTGAGCATTGGCCTGGAACAAACCACCTCTTAACGTGGGATGGCAGAGCTGCATAAAACGCCAGCACAAGGGTGACATCCCTAGTACCTGTTACCTGGCCAAGCCCTGAAAACTGTCCTGGTGCCACCCCCATTGAGCAGTGGTCCCTGCCCATTGCTATGTTACTCTGCACATTCACCAGCAGGACCGGGGGCCACTCCCCTTGGCTATGTACTAACAGCTATATTTGCCATTGAGAGGTCAACTTGCGTTTATGAATACTAGGTATAAAATGATCTTTTAATACCTCGAGAGGTTTTGTTCTGACAAAAACATTCATTTTCCATATGCAGCTTCAAGCAGTAAAAACGACAAATGCACAAGATACCAACGGATGGTCCAATGGTAAGGGAAGCATCCAGTCCTTGAGTGGCAACGGTTGAATCCTACTGCCCCTACCCTTTTTTTTTTTTTTTTTTTTTTTTGGGGGGGGGGGGGGGGGGGGGGGGGGGGGGGTGGGGGGTTGAAGTTGAAGAGTTGTTCTACTTTATTTTTTGAAGGAGCATTGGCACACCACTTTTACCAACTGAACTTTTCCAATTATTGGAAAATAATCTTTCTATAACATGTCTGTTTTGCTACTTAAAACAATGCTTACCAAATGCTGAAATTGGAAAATTTTTCAGGTTTGAGCATGCTGTAAATCTTCCTAAATATACCAAGTACATTGAAAGCTTCACATCTAAAAACAGGAATTTACAAAGAATGGTGGAAATTGAACTTGTATAAGGTACTAATATGTGAATACTTCTACAAGAAATATGGAACTTAACTTGTACCAGGCACCAACATTTGAATATTTAGGCAAGGATGTTTCAGAAAAGGGAACAATGGAAGCATATGCAAACAACAATCAAGATGACTACTTGTTATATGTATTCAGAATACCTGTTAGTTGCAGAGACACCGCCACTACCAAAACCAGGCAACAAATCATCGAAGCCTCTCGAACTTTTATTCCGACCTAAATTACCAAGAAGATCATCAAAATGATCACTCTGTTTAGGAGGCGAAGCCATCGAAGCAAACACATTTTCTTCGTACCTCGCCGAATTCGACACCGATTTGCTTTTTAACCCTGGCAATCCATCAAATATGTCCTCGTCATAAACCGGCTTATCATAAACCGGCACCGACGAATTCGTCTTGTTCTTCGTTTCATTTGTTGTTGCCGAGCCCTTAAATATCGAATCGTAATCGAAATCAGACAAAGACGAAGAAGGCTTAGTACCCTGGCTTGCATACTTCGGAGGTCCACCAAACACATCGGTGAATGACAAACCTTCGGAAGTTTGATCGCCGGCGAACGGCGATGATGATCGTGCACCTCGGTCTCCACCGTCGGATCCGACGCCGCCTTTCATCGGAGCGGATTTTCCTTGAGGTCTAAACCCTAAATCTCTAGTCAACATACCAAAGTCATCCATTGATTTCTTTCTTCGCTTTAGTCGGACAGATCTGGCTCAAATTCTCCTTACAGAAGCGCAATTATGGAACTCTGGATCTGGAATGAATTCGAGTGATGTAGATGATGAAGAAACTAGTAAAATTATCAAATAATGATGAGTAATCTATAGCTGTTTATATCTGTAAGGAAAAATGAGTTTCCGTGGAAATGAGAGAAAAAGAGAGAGGGAGAGAAAGAGGACCAAGAGTGGTTACTGTTAGGGTTAGGGTTTGGTCCCCGCCGTACGTGGCTGCCGGCAGCTGATTTCTCGCTCTTTGCTTGTTTTATTTCTCTCCTTCGTCTTCCTTTCTTCTTCTTCTACTTCTTCTTCCCTGTGATCTCTCTTGCTATTTGAGTTAGATTTATTTTACGATATAATCCTGATATTATAGTTTTTTACATTTTGACCCTACGTAGCTTTTTGGTGAAAACACGTTTCTACCTTTGATGCAATTATTCTTGCTTTGGTAATGTCGGGGTCCTTTTTTAAAATGAAAGCATAGAGAGTACTGAATTTTACAAGAAAATATCATGGACTGTCTGTCTCTTCTAAAATTTTGAAATATGAGAAAATAATTTGTTTTTTGGTTCCTCATTTTAATTTTTTATTCATGTTTTGGATCTTCAAAGGAAATGTGGACAAAGTACAAAAACTAATGGGATATTCTCATATTCATAAACAAGAAACATGACTATTTTAGAATGTAAGAGTATTTCCACCGGTGCATATTGCTTAATTGTTAAATGAGCTTCGGAAGTGGGATTGGTTAAAAAAATTGGTTAAGACAAAACACTTATTTGTGGTCCATGCGAGACTCGCAGACCCACTAGCCGAGATATACAAATAATCTGTCTGATGCAAAATGCAACTAATGGCTTTTGCAACGACTAACCCCATTGCATTGCAATATCTTTATAGCGTAGTAGTAAGTGTAAACTGACGCATGAGAAAAACTCAAGATTAAATATTATCCTCCAGATCCGACACAATTCATAGATAAATACAACACGATCTCTTTTATGTGACACGAGTCCATCATAATATTACCACATTGTACATGTAGAATTTCATGTCCAATGAAACATTATCACAAAAATGTTCCAATTTCTTTTTATTATTATTATTTTTATTTATTTTTTTGAGATAGAAACAGCAAGGGAAGGTTCTTGGAAACTCTGGCAAAAGACTGGATCTGGTTTCAGACATGGTCTATAAAATAACAAAGTCAAACTCAAGCTTATTCAGACATCAAATTAACTGCTCATCATTCAATCATTTACAGAGTCAAGAATCCGTCTTGCATTAACTGGTACCACTCACATTAACTAATCCCTGAACACCAAACATTCAACCTAACTAGAAAGAAACAGAGAACATAGTATCAACAAGTAATGGAACCCAACTAGGACGGTGATGAAATGGAACATATGTACATACTCAATCCCTATCAGAGATTTTATTCGAACTGAAATCATCTTTACAGGGAAATTTTTTATCACGTAAAACGAGGATCATAATTTCTGCTGTGAGGGAGAACGCAGAAAGACCGAGTTGGCAAGATCGTCGTTGAGCTTCACCGGAAGAGGTGGCATCTGCTTCATTATCTCCGGCATCTCATTCAAGCTGCTAATTGTAACTTAAATCACATAAGTGCGTATGATAAACAATGACATGTGGGATAGTCAATTCCGTTATTACCCAAAAAGAAAGTAACGGAAAATGGTAAAAAATAAAGTCAACACCAATTTGATCGTTTGCACAAATGGGTTTACAAGCAGCGAGGCGATTGAAAGAACCCAAAGACTCTAGTGCAATTTTTGAGAAAGATTCTACCCATATGAGTGTACAACAATAAACAAAGATGGTACTATTCTTACTGTTTTGCTTGCTTTGGCAAAAGCCAAAAATGCTTTGCCAATAGAACCAACATGAAGAAAAATGAACTTAATAAATAGCTAAAACATGAATAAGAGAAATATGAGCATGCAAAGATTAGTTACAATGTCAACATATACATTCCTAGCAGAAAATATCAACCCATTCAGATAACAATCATGGAAATGATAACTTTATCCTAAAAAGAATAGAGAGTAGCTGACATACTCATTCATGATCGTCAGAATGCTATTTCGAGCCTGGAGAAAGAGATTGAAATTCTCATTTATCTGGCAGGGAAAAAAGAAGAGTGAGAATAAAACAGAAAACCTAAAATACCCTTTTTAACTTTTTCCCTTTAAAATTCAATCAACTCCTAATAATATCAACCCTAAGTGCTGCAAAGTTCGCAGAAATTTGATCCAATGCCTGAGCATTCTGCTCAAGAAGCTGTCCGGTTGCACCACCAATGGCTGCAAATGACAAACATAATCACTTAATTAAAATAAACAGAATAGTAATCATAAAGAACAGAAAAAGGAGAGCAGAGAAAAGAATGACTATTTTTTAAGAAAACCCTACATCAGCCACTTCCATACACAATATTTAGTATCACACTATCACCTAACTGATGATTCCCTTAACCAATTTCACCAACATCAAACCCCTCTTTATGATGTGATATACCACCCCACCCCCACTACCCAAGCAACCCTCCTTATGTTACTATGAGGAGATGACTCAGCTCCACCACAAAACACCTCTTTATTATGTGATATACTCGCACTATATTTTCTATCCATGTCATATTTTGTGCAAGGCTTTATATCATTCTCAAAACAAAGATAGATTAAAACAGTCTAAAACTAAGGCAGGGGAGTAAAATATTGTCACAATCTAATGGAGTGGTGTATGATCAGCCAAACAGTAAATATCACCGTTACAGATTTTCACTTGACTCGTATATGTAGTTAACAGTGAGTTTACACCAACCTTGGTAGGAGATGCCATCATCAATTTCCATAGAGACCACAGATTGAGCATAGGGAGGGCCATTGGAACAATTCGTAATGTGGGAAGATGATTTCACTGATGGATCTGTAACTTTTTCCTAGAGAGAGAAAAAAAATAACTCAGAATTCATTAGAGTTTCTTGAAATTTATATGATGCATAGTATATGGCAAATGTAATCAAGGAAAAGAAGAGCATTTACTGGACTTCCTAGTAAGCATGCTTAGTATATCTGCATCCACTTATTCCAAAATGTTCAGCAAGAAAAAAAAGATTGCATGCAGTTAATTAGAGCATACCTTTTTGTCTTTATTTTTTCTTGCTGAATTATTATCCTCTTTCCTTCTCTTGCCATTTTCCTTTTTCTGAAAAACCGAAGGAACCATCATAAACTCTATAACTGACAAATAAAAGTATAAAGCAGAAAACAAATAAATCTAGGAATCAATCAGCTAATCTTATCACAGTGCTATCAAGCTAATTGGCTAATTGGCACAATGAAGTTTCGTAATGGTTCTCTCTCTCTATTTTTTTCTCTCTCTTTCTCTGTTCTTCTAGCAACCTGATACGCAAACAGACTGCATAAGCAGTGATAGATATAACGGTTAAAGTTAACTTGGAAAAGTTAAGCTCGGAATTTGTGTATAATATTTTTAAGTTAACAAGTTTATTTAGAAAAGTTCCAAAATTGTACAAATTGTTTCAAAATGAATGACCTTCCATTCTTGGGTTTATTGGAAATAATTGCAACCTACACATAAAACAAGAAGTACAGGCAAACAAGCCTAAGTATATCTTGCATAATGGTTCTCTGCTTCAGCCGCCAACTAGCACGTAAAACTCTGAGAAATCATAATACGTCAGCAGATAAGTAGTGCAGCAATGAGAAAAATTGGAAACAACAAGACATCTGAGACTTTTCCTTAACTGATTTAACTTGGAATGAATGACAGAGGATAAAAAGGGAAGGGCGTACACCAAATGTACAAATGCATTTGAAGTGAAAACAAAGGGACAATGAGATAGAAATTTCAGATATCAAACTGAGCTGATCTCATCAAATTTTATTAGGAGATGTTATGTTTAGCTGACTCTGAATTTGCCAAACTGATTGTTTAATTATGGCATTATTTCGGGTTTTTTGGGATAAGGTTTCGAAAATGAAATATCATTTGTATATTTGGTCATATCAAACAATAAACCACTAACAGAAAATAAAGAGCTTACATTCACCCAGCGACAACGCAATGCTACGTCCCGAACTGTTTTGTCTTTTAACTGCATGGCAATTTTAGCGTAACGAACTATGTGGGATTCCGAGGCATGTCTTCAGAAAATAGAGAGCTTATTAGTCTAATACCTAACGTTCATTTGTAATCAGAAGATACGAAGCGTAAGTAGAAGAACACACAAATAATAAATATAAAAAACAAAAGTAAAAGTAAAAGAGATGCACACTAACCAAATCCATTAGTAGCTATGAGATGAAGCACAAAGTAATACTAATTGGATGATCAAGATTGTTGTGGTTTAAACTAAGGTTTTCCCTTCAATTGAACAATGGTTCTCTATCAAATCATATGCACGCACACACACATGTATAATGAACCTTTAATTTCGAATATGTGGCTTTGCCAAATTCGATATGGTATACCCATAGTTCCATACTGAGCCTTATCATATAGGAAAACAGAAGGACATAAATCTTCTACCGGTAACTATAGACTTCCAGTGATAAATGATAATTAACCATCTTGTAGAACAGGAAGTCATAAATTTGTTCAAAATTCCACCATAAATCTCAAAATTCTGAAAGACAAACTGAACGGATACCAGTAACAAACTTAAATATATCCCAGGACAGCAACAATCCAAGGAAGTATCCATCCGCATTATATATAAAGTAAAGAAGCATTTCAACACTCAGTCATATTTTTTAAACTCCTATTTTACCTTTGCAATTTTCTTTTTCATAAAAATATTGCTTGCAACAATAATCGAACCTTGCTACTAAACAATCTAGAATCGTATATAACCATGAGGCCATCTTTCACATTTGTAAAGCATTTCTGCTGAAATTGTATACATGCGAATTGCACATGTATCCCCTATGTAGGTAGTCTACTAGACTCGGTGGCACATGCGTGTGCAATATGATACCAAATAATATTTCGTATAGATTTTTAAAACAAAATAAACACATTTGATGAAATTAGCTCAACAAACATGTGTTAAACTTTTATTCTAGCCCAGTGATTTTCTTTTTCATAAAAATATGCTAACAACACAAATCAAGCCATCGACCTTAATTAATTAACTACGGAACCATCCTTCACTTCAGTAAGATCTTCCTCCCCGAAATTGTATAAAGTAGCACACGCATCGCGTGTGTAGTTTAGTCTGGTATAAATCCATTCCCCTCCCGATTAAGTAATGCAATTTTGGATATATATTTACATTTGCACACAATTATACTGGTGCATATAGAGAGATGTGAAGAAGGAGAAATATTACTTGGATAGCAATTCCTCCAAGAGGGACTGCTCATCGGAGGACCATTGGACGGAGAGACCAGGGTTGTGCCTGAGGGCGGCCTGAGTGGGTCCCACCACAGAGTCATCGGGAACAGAGATGCCGTTTTCGTTGGGGGCGCCATTAGCGTCGGTGGAACCTTCTTGGTTGTTCCTAGCACCGGCAGCCATCTGTAGTCAATCCAAAATACCACACGCCTTCCTTCAATTTCTTTTCTGCTAATTCAGCTCCCTTCCTTTATTATGTTATTATTACTATAAATGTTCCTAATTATTAAATTGGGAGGAAGGAAACAACAATTCGGGGTCCCAAAAAGAAAACAATAATTTTAGGTAAATATCTCATATAAAATTAAAGAAAATGATAGCATGTGTTCTAAAAGTATATGTTAAAGTTACTGTAAATAAAAATAATAAAATTTTGTATGAGAATTTGTATCATATTGAATGTATGTTGGGAGTTAATTATTTTTAAAAATGAAAATAATGAAATCTTGTATGAGAATCTATGTCATATTGAATGCATGTTGAGAGTTAATTATTTAAAAAAAGTAGGTGCTTAACCTGTACCCTTAGAGCACACGTTAACATGACCCTAAAATCAATATAACAGATAATAGGTTTCAGCGTTTCACTCTGTAATATTTTGTAATTTTAAGGACGGACTTATGTTTAATAAATAAAAGTATTATTAATTTCATAATTTGATTTTATAATAAGGACATTTTTCATAATATGAATTTATTTTAAGAAAAATGATAAATATTAATGAACAAATATACTCATAATATAAACTTTTCTTATAAAAAATAATACTTACAGAAAATAATAACCGATCTGACTATGGAGATGAGAGGTATATCAAGGGAGACTCGGAAATCATAGTCAATTAAGTAAGAGGAAATATTTTGTAGTAAGAAAAGGGAAGAGGATATAGAGGCGGAAAGAAAAGCATAAGGGAGAAGAGTATTTGCAACTAATAATAAGAGCAAACTACCCTAATGATCCTTAAACTATTTGGTTAGTGTCACTTTAGTCCATTAACTAAAAAATGTGCTATTTTGATCCTTGAATTATTAGCGAGTGTCACTTAGGCCATTCCGTCCACATTTTCAGTTATGTTGGATGGAAATAGGAGGCATTTTTGTCATTTCAATTATTTTTTTAAATAATAAATTTAATTATATTTTTTATTAAAATTTATAAAAATAAAAAAAGAAATAGAGAGAAGGAAAGAAATGGAAAAGAAAACAAAAAAGAGAAATAGACAAATATGGAGAAACCAAGCTCCCTACCTCTTTCTCCGACCACCTCCTTCATCTCCGAGTGCATCTTCCTCCTCGGCAAGTTAGTGTGATAGATAGAGAGAGATTAGAAGAAAGCTAATGAAAGTTTGGACTTTTGAAACATAAATAAATAAATAAATTGCATATTCTCCGCATCTCAAACACTGCAATCCTCATTCATCTAGTTTTACAATTCCTCGCTTCATTACAATTTTGTAGATTTCAGTTCATTCCTTCTGCCCAATTCAATCATCTCTCAGCGTCCAGATCTAGTGGTCCACAAATATACCACTTCCGTAGCTCTTTTCTCTTCCCCTCCCCAAATTTACCACTTCCGTAGCTCTTTTCTCAAACACCACAATCCTCATTCATTTAGACTTGTGAATGTTATGGTTGGTGCGATTGAAATGTGTTGTGCTGTGTTGTGTTGAATTAGGTGTTGATCCAATATATACTGTAAGTAATTTTGTTTCACAAAACAACAAAATATGCGCAATTTGTCATTTTTTTGATGGAAGATCTGGTTGTACTTGGTTTATATCTTTGCTTCATTTAGCTCAAACACACTCTCTTTATATGTATGTATATATGTATTTAGGTTATAAAGCGCAATTCTCCCATGAATGCGCAGTTGCAGATGACTGATGCGGATCGATGTTGTTTTTTTAATAAAAAAATAATTAAATTTACTTTTTTTAAAAAAATATTAAAATGACAAAAATGCCCACCATTTTCGTCCAACTTAACAGAAAATGTGGACGGAAGGGCTAAAGTGACACTCGCTAATAGTTTAAGAGTCAAAGTGATGCGTTTTTTTAGTTTAGTGGGTAAAGTAACACTAGGCCAACAGTTTAAGTGCCATTAGGATAGTTTACTCTACTAATAAAATGGGAGCGGAGAACCAGAGGAATGAAATTAACATAATGATTAAGAAAAAAAGAATCTTCATTCCTCTTAAAACTCGTTCGCTTGTCTCTTCTTTAAACGCTCTCATATGTTTTATTTATCTTATATATTTTCTGTTTGTAATAGTGATTTAGAGTTTCTAGAGTGAGAAAATGACTTTTGTTGTGAGAGAATATGGGGGAGGAAAGATATGTAGCTTAAAAGGAGAGAGAAGGTGGGAAATACAAGCCAAGGTTCATCACGGTACGGATTTGATGGTTTATACTAGTAGACACTTAGAATTAATAGAATTTTTGGAATTATGATGATTTTTTACGTCAAATTTAGAAATCTACTACTCTGTTTTATTGCGTTGAAGTTGTTTGAACAATGCCTTTAATTTGTTGATGGACATGTGGTGCTAAAACTGTTTTAGCACATTTAGTTTAGTTATTTGTGTTCACCTGTGGTGCTAAAATATTTTTAGTACCATTCTAGTGTTGGACAATTGGTGCTAAAACTATTTTAGCACCATGTGATTAATTTTTTTGTTCTGGACAATTTGTGCTAAATCTGTTTTAGCACCTTGAATTTAGCTCTTTTTTTTTTTTACAATTTGTGCTAATTCTGTTTTAACACCTTGAATTCCGTTGTTCTCTGTTTTGTATTAGGGCTAAAACTCTTTTAGCACCATTCAAGTGTTAAACAATTAGTGCTAAAACCATTTTAGCACCATGTGATTAGTTGTTCTATTATGGACAATTGGTGCTACATCTGTTTTAGCACCTTTGAATTTCGTTGTTCTCTATTTTTTCTATTGGTACTAAATCTATTTTGTCATCTTGAATTTCATTGTTCTTTGTTTTGTATTGGTGCTAAAACCCTTTTAGCACAATTTCAATGTTGGACAATTAGTGCTAAAATTGTTTCAGCACCAAGTGATTTGTTACTCTTTTTCTGGACAATTTGTGTTAAATCTATTTTAGCACTTTTAAATTTTATTATTCTCTATGTTTTTATTGGTGTTAAATCTGTCTTAGCACCTTGAATTTCGTTATTTTCTATTTTCTATTGATACTAAATCTGTTTTAACACCATGAATTTCGTTGTTCTCTGTTTTATACTAGTGTTAAACCCCTTTTAACACAATTTTAGTATTTGACAATTAATGCTAAAACTATTTTAGTACCATGTAAATAATTATTATGTTCTGGATAGTATTGAACAATTGATGATCGACCGTTGTGAATTTCCTAAGCGAGAATGTTGTTTGGATTTTGAAATTTTTTATTAGGATCGGTCCCAAGTATCTTTTGGAGATGTGATCGAGATGTTATATTAGGATTATTATGTTATTAGTTAAACAAAGAAGAGATATTAGTATCTTTTATTACTGTGTCCTTAATTCACACTATTAATTTATGAGTATCATTTATAATTATGTTATTATTAGAATGAACCCTTATGCACAATTGTCTCGAAATATTAATATATTAAATGTGATTATTATGGATTGGTTAATTTTTTTTTATCACAATTTAATATAAAAGCATAATATGGATAGGATAAAAATGATATATTTACAGTTGAATTAAGTAGGATAAAATAATATTTTATAGTATATGTGTTCGATAAAATTGAGTTCATAATTACTTAATATATATTGAGTAAACTACCCTAATGACCCTTCAACTATTGACCTAGTGCCACTTTGGTCACTAAACTAAAAAACGCACCACTTTGGCCTTTCAACTATTATCGAGTGTCACTTTGGCCCTTCCGTCTACATTTTCCGTTAATTTGGACGGAAATAAGGCGCATTTTTGTCATTTCAATTATTTTTTTAAAAAAATAAATTTAATTATAATTTTTTATTAAAAAAATTATAAAAAATAAAAAAAAAAGAGAAAGAAAGGGAAAAATGACTGATATATATATATATATATATATATATGTCCACCTCTTACATTACTAGAACAGAGGAAATACGAAACACCCATTTCCGTCCACCTCTTCCATCTCCAGCCACATCCTACCTCCCTACACCACCACCATCATCATCCTTTTACACACAAACCCCTAAATTTCTAGAGAGAGAAAACTCAAATTAAATCAAACCCCCTCCCCCCAACCCAAACAAACAATCCGTGTTTATAAAAAAAAGGGGAAAAACGCAGATATATATATATATATATGTCCACCTCCTCTATCTCAAGAACAGAGGAAAAATGAAACACCCATTTCCGTCCACCTCCCTACCTCCCCACACCACCACGACCACCACCACCATCATCATTATCCTTTTACACACAAACCCCCAAATTTCTAGAGAGAGAAAACTCAAATTAAATCAAACCCCCTCCCCCCAACCCAAACAAACAATCCGTGTTTATAAAAAAAAAAGTGAAAAACGCAGATATATATATATATACGGAACATTTCATACACGGACCAATCCGCACGGATTGGTCCAAAAAGTGGCAATTATGTTTCACGCGTGCTCTCTCTCTTCGTAAAAAGGCAGTTTTCTTTGTCTTTCTCTCTCTCTTCATTCCCCTCTCTTCTTTCTTCTCTATTCATAAATCTCCTCCCCCTTCTCTCTCATTATAAAAAGATGCTTTCTAGTACATGAGACACATAGGCTTAGAGTTTCCAGAACAATGGAAGCAATAGTTAGTATTTATTGCCTTAAATGAAGAAATTAAATCAGAATTCAATTGATTCAGGTCTATATTCATGTAATGCTGAGAAAAGCCAATCATCAAAGAAGAACCGGAAAAGGAAAATAAAGTTGTGTGAAATCCAAAACGCAAAAACATAACAGCTAAAAGCTTTTCATCGACGTTAAATACCTTTTTCAACCTATTGGTAGAAAAAAGCAATTGAAACAAAACAAAACTTAGAAAGTATTCCTTTTCATTTTCCTTCAAAGAAAAATAGTTCATCAGTTCGAATTTTATATCATATCAGTTCTTGTATATTACTAGGATGCTAGCATGCGCCGCAATGCGTAGTCCAGCAGATGTAAGGATTTGAACGTCGGCTTCAGTCATTTGCAGGAACTAAAAACGGAGTCCGCTAGAAACGGAGAGGCTTCATAAATATCACCGGAAAAAAATTTCATCGCCATTTATTTTAGTTGTAAATGTAGAAGTGTAAATATTTAATTTGCGAAAATGATGATGAGAGAAAGCAGGGCACCCACACACATCTAATTAATAAAATCGAATTCTCTAATCAAACCCAAATCACACTAAATCAAGCAAAAACAAACCCCAATCAAGAACCCAAATCAAACCACTTACAGCACTAAATTTTCAAGACCTCGATTGAGAGAGAGAGCAGGGTGCCGTCGTTCTATGTTGCCTATAATGGAGAGCATCATTTTTAAGGTGAAAAAGAAGGGAGAGAATAAATTTATGAGGAGAGAAGAAAGAAGAGAGGGGAATGAAGACAGAGAAAGACAGAGAAAATTGCCTTTTTACCGAGAGAGAGCGAGCGAGCACGGGAAACATAATTGCCACTTTTTGGACCAATCCGTGCGGATTGGTCCATGTATGAAATGCTCCATATATATATATATGTCCACCTCCTCCATCTCAAGAACAAAGGAAAAATCAAGAACAGAGGAAAACTCAAAATCAAACCCCCCCAACCCAAACAAACAATCAGTACAATATAATTTCCAAAATGGAAAACTCTCACCATTTTCCCCTTTCTCTCCGGAAATGGAGGAGGTGGTCGGAGATGGGTTTCTCCATCTTCCCCCCTCTCTCTTTTGTTTTTCTTTTTCTTTTTCTTTTTTCTTTTTCGTCTCTTTCTTTCTCTCTTCTTTCTTTATTTTGTTCTTTTTCAAAAAAATAATAATAATAAATCTAGTTATTTTTTAAAATATTTGAAATGACAAAAATGCCCCTTATTTTCGTCCAAATTAACATAAAATATGGACGAAAGGGCCAAAGTGACACTCGCTAATAGTTCAAGGGTCAAAGTGGCGCGTTTTTTAGTTTAGTGGCCAAAGTGACACTAGGTCAATAGTTGAAGAGCCATTAGGGTAGTTTACTCATATATATTTTATATTAACGATGCTATCTTTGCTACTTCAAATTCAGCGGGGTTCGGTCTTGTTATTAGAAACGAGCATGGTGATATATTGGGTCTGAGAAATGGTATTATAAATGCTCCGTTGGATCCTTTAATTGCTAAAGCTATAAGTTGCCGCGTAGCTCTCTCTTGGTTAAAGGTCGGAGGTATTTCATATGTCTGTGTTGAATCAGATTCAAAGCTTCTGATTAAAGCATTACAAAGTGAAGCGTATAGTTTGTCTTATCTTGGTCTCTTAGTTCAAGAATGTAAAAACCTTGCTAGTAATATCGTTGAGTACAGCTTTGCATATGTGCGTAAATCAGCAAACCAAATTGCTCATTCTTTAGTTAAGACCTTCGGTTCTTCGTTTGATTGTGGAAGTTCGGAGTTTATTCCCCCTCTTTTTCTTGTGGATGTTTTATCTTTTGATTTAATCCAATGGTTGTTTTGTTTTGCTTGAAAAAAAAAGAGTTTAGCTAAATTCTAAATGGCCTCACTCCAAATTTATAAACGTGGGATATGCTAAGCCAAACTATTTGGCGTAAAGAGTCTATCTCCTATTTTTTTTTTCTCTTTATACTTGTATTCTACTTATTTACTTTATCTCTTAAAATAATACATAATATTTATTTTATACTTTTTATTAGACCACTAATTTAACTCTCAACTAAATAAAATAAATATATTATACTTACTATATAATTAAGTGCCATTATAAATATTTTTAATAAATAAATAATTAACACATTAATATGTAATTACTAAAATATTGATGTCCATAAAGAAATATTGTTAACTAATATACGATGAACGCGGCCCTTAAGACCATATTCAATGGTAAAGTAAAAAGTGTAAGTTAATAAGGTATATTTAGCCTATCAATAGAAGGAAAGCCACACCGCGGAAAGGGGAAAAACCACTTGCACGACATAAGATCCGTTGTGGCATTTTGAAGCCCAGCCATACGACATGTAATTGGCTACTTTGCTTCACTTTGCTTCACATGTAATTGGCCCAAGGATTCACCTTGCCCCTTTGCTGCTTTGCTTCTTTCACATGTAATTGGCCCAAGGAATGATACTTTCACGACAGTTGATGTGTCGTGAGAGAGGTATTTTTTCACCACACGACACATCATGAGCCGTGGAAGTATGTCCCGGTCTTTCATCTGTCATGCTGTATAAATAATTGTCGACCTGTAATTTTACCTTTGCTTTAACTAATTTGCTCCAAATTTAGCATATTAGCTACTACAATGGGGCAAGACACCAGCCAAATTTGGCTTTTCCCACTACGCATTGGATATGGTCTAACAGTGTTAATAACTCACAATCACCCAAACATTCATGAGACATCCGTGCGTCAGTGGGTTGTCTTGAGTCAGCTAGCTCATTCTATAGTGATATAAATTATAATAGTGTGAGTCTTTTTTAACAAATTTGTTGGTATTTATAAATTTACTTATGGTCCATCTGGTTCTACAAATTATCTAGTTTTAAAATTTTTGTACTTTTAAATAGTTTAGTTCCAAGTATTTTAATAAAAAGATGTTTTAAATTTTTTTATATTATTTGAAATTTTATGTAGAATCATTAAATTCAAGTGTAAACGCTAAATGAGACAAATTCGAAAATTTTTAAAAATTAAAGAGTTTAAAGTGAATTTGTAAAATAAGACTCATTCCAAAAATATATAAAAGCAATTGAGTTTTATTATGTATATATATCTAAAGTACAACTAAAAGATTTGAATTATAATCTATAGATCACAGTGACACTTTTTCATTAGTTTTTCTAGAATTTTCAAAGCATGGCCACACAATTTTAAAGTAATAGAGCATATAGTGTATTAAAAGTGTCCTAAACAATAGTGTAAGGATTATTTGGTAAAGTAGATTGGGCTTTTTTTACATTAAGATTGAAGTAAATATTAGACCAAATACACTATATGAGTAATGATTTTAAGATAGGATTTTGTAAATTATATAATTTAAGAATATTTTTTAGGGATAAGTTTAGATATTTTACAATTCTATCAAATTTTGAAATCCTATTAGAGCATCTCCAAAGGTCTTTTAAAATTATGTTTTATGTAAAATTTATATATTTTGTACAAAAAAAAATAATAATGCTCCAACCACTATGTAAAAGTGGGATTTATGTAAAATGAATGTATAAAATACATCATTGGTTTACACCGCCACGCCATTTTCTCTCTCCTCAATTATTTTATAAAATTTTAAAATGTAATAACTTTTAATATAAAATATAGATTTTAACAAAAAATATATATATATGAAATATACTCATCAAGAACTACAAAACAAGATGCATTGTGAGTATAAAATTAGTACTAATAATTTTAAGAGAAAAATATGAAATATTACATAAAATAATATTTAACATGTGTTGACTACTCATTGGTTATTTCAAAATTTGCACAAGAGTTTACAAAATACACCATTGGAGCATTTTGTTTAGACTTCAAAATTTTGTATAAATAAATGGTTGACACATAGAATTTACACTTTAATTTTTACACAACGGTTGGAGATGCTAAGAGTATTTTTTTTGGCTTGATTTTGAAACGTGATTCGGTAAATCACGTGATTGAGATAATTGAGGACTTTTTGGGATAAATAACGATATTTTAAAATCTTGTGAAATTTTAAAATCCTATAAATTAGTTGATTTTATAATCCACTCAAAAGTTGAAATTTTGAGAATCCTGCCTACTCAGAGAACATTGTATTTAGTATTTCATCTTTTACCTACTCTTCATATTTATCAAATATTTGTTTGATTTATTTAAAATTAAACCTTTAATTATAACACTATAATATAAATATTTGATTATTAATTTGAGATAAAAAAATTTATTTAAAATATTACAATAAAAATACAGGAATTTTAAGGCTGCATTCTTTAATTTTATTAGCTTTTATTTATGTTAAGATCATGTAGGTTTTTAAAGAAAAAAATTATGTTACTACTTTATGTAATTTTTCTAATTTCAATTCTTAATGATTGTACCGACATTTCATTAATGATACTCCCTACACTATTGTTTGAATAGTAAGAATTTTGATATGGTTGTCTAACATAATTAGAAATTCGTAACTATAATTGCTTTAAGTTATATTGTTGCTTGTTAAAAAAAATTATCTTTGCATAAGTTCTCCCATGAATTGAACCCAATCATACAAAAGTATATAGGATTTTAAAATTTCGAAATTTTGAATGTAAAATCACATGGCTAAAAGGAACAAATAAAACATGTAAAACTTTATTTGTCTAAATAAAACACGTAAATAAATAAGAATCCTACTAAAGCTTAACTTGTGTTACTATATTTTGAAAATTTATAAAATACTTATGAAATTTTCTAAAATGTTTAAAAGAATAGATAAATTGAAAATCAAAAGATTTTATTATGACAAATTTTAAGATCATTTGATTTATTAAATCCCATGATTTATAAATATTCGTCAAAAAAACACAACCTATACAAATTTGAAATCCTTAAAAATTGTATAGAAAGTGGGGGCCAAGGCGAGCCGTTGCTCACCGGCCTCTTGGGCCAACCCTGACGCTAGATCTTCATTAAGGATTGGAGTGAATTTCCTAATTTTAAAATTTACAAGTTTAGCTTGAAATTACTTGAATTTTTGTTTTTATTTTGGATTATCATATGTAGGTGCGCTGAATTCTTACAATTGAACACAAATAAATATAAAAATTATAAATTGTCTAATTCACATTTGGAAAGACAACTTAACATGCTCGTAAGTAATTTCAGTTAAGTCTTTCGATTGTCTTGTTTAATATAAGTATAAAGTTAGGATTATGGATTTTTTTTAATATACAAGTTTTTAGATAATTCAAAAATACAAAATTATAACAGTTTTGAGCATCTACAACCACTTCTTTACACTTTCCTTAAATTTGAGAAAAAAATTAAGCAAAAGCTTATGTTTGGGGAGAAGGTCTCTAATGGTAAACTCCATTTTATTTGTCTCTAGGTAAAGTTTTGGAGAGAAATGTTCTCCAATCATGATTTTCTTCGAGTATGGAGATAAATTTGAGAGCATTCATTTCAGAACAAGAACATGAAAAATAAGCTTTGAAATAATATTTAGGGATCCATATTCATTCTCATAAATTGGGGAGATTATAGGGTATCCCCAAAAATAAGGAAGGTTGGGGTTAATTTTTAGGGCCTTTTGTTTCCAGCCCATAGAATTCAAAGTATATTGCTTTTAACCCACTACATCTGAAAAATTAGTAATTAGCTCAAAAGAGTGGATAATTACTTAATTTATATTTTATAAAAGATTTTATTGTATTATTTTTCTTTTATGTTTTTTCCATCTTATCCTTTTTTAACTTTTCAAATTTAAATTATTATTCACTTAAAATTTTATTTAGTTGTTATAATATATATCTTTTAGGAATTTCTATGCTTTTAAATGCAATTTTTAAAAATTTAAAATTTCGTAAATATAAATTACAAGTGATAACCTTTTGTAATTATTAATTTTATTAGAATAAATATATATTAAAAAATGAAGAAGTGACTTGCATAAATATAAAATATCAAACCTCAAAGAGTAAATACAATATTTAATTACTAAACTATTATAAAAGTTTTAATGGTCACCCAATTATACTTGGTTTCATCTGACTCACTCTACTATTTACGTGGTTCTATTTTAGCCACTCTGTTAGAAATTTCCGTTAGCCACTAACGGAAGTTGGTCATGTGAGTGTCATGTGCTATTCACATGCCTAACTTCTAGGGCATTTCTATCCAAACAGCCAAAAAAACACCATCCTTCTATCTTTTATCTTCTATCTTCTTCATCTCCGGTAGCCGTTGATGTCTCTTCTTCTAGCAGAAATCACTTCAAAGCTTTTCCTTTTTTTCGTATTCAAGATTATGCACAATTAGCATACACACACTCTCTCTAGTAGCTACTTTCATATTCTTCCTCACAAACCCATTTTCTAACTCTCTATTTATCTCCCCTCACCCTCTCCCCTCCCCACCCCCATATTAGAGGAGAGGTAATCGTTCTAGTCTTTCTTTTTATAATGTATTTGAATAATTATAACACAGATACACTTAATCTTAAACCGTTAATTTCACATTCCAATCTTCTATCTCCATGAATTTAAACAAATAATCTTTGCAATTTTTGAATTAAACATGATTGATTTCGTTGCATTTTTTTCTCTTTCAATTTTCTCTTACATCTGAGTGTAAATATGTATTTATACGTAGAAATATGTGTATATATATATGCATGGTTCGTTTTTGGTACAGATCAATCCTTACGTACTGGTCCTTGTATTATGGTTTTTAGTCATAAAATATTGGGCATGTATTTTATGACACAAAACTATCAAAAAAATGACAAGTTCGTATAGACTAGTCTGCACCTGAAATTTTCCTTATATATGTATGTATACGTGTGTGTATTATTATTTGGTGTAGACTTTAGAAAAAAACTAAATACTATTGTTTAGTGCAAAATTCTTTCTACCGTTCTTGGAGATTGGGGATGGTTTGGGGAAAGGGATAGAGAGAGCGGGGGATGGAAGTTCGTCGAATGTGTGGTCGCCGAGGGAGGAAATGTCAATGGGGGCCAAAGATGAAGAAGATAGAGGGATGTTTGGACGAAAATCCCTTTAAAGTTGGTCATGTAAATGGCACATGACAAACTTCTGTAAGTGACTAAAAGACATTTATAACGGAATAGCCAAAGTGGAACCACTTAAATAATTGAGTGGGTTAGATAGAACTAACTATAATTGGGTGACCATCTTAAAACTCTGATAATAGTTTAGTACTCAAATACGGTATTTATTCAACATTAAAATTAGGGGCATCTATAAGACATAAATATTACAAACAAATAAAACAAAAAACAAAGTCATATTAAAAATATCAAACATTAAAACTTGGGATATATAGTACTAAATATTACATTACATGTAAATTAGACTAAAAATTCAATCATATTAAAAAAGACATCACATGAGTAAAACTAAAAATACAATTATATTAAAAAAAATACAAAAGTAAAACTAAAAACACAGTCATATTAAAAAGCATTATACAATTAAAACAAAAAATACTGTCATGTTAAAAAAGACATTACACAAGTTAAACTAAAAATATAGTCATATTAAAAAAATACATTACACAATTAAAATTAAAGCAATGAATAAAGTGGGGTTTAAAATAGTCAGAAGAAATAATTTATTGACCTTATAATAAACATTATAATTGGAGAATGCGGTAAAAGACTCTGGGTTTTGCTTAAGACAGGTGGCAAAATCATTATATGCGCACCAAATAGAAGATTATTGGGGTTACTTGAATCATATATTGGATCATTGCAACAACACATAAATCCACAATGAAATTTTTGTAAATCCCATATTTCGCCACAAACACTAAACTTTGACGTTATTGATTGATACCTTAAAGATTTATTTTTTTACTGCTATGTTCCTCTTTATAATGGAGGGTATGCGCCGCCAAAATTATAAGTCAATTCTTCAAATCCTCCATAAATGATGAATAACAGTGTGTGGAGAGAGATGTACCATTTAATTCATTTGTATTGTATATTATTTAACTAATTTAAAAATGAATCTCAGTATATATATGCATTTGTTATAAATATATATATATACATATATTACTAATTGTATTAGAGTTAATGATAAATACTATTAGAGGTGATCAATATCTTTTATAAATTGTATTATTTATAGCCTAAAAAGGAAAGAGATAACAACATTATCATTAATAAGGATAATTTAGTCAAATTAGTGTTTAAAAAGCTAGAATATTAGAAAATAAAATTATTTTTTAATTTTAGCTAAAACAAAAACAATTTGATTAAATCTTAAAAATTAGAATATTCACTAATTTGTTAAATTCGATGGATTTGAGTAAAAAGGCCGGTCAAATCTTAATTTATAATTTTTATAGATTTTCACCCAAAATTTAACTTTATAGAGAAATATAATAGAGGATTGAAGTTGGTCTTATAAGTTGAGAATTTATACCTTTAGTTAAGATTGAGTTTTTTGAATTTTAAATCGAGACAAAAAAAAATGAAGAAGCCCAATTTATATATGTAACACACCATAATGATGGAGAGATCATAGAAGCAAGGCACTAAATTCCGGATTTAAGTGCAAGTGATTAGGAATGTGAATATTTAAACAAGGTGTGCAACTTCAATCCCCACTTTTGCCTCATGTCTTCCTTGTGATCATAAAACGAGTTGCACTTGTGATTGCTTAAATAAAATTTTGTTTAAGATTTGTTCGTAAAAAAAAATATAGTTTTTATATTTTGGGTGTCAACATGTTAAAATTTGTACTTAAAATCAAGCTATCACTAAAAAAAGAAAAAAAGAAATGGCTTTTTTCAGCATTAGCATAATGCCGCTATAACTAGTATAAATGACGTTAAAACCTTTTGCGGCATTTTTCCCGATATTTGTTTAAGTACCTTAAAAACTAATATCGTAAATTATTTGCGAACATTTTACAAATGCGGTAAAACATTAGCCACATTCATAACGGGATTTATGTAAATTGCCGACAAAACTTCATTTGTGGCATTTATATAAATGCTAGAAAACTCTACAATAATCAACATACTTGTCTTCGTGACCTAGGCGAAGTTTTGCCATAGGCGCCCTTCATCCTTCATCTCTTACCCATTAACCGATGCGCCAAAATACTAATTCGTTACTTAATTGTATTCTTTTTTTTTGTTTATTATCTCATCTTTCTATATGCATATATGTAATTATGTATATATTGAAAATCTAATTAGAAATATGAACAATCGGCACCGTTACATAAAAAGAGTGACTGAAGTTCACATAAAGGCCTTCATTGATTTAATTTAATTATTAGTGTTTTTTCTTTTCAAATTGTATGACAACATTTATTATAACTTAAATTTAATTCAAACGCATATATAATTGAAATATTGATTAAATAAATAAGATTATCAATATGTTGAACTATTTTTCTCTTTTGACACAACTAATACATGCAATATGCAAGGATACACATATATAGCAAATTTATTTATTTTATATTAAAATTCAACAAATAAAGTTGATCACAATGGTTTCACAAAATGACATAAATATTATAATTAGAGAACAATAAACTATTTCAAAAATATTGCTTTGTAACAAATCTCTTGTATTATTTTAGTAAGTTCCTAATCATGGAAGAACTTTTTGGTACTTGTTTGAAAGTATCATACACTTTTGGCATTTGTTATGACTAACTGACTTTTTGTACATTTGATATAAAATGCCGAAAAAGTAATTAACATTGTTGACATTTATTAAAAATAATGTGAATTTATTGTATTTTTTATATAATGCCATAAATTATAGACATTTTGTACAAAATGCCAAGAAAAGTATTTAATATTGTCAACATTTGTTGAAGACTACCATAAATTTGCAGCATTCGCTATAAAATGCCATAAATTCTAGGCATTTTGTTAAAAGGTGCCATAAAACTTTTTTTTCTCAGCATTTATTTGTACAGTCACTAAATAAATGTTGTAAGTTGTAAAAAACTACTATTCTTGTAATGTGTTAAAGTAGATTAAAAATTTAGTTGGACTCAACTCGAGAGCAAAATAAACAAAATTAAATAAATTTATTTTTTCCAACCACCAACAATGAGCAAATGTTAGCGACATTGGGTTCCACTCCCAAGGTTGAGTCCCTCACTATAGTTAAAATCAAGTTGATTGAAAATTCAATTGAACTTTAACTCGAGAGCAAAGTGAACAAGCTCAAACAAAGAAATATTTTAGCAACTATCAAGAGTGGCCAAGTAGTCGCGAAGCTGTGTTTAACTCTAGATTCAATTAAGAATTTTTTAGGTTAGGGGGTATGTTCTATTCAGATTTTAATGGAATTTTTAAAACCCGTAGATTCTTCTAAATCCAAATATTATTTTAAATCTATATAGAGTCTAACAAATTTTAATAAATCTATACAGAGTCTAACATATTTTAAAGTATGGACTATTTAGGATTTCTATAGGTTTTAATAGATTTATTGATTCTTTTAATTACAATAAAAAAATCAAAGGATAAGTAATAAAATAATATTGATTACCACTTTAAAGTAATAAGTATATTATAAACCCACATTAAATGGTTCGAATCGAGTCTAAGCCCCAGTGGGTTGGGGTTTTCGCCCTTTCTATTCAATTTTCATCTATTGTCTAAAAAGTTCATAAAAGGGAGAAAAAAATCAAGGGGGTGACATCTCTATGGTTTCAGAAGAAGATTATTAATTGGATAATTAAAATTTTGAAAGTAGCAGTTTATAAGGAAAAATAAGTTTTAAACAGAGTGAATGGAATGTATGTGTTTAAATAGATTATAGAGATGAAGAAGAAATAATGCGGGTTTGGGAGAATAAGAGGTTTTAGATAGAGATAATGGAGTGGAAGGGTTTAATAATATTATAGAGACAGAGAATAAATAACACCTAGAGTTTGGGAGAAAGATAGAAGAGAAATACATGTGAAATATTATGCTTGAAGAGAAGATTCCATTAAAGTCTATCAATTTATAAATCCTTCAAAATTTCTTGAGTTTTGAATACCATAAGATTTTAAGAGACTATTTTTTATCCTAATTGAATAGCACAAGATTTTAATAAACTTCTTAAAATCCTAATTGAATACCATAAGATTTTAAAAGATTTTTTAAAATCTCAATTGAATACACATGAACTTTATAACAAAAAAACTAGTACAAATTCTAAATTGAATAAAGCCCCCTAAATCTGTTTATTTGGAAACAAAAAGTTAATGAAAGTCAGTACATATACACAAAAGAAGAAAAACTACCCGTGAATATACTAAAACATATATAAATATATATATATGGCCGAGTTTTCAATGGGTGTCGTATTTCTCTACCCATCAATGGGTACTGACAATAATTAATACCTATTGGTGAGGTGGCAACATCCTTAACCTGTTATAGCAGGTTAAGGTGACCTGTTCTTTTTTAATTAATCTTTAAGATTCCTTAAAGATTCTATTTGCCAAACAGACCCATATGTATATTTATATATATGTGTGTTGTCTATATATATGTGCTTACCGTGCAACAAATAATACCATCCATTTATTGAAGTGTTTACTTTCCTTCTAGTAAAATGTTTACTTATTCTCTTTCAGAATATGACTATGCTAATATGGAGAGGTTGACATTTCCTAAAAAAGTGTTTCCTCCAACTTTTTTTTTGAGATAACGCGTTTCCTATAATTTGAATTTTAAAAAAAATCAGAATATTATTTTTAATCAAATTAATGGCAGAAATTGCAACTTAATTATTTTGATATTGTTAGTGCGAAAATTTAGAGTTGGTCTGTTTTTGACCACATAATTAAATGATTAAATAATGATTAGAGCGACAGAGAACAAGACAAAGATATTTAGAGGAGGTTCGCTCTTCTATGCATATAGGGGTTAATCATCCTTTTGTGAATCGAGTTAGGAACTTGAAGTTGCTTTATATTATAATGATTGGATTCGAATTACAAGCAAAACGATATCTCTTTAGCTATTCTATTCTTATAACATTACAGTTGAAGAATTCTAAGCCACTCAAAGCCTAAACATCTTAAATTTGGAGCTATATTGTGTGTTTTAGAGCTCTATCTCTCTGTGTGTCTCTCTTGAGTACTATTTCTTTGTCGTGTAGTTGTGTAGTAAAAGATTTTGTGAAAACTTGGATTGTTGTGAGAAGTAAATGCTCTTTATATATATATGATAGAGATGGAAGGGTGTAGGAGAACACGCAGAGCAGGTCTAAAGCAATCCTTTGTCATCACCAACTTTGATCTTACTTCTCTTGATATATCAGTGCATTTAATAGAGTTGAGGAAGGTTCTGTGGCGCTAGTAGAATTTGTAGCAACCGTCCATGTTGTTTGCACTTTCTCTGAGACAATTATTGGAAGAACTCTGGTGTTATACCTCCAAGATTTAGTGTACGAAAGCAATGGTTGGATCGAATGTGCATACTCTCCAGAGTTTTGGCTCCCAAATGGCACTCGAAACAAAGCTCTCAAACTCCCTTCGCAACAGTGGACTTGGCAAATATAATACACTTTTAAATTAAAATGGAAGATAAGTAAAATTTTGGAACTTAATTTAAAAAAATATATATATATATGATTGAAGAATATTTGTATGTAAAAACTTAACCCAAATATAGGTAAAATGCCACATAAGCCTTATCTCCTAGTGTGCAATCCACAATCATGTAATTAATTACTTTTTTCTCAAATTTAATAAAAGTACAAAACAAATGAAAAATAAGTGAAAGTAGCAGATGTCATTTTGCATGTTTATACATGGCACACTTAAATTAACAAGAGTCATCAATAATCAATTATAATGAGATGATTTTGTAATCACATATAATTTTAAATAATATGTATAATCTAGGGGTTGTATATATATATATTAGCAAATTTTAAGATTGGTGATATTTTATAAGGATAAGGAATAGGGATATCTTGAATTGAAATTAAAAAAGGGTGGTGATGTTGGCACCCCCAAAATTTATTGGTAATATTCCCACTCTTACTAACACTCCCACTTATGCATTTTTCTCTTAATAATACTCCCACTTTATACATACCACTCCCACTTAATAACTTATAATTAAAACAAATTCCCAACTTAATTAAAAACAAACTCCCTTAACTTAAGTAATTAACAATCTAAACTAAAACAAAATAAAGGCTCTTAATTAAATCCCAGGTTCTATCTCTCAGTTACTCGGTTGAAAGGAAACTCCTATCTTTCAAATATCGTCGGTTGAAGGGAAGAAAAACTCCATATCCGTCGCCTCGTTCTCCCTCGTTATTGCCGTCGCCTCCTTCCCCTTTTTCCTTCGCCGTTGATGTCGCCTCCTTCTCCGTTGCCTCTTTTTCCTTCTTCGTCGCCATCTCCTCAATTGGCCTCCATTTTCATGAAGTAAGTTCTACAACCTCCATCCATCTTCAAATTAGATTAATACCCTAAAATGTAGAACCCTAACTTTTGAAATTGCATCTTCAAATTAAACCATTTAAGTTGTTTGTTCGAAAGTTCCTGCAAATGGAAAACAACTCCCTCCGTATGGCAGAGTATGATGGGTAGGCCATGGGCTTTGCTTAAGGAATTTCTTTTCGTTTGTTTCCCTTTCCCCTGTAGTGAAGCATGAACTCAGAGTAACATTGCTATCTAATAAGGGGCTCATCACGTTTATAAGATAGCTCCTTATTTTTGTGTTCTGTTTTTTCACAAAATGATAGTATATTAGTTGTATTAATTTAATGGCTGCACCTTGGATGGTGGATTTATGATTGGGTAATGTTTGAGGATGGATGAGCGACCTGTCTAGACCAATTGAGGTCTACCCAATCTTTGAATTTTATGTTCATTATTCTTTATACAAATACTTTATTTAATGGGTGTCTTTGGTACCGACTATCCATGTCTATCTATGCTTACGACTTGTTTACAACAAGTAACTTATAATGATTGATTTTATTAAAGTTTGTTTACACAAACTAGTATCATTAGATATGTTTGTCTGGAATGAGTGTGGATTGGAAAGATTTTTTAAGTCGTAGGAGTTGTGTTAGAGGATAGATGATCGAAGTACATGCGTGGTTTGCCATTCATCACGTTAGAGCTACTTTTTTGTAGGAGTTACTTTTAATAATGTAAACCATCATTTTAAATGAGATAATTTGTTGAGATCTTGGTTTGCCATTCATCACGTTAGAGTTACTTTTTTGCTAACTAGAATATGATAGTTCTTTCTTATTGACTGAAGCGTATTCTATCACCAAATTGGTTAATTCCTCCACCATTGGAGGTGTAATGTTAACATGTGCTCTCAGAATCAAATAAAATAGTGATGGAACTATTAATTATTATTATTATTATTATAATATCTACAGAGGGAGAGATACCAGCATGGGTTAGATTTGGGCATTCTAAGTTGGAATTAGAAAGTGAATAGTGATGCAATGTGTAAAATTTGTTTCCTGTGTACGACAAATTTTATTACTGGCAGAATGAAAAGTTTATACTTTTCAATAACTTCTTGTGAAATTTATCAATGTCACTTTTGAATAAGACATTGTAATCCCTTATTATATATGCAAATGTTAATAGATATATGGTCAAACTTTCTTGATTTTTTATAAAGAATAAATTTATGATAGTCTATTGCACCGTACCTGAATTTATCCCCCCCAATAAAAAGGACTACGAAAGAATAATTAAGGGAATGGTAAGACAAGTGAAAACTAAACAGAATATTCGAATTTATTACTGGATCCCTCTGAAAACCTTTTCAATCTCTTATTAATATACTGATTATTTAACGATCAAAATCATTAGAAAGGACAAATTTACATTGCATATTTGCGGAAATAATATTGAATGTAATTAATAACTACAATGTTACGTAATATTATGTACTTATTACTTCTTCTTTTTTCTAAAAATGTCTCTCTCTGTCCTTTTTTTTCTTTTCTATCTTGTTTTGATATACATATCTGTAATAATCAACTTAAAAAGGAATTCATAAATAATAGAATACAACCCAAAATTAAAAAGTTAGGAAGGACGTATGTTAGTACTATGTTTGCCCACTTGATCTTAGAAAATAATAATAATATTAAATTTACCCTCCATAATTTTAAATTTAGCATCAAAACATCTATTCTCATTTTTATGATTATTTTGGAGATTAATTAATATAAATTCATTGATAGATTCTCTCTTCCACTAAATCTATTCTCTTAGAAAAAAAGATGAATTAAAAAAAAATATTCCATATTAGAATTTTTTTATCTTATGCACTTGTATCCTATTTTCTGAAATTTTTCAAGTTGCTGCTTTCTGCATATAACATCCACATATATGTGGTTCCAAGACTAGTATTAAACGTATTGCCGGTACAAATATTAATGAACTGTTTATGAAAATGAGAAGGGAAAATATAATATATTTCAATTGCTAATTTAGTTTTCTCTCTGTTTGTTTATTGCTCTATTTTTCATGGTAGATTATTGATCCATCTGCTTGTATTTTATACATGTACTCGTTCTCCATGTCAGTGACATAAAGTTTCTTTGTTTCTAATCAAAAAGAACGTGCGTATATTAACCTAGTGCGTCCTCTGCACCAAGCTCTCATGTTCATATTATACACTCTCCCCATCAATTAAGAGTATTCTTTTTTTTAGCACGTGGTGCAGTGATGTCTATTTTAAAAAGTACAAAATTCTTACTCTTAATTAGGAGGGCAGAGTTGAAACTACATGACACATAACTTAGAAACATTGTGTTAATAACGAAAATACATTTATATATTATGTTTTGATTATGACATTTGATATATTATGTTTTGATTATGACATTTGATATATTATGTTTTGATTATGACATTTGACATTTGATATTCTATTATGACTCACCCACACTCTTTTCTTTCTTTTTAGGCATGACTAAGAAGAAATCAATGACGGCCTCTGAGAGGCAAACAAAAATGAAGAAGCATGTAGCCGAGTTACATCAACAAAATTCAGTTGTGAGCAGCCGAATGAAAGTCCAAAAAAATGACAAATTGAAATGTTCTCGGGACCCTCATTCAGTTGCTCACAACCGAATGTAAATATACCATGCTCGATTATGAGCAACCGAATTACATCAACAAAATTCGATTGTGAGCAGCTGAATGAAAGTCCAACAAAATGGCAAATTTAAATGCTCTTAGGACCCTCATTCGGTTGCTCACAACCGAATTGTATTGATGTCACTCGGCTTCTCACAACCAAGCATGCTATATTTACATGCGGTTGTAAGCAACCGAATGAGAGTTCTGAGAGCATTTTAAATTGCCATTTTGTTGGACTTTTATTCGGTTGCTTACAACCGAGCATAATATATTCACACTCGATTTAGAGAAACCGAGTGTTGCTATATTAGGCTCAGTTGTGAGTGCCAAAAATATTAACTAAATTGTCAATAATAATTCACACTTATCAATTATATATCCATTAAATTACATAATTGTTTACAAGAAGTTGTCATTCATATACAAAAAATTACATTCTTAACACTTTCTAAACAACAAAAAGTTACATGTAATGACAAGCATACACTATTTTTGCGACAAATTGTGCATATTCGCATATAAATAAAAAAAAAACTTCATAATAGATTTAACAATCAATCAAGTGTAATTGGTAAGTCTATTGTTGTTAAATCATTTATCGGCCTAATTTTCAAATAGCGAGCAAACATATCAACATAATCTTCCATCCAAGGTATTGGTTCGTCGGTACGAAAAAGTTCCCACCATGTAGTAATAGGAGAAAATGGCACATCATTCTTTAACTTTACTCTGACAAAATGACAATCTTAAACGTTTGCTAAACATACTACTCGGTATATGCCATCATCCGGTGGAGGGTCTGAGTGTGTAAAAAATGTTACAGATAGTTGATTTGAAATGAACACCACTACACAATTAAAAGCCGATGCAATGATGTAACCTATCACGGACATATCCATCCAATTTATTTGGAGGCATGGATTCTTGTCAGTATCAATTATAGATAAAAAATCTTGGTAGAACCAATTACCCCACGAACCATCATATTTATCTTTATACTTTATCGGCTATCATAGTATTTATAACAGTTAACCACCTATCTTCTTTCGAAAATCCCAATTCTTCTACAATATACCGAAAACCATAATTTCCATCATTTTTGACATCTATTATTTCAATTATGAACTCGTGCATGTAATTAGGGATATAAACTATAAAAGAATTGAAACCACACTCGACAATTGGTTAAACCGCCCCCTTCTTCCTCTTTCTTGCATTTGAAACTTGAGATAACTTACCGGGAACTTTTGTGGTCAATTCTTGATCTTCAATCGTGTTCGCATATTCAAACCTCGAAGGATTTCGCTTGGTTAATAACTCGTGTTTCATCTTATTTCGAGTCAGTTTTTGCTTACTACCGCCTGGTCTACCCTTGGGAGCAACGGGGGGTGGCTCTCTAAGAGACTTAGTCATTGGAGTCGCAAAGTCCTTTAATTTTCTCAAAAAAGCTTTTTTTAGTCCCCTGTTGAATTCTCGTACAACTTCTTGAACAAGATCATATATGTCGTGTTATCAATTTCTTTGTAAAGCTCGCTATGTGGCATAATTGTGAGTTTTGCCCAATGTTGATCAACGGCTCCTAATGGTATGCTCTGATTTTCACGACCATACTCTAATAATTCATGTACGCGTGGTAGCCCATAAACCATCCGAAGGACATGATCACATTTGGATGAATCTACACCAACATCCTCAATCGCCCTATCGTTCTCCCGTCTTATCAAGTCTAATGCTAAACGGGAAATCTTCCCCATGAGCTCTCGGTATGGCTTGCCATTGTAAAACAATTTTGTAGATCCAAGACTATTCTAAAAAATGGCTTTAACTTCAGTAAGTTAGTTATTCAACATATTATTCATCACCCTAAACACTATGGAAAAACTTCCTTGGCTCGTGTTAAAGTGAGTCTTCAACTTGCCATGCGACCCTTCGGCTCTGTTCGTAGTATTGTTGCCATGGTGTTTTATCTGATTACTCCATGAAAGTACAAAGGGCTCTATATGTTTGAACCATGTCTTTGACAAATATTCAGTGCACTTCGAAAACGAGGCCCAATCTTTTTTGAATTCCACCCAACCTTCGAAAAACTCGGCTTTGGATGTCACCTACGTAAGATTACTTCATGACTGGGAGAATTTTTTCTAAATAGACTTACTATTGAAATTCGGTTTATAATGTTGTTGCACACATTTTAAAATATGAAATGTACACAACATTCGATGAGTTTCGTGAAAAACGCTATAGATGGCATTAATGCAAGCATTCTCCTTATCCGTGACAAATACATTTAATATTTCATGCGATGAATATAACATCTTCAAGTTTGACAAGGCCCATCGATAATTATCCTCCACTTCGTTATGCATAAAACAATGAGTGATGGAAAATATCTTACCGGTGGACGTAAGTCCCACCATAGCAAATAATGTCATTTTATATTTATTGGTCTTATATGTGCAATCAACAAGTACTAAAGAAAGAAAACACTTCGCTAACAAAATGCTCTCGGGATGTGCCCAAAAGAGGTCTAAGACCTTATTTGTTGTTTCATTACTCATATACCAATAAACATAATGGAACTCCACGAGAACCTTCAACAATAGTTGCATTGCACTCCTCATTTCTAAATCATGTGTTCTCATATTAGCCTTCGCATTGTAAATTGTTCTCGCGGTAGGCGCATTCTCTTTGTGACGCCGCTTAATTGCATTTATAATCTCTTTTGGTTTAATTCTAGTAAGAGTCATGTCGACAACATACTTCCTCTCTTCTTTGCTCAATCTTCCCGCATACAGATGTCCAACTAAAGTTTTCGGCAACTCGTGGTTATGAATGCCGCATTCCACTTTTATCTTCCACTTATCATCATCAATATTCATACCCCGAAGTTTGAATGGGCAATTGCATTTTCTTGTACAATATTCTCTTTTGTTGAGATTCTTCCTTTCACGGTATACCCCGCTTCTTTTACAACCCAATGTTAACTTTGGCCGCCTCCTTGTACTATTTCCTTTGTTAGATTTCAATGTAATGATAATAGTTTGAATGCGTTTTCCTTGACTTTGACACCAGTCCACCAATGCATGTCGAGACAAAAATACCTACAAAATACAAATGTTAATATAAATTAACTTAATCAACAACTTATTTAAATCATACCACCACAATATATACTATATTATACTTACTTCATCCGTTACAAAAATCGGAGTCACGTCAGCTTTAATTTTATTATCATTACTCTTCATAGGATTTGGATTGTTCGCAAAAAGATGTTGTTCACCACTATGGGGATTACATTCACCGCCATCAGGATTCTCGTCACCATCATAATGTGAATCAAGAGGCACTTATATAATCGTATCCTTAGAACTTTGGCCATCATAACCGTCGACATTACTTTTAATTAAATTAGGAGTTAGATTGCTCGCCACAAGATGTTGTTCACCACTATGGGGATTGTATTCACCGCGATCGGGATTATCATCACCATTGTAATGTGAATTAAGAGGCAGTGCTATAATTGTATCATCAGAATTTTGGTAATCACAATCTTCAAGATTATTTTGAATTGAATTAAGAGGCTCTAATTCAACCATATGCTCATTAAACACATGAACAAGTTTTGGATTCTAAGATATTCGGTCAATTATAGAGAAATCAATTTCTTCAAGAAATGAACACTCTTGCCATACTTAGACTTAAGAGAACATACATCCTGAAAACAAGATATTTTAATATTTATAATTAGAAAATTAGTGCAATCGGCTCTTGAGGACCGATAGTTATAGCCTACACTCGGCCATTAGTAACCTAGTAAGATTATATGTAGTGGTCATACTCGGTTGAGAGCAGTCGAGTGTACAAGCCAACAACTCGGTTACGGAGAATCGAGTAAACTTTCTTCGTGCTTCATTTGAAAAATGTGTTGTTTGTATATATATATATATGATATGTATGTTATGAAAATAATATAAATAATTAAGCATAATAAAAATATATATATACCTCTATTTGATTAACTATTTCTTCCTTGGTTTTCTTATCTTGTTCCAAAGTTTCCTTTTTTCCTTTCATTCTTCTCAAGCTTACCCTTTTGCATCAATGGTGGAGATCGAAGTTTTGTTGCCTATTTTGGTGCAACCGAAATTTGTTGCTAAACTCGATTGAAGATGGTAGAAGAGAGGAATTTTGGAGAGGAATTTAATTTGGGGATAAATATTTGATTAACTTTGGAGGGGAATGAATCTTTAACTAGTTAAAGATTCATTAACTTTTGTTTTAAACTAAAACAAGTGGGTGAAAAATTAGTTTAGGGTTAATTAACTTTTGTACTAGATTAAATAAAGTGGGGTGAAAATAATAATTTACTTTTTTTTTGGGTGAGAGTGTTACCGATGGATATTGGGGGTGCCAACATCACCACTTTTAAAAAATCATGAAATGAATCTATAATTTAAAATTATTTAAAATTAAATAAAACAATGACATGTTATCAAATAATTACCCCTTAATTTTGCATTTAATATTTTATACATTTTTAATATATATTAATTATGTTAGCCAATTATTTGTTTAATCTCAATCTTTAATTTTTTATTTAATAATTAATATTACAATAATTATTTATAAATAAAGAAAAGGTAATCATTAAAACTATGCATATATATATATATATATATTTTCGAGTAAAGTTTACAACTATGGTTTGGGCCGATCCATATAGCTTTGTAATAACAAAACAAAACAAAAATCAAAAAAGGAAGGGCAAAGTAGTAAATCGAAGCAGTAGGTAACACCGAATTTTCTTGGACATTGCGAACTAGAGATAGAATATATTGAATAGAATATAATATACACACAAAAGTCATCGTTTCTTTTGACCCCTTTTCTCTCTCTCTCACTTCTCTCTCTCTCCGTACCGAGAGAATACAAGAACAGGTTCTCTCTGCCATGGATAATAATAAACCACAACCATCAGGTCTGAAAACATCTTTCTTTAATTTGATTTATTTCTTTTCTTTTCTCTTCAATTAAGATTGATATCGATATACGCATGTATGTTTACAATTCTCCAAAATATTGCTCTAATTAGGTTTTGGACAGGATCGTATTAATTCGTCTCTTTGATTAAAATTTTAGTGGTTGCTAGGGTTACTGAGGGGCTAGGAGGGAGAAAAATTCGTGATTTCATTTATTTTGCACATCGTTTATCTGCAACAAACAAAATCTCCCAATTGATTTTGGTGTTTTGCGATTTGGAGATTTTTTTTAAAGACTTGGGGTTTTTATATTTTATATCTCGCGTCTTTGTTCAATTTTCACAGGATATTTCAGTTATTACACCAATCAGATAAAAAAGAATGCACCCATTAATTTGAGTGCCGCCACATTAGTTTGTACAAAAAGTTTCTGCCAAAATTGAGTAAGCCTACCATTTTCCTTTGGTAGGAATGGCGACCTAGTTAATGAAAAAAGATCTGAGCTATTTTTACCCATTTGTAAGGGGTTTGGGGAAATTCGTTATTTTTTACTACCAAATATTGTGAGACTGCAGTTTTCATGTAATCAGATTGACACGTTACAAGGGAAAGCACAATAAGACCACCTAAATTATGAGGCATATTGCCATTCCTTCAGGAAGTTTAAAGGATACTGTTTCGAGTAAGGTTTTTGCTTTAGTTGTGTAGGGAACATTTTTTTTTTATATATCATGTATCACATTATTTTAGCAGTCCATATATATATGACACACTGTTCAAGTGTTTTGTTTTGATTTCCATCTTTTGTCAGAGGTAGACAATGCAGATTTTGGAATTCTGTGTGTTAATGATACAACGTGCTTTGGGTTTTCCTTCTTCTCAATTTTATGTTTTATGTGTTCTTTTTCTCTTAGAAAAAAAGAGAAGAAAATTGCTGTATTGGGTTATCATATTTTTTATTTCGGGTAATTGCCAATTGTAGGTAGTAGCCCTCCTCCGAAACCCTGGGAACGAGCTGGGTCCTCATCTGGTGGTGCCCCATTTAAACCTCCCTCTCCTGGTAGCACAAGTGATGTAGTGGAGGCTTCTGGAACAGCCAGACCAGGCGAAATTGTTTCAACTAATGATGCGACCACATCTATTAACAGAAATTCTCTAGGGAGACCTGTACCTGCTAGGCCATGGGAGCAGCAGACATACGGAGCAAACACGTATGGAGGTATTTATTCTTATATTTGTGTTATCATTTCCTTTTCTACTTTTTTTTTGTTTTTTTTTGCAAGTTCATGTTGTAATTGTTTCACCTTTCTTTTATTTCCGAGATAATTGTGAAATTTGGTACATTGATTATCGATTGATTGTTACATTGATTATCGATTGATTGTTAACCGGGATGTCTCAATATGGGAAGTGTGTCTTTTAATTTGGGAAGGAGGATAATGCATATGGATTTAACGGTGTAAAAATACCATATCAATTTCATGTTCACATCCATTTATTTGGTAGATATCCTTTAACCAAATGCACTTGATATGTGATTGTTGAAAGAGTTGCATTTTAATGCTAATTTACTTTTTCCATGTCTTAGTTGACCTTACTATTTAACAATGTGTGGTGCAGGTTACGGTTCCGGGTTGAATTCTAACTTACTTTTCAATGGTAACTCACGATAAAATACAATGCCATATGCACAATTCCAACCCCCATTTGTTTGTTGCCAATCCCTTGAACCAAATGCACTGCCTTTGTGATTTGTTGGAAGCCTTGTGTTATAATGCTATCTTACATTTTCCATGTATTAACTGAACTTATCATTTAAAAATTTCAGGTACAGGTTATGGGTCGGGGGTGAATTATAATTCCAGTTATGGGTCAGGAATGTATGGAGGGTCTTACGGCGGAGTTGGAGGGTCTTACGGCACCGGGGGTTTGTATGGAAACAGCATGTATAGAGGAGGAGGTTATGGCGGGCTCTATGGAGGTGGCGGTGGTGGCATGTATGGTGGGGGTATGTATGGTGGGGGTATGGGAGGCCCAATGGGTGGATATGGAATGGGCATGGGTGGTCCATACGGCGATCAAGATCCAAATAATCCATTCGGTGGTCCGCCATCTCCACCAGGCTTTTGGGTTTCTGTAATGCGGGTGGTAAGTGAAAACATGCCACTTATTTTCATTGCTTTAGACAAAAGTAATGGGTGTTAATTGAAAGTGCTCAGTTTTGAGTTTTTAGTGAGACGCTCTTTTGTCCGTAGTATTTGATTCAGATGGACTTGTAAGGCCTAGAAGTGTAATTTTTTTTCAACCACTCATTGGAAGTATTGTTTTCTTCAAGCTACACCTCCTTTAGAATTTATGGAACTTGTTATTCACAGAACCGTAGTATATATTTGTCCTCCCATTTGTGTTTTGCATTTCTTATTTTTTATGATGGCAGATGCAAGGTGTGGTAACTTTCTTTGGCCGAATTGCAATTTTGATAGACCAGAATACACAAGCATTCCATATGTTCATGTCTGCCCTTCTTCAGGTATGTTCATGTTCATACATGTCTATATGTTACTATATAGTAACTGCATGAAACCTGATGACGATTTTGGTGAAACATTGGGAGTTAAAAGCATATAACACCCTTAAAGTTTACACCAAATTGCACTTCTATTCATGAAGTTCCATTTAGCTCACATAAAAACCCAAAGTTAAGATCGTGTTCCACTTTTGTCCACAGTTTGACATTCCGTCCAAAATGTTAACGGCCCCCCCACGTGCGCATCATGTGAGGGGTAAAACAGGTAACCCAGCCCTAACCTAGCGTGTTATCACACTTCCCCCTCTTCCATTAGCCCAAACTTCAAAATGGGGAAAGAAAAGCAACGAGCTAGAGAGAGGAGTGATGAGAAATTGATTGTGATTGGAGGAAGAAATGGGCTGGTACTTTTAGGGCTTTTTTTTAGGAAGAAATGGCGGAAGCAATGGTTAGCCATTCTATGTTGGTCCCTTTTAGGCTTTTTTTAGTAGTTTATAGTTATGTTGGGATCGTTAGCTGTGAGGGCGGTTTTGAGGGAGAGAAGTGCACGGTATTCCGGTAGCTTTGGTGGTTTTGCGGCGAGTAGGTGGTGAATGTGAAAGTGAAGTAAGAGGAGGATAAAGACAAGGAATCGTATTTTTTCAGTTTGTTTATCTCTTTCTTCTTCCTCTCGACTGCGATTTTTGAAAGAAGAGAGAAAAGGGGAGGAGAAAGAGGGAAAGTAGAGTGAGAGACTTTAGTAGCCCACATCAGCGGATCATTCAAATTAAGCTTGCTTTTATTCAATGTTGGTCACTTTTATGGTTTAATATTCGTCGCTCTCTATATTTAGGAATGATATATACTCTGTTTTTTCTGGCCGAAAAATGTGTAGGAAGGGGGAAGAGAGGAGGGAAAAGGAAACTACGGCTGGGTTACCCATTTTACCCCTCACGTAATGCGCATGTGAGGAGTTTCGTTAACATTTTGGACGGAATGTCAAACTGTGGACAAAAGTGGAATATGGTCTTAACCTTGTGTTTTTATGTCAGTTAAATGGAACTTCATAGATAGAAGTGTAATTCGGTGTAAACTTCAAGGGTATTATATGCTTTTAACTCAAACATTGGGATACCCTACCTAAGGTTTTTTCACATAATGATCTGGCATGGATGTATGCTTGCAGTTGTTTGATCGCTCTGGGATGTTATATGGAGAGCTAGCTAGATTTGTCCTTAGACTGCTGGGAGTCAGAACAAACCGTAAGAGAGTTCAACCCGCGGGACCCAATGGACTACTCGGTCCTCACAATCCCCAAGGGAACCAAAACTACGTTGAAGGACCCAAGGCGGCCCCGCCAAGCGGTAACTGGGACAATGTATGGGGAAATAACTGAGGGAATGGGACTGGCCCTCGTGGGCTCTCTGTTATCAAAGGAACCAATGAGAATTTAGCAGCCGTCTATGCGGAGTTAAGAATACAGATGAAAGTGATGCTGCTATTGCCCATGTAGATTGGATCCCCCCAATCCATAGTAGAAATTTGCACTAAATTTCAAATAATAGAAATATCTCTATATACATCTCTCCCAAATAGAAGAAGATTGGTATCCCCATGATGGATTGTTGTGATCTAGTGCTGAACTGTTGTGAAGCTAACCTCCTTTAATGTTGCCAGGGGGGGAAAGAATAATATTTCATATGACTTGCTGTGTGTTTTGTGACTTTACTACTTGCACTAGTTTTTATCATTTCTTTCTTTTTTTTGTTGATTTGAAGGCTTTTTTTGGGGGCTGAGTTTTGAATGAACTGTCATGGGGTTTGAAAGTAGTCTATAATTTCTTGTTATTTAGAGTGATTGCTGGTATATATTATTACAATATTAGGAAGCATGTGGCACTTAATTATATTAAATCGGTTGTCTCGTGTTGACTTTGGAATTTCTAGGAAAACACTAATTTTAATTTAATTAAATGATATTTTTTTATTTGGTTATGTCCTAAATAAGAGATGAGACAATTAATATGAGATATTTGAAAAAAGTAAAGTTAGAATATCAGTTTGGGATGAAGGGCAGTTCATAAAACAACTTTGCTCTGAAACGTATAAATCTTTTGACAGTTGTTGAGCGGTGCATTAAGTAGGTTCGTCACTAGAATATGCACATATATAATTTACCTTTGAATAAAAACATGCATTTGGTGGATGATTAATTCTTTTTTGTTGCTCATTTGATCGTTTCTTTACTTTTCAGGGATGGTTCAAATTGATGGTTTATTTTTAATCATTGATTACATTTTTTTTGAACAAAACATTGAAATGTTTTAAAATAATGTCGTCAAAATGGGAATATTAATTTGAGAACGAGAAGTATCGTATTGTTCAACTCAAATGGCTAGATTCAATTTTTTTTCTTTCAACGGTAAGGGTGTTCAAGCCAACTTCTGTGCATCTCGACCAATTCTCTTGCAATTCAATCAAGTTAAAGCCAATTCAATCAAGTTAACCCATCTACGCTGAGACTAAGAGATTCTCAAGGCATTACTTGTAGTTTGACCTCAAATATTGCATTTTATAAAACATGAGACACTTGTCATAACTCAAAGTATAAGTCATTTGAATTATCTTTCTATATCTATATATTACTATATAGTGTGTATATTGTTATGGAGGAAATATAAATATTAATTACTCATTAATTACTTTTCTTATATCTATTATTATATATAACATTATTATTATAGTAATAGCCAGTTTGTATCCCGTCCGATGTGCGGGCGTTGTATTATTTATTTTTTACATAATTGTTTCATAAATTATTACTAAATCAAAATTTTAAAAAAATGTATTATTATATTAGAACTATTTATGGATACTCAAACTTGATTTAATTAAGAGTATTAACACAAACATTAATTATCCTACAAATTTATTATAAATATCTTATTTATATGTTCAATGCATTTTTAATGATGACTCTGGGAAATAAATAAGTAATGTTAGGAGAAACCAAAGAATCAAATTATACAATTAAATTACTACATTTAATGTGAATATTATACTTCAAACTTTTGATTTGTGGAATGGAATGATCGCAGCATTAAAAATAATAAGAAGAGGAGAAAAATGAAAAATGGCTAACAATTAATTAATTAAAGGAAGAAATTAAATTTATGATAATTAATGGCATAATTAATGTAGTAATTATGGAGGAACTATGAATATTATACTTCAAACTTTTGATTTATGCAAGGGAAGGATCGCAACATTAAAAATAATAAAAAGAGGAGGAAGATGAAATATGGCTAACAATTAATTAATTAATTAAAGGAGGAAATTAAATTTACAATAATTAATGCATTAAATTTATGACAATTAATAACATAATTAATGCATTAATTATGGAGGAACTTCCCGATAGATATGGAGAAAGTTCCCCCATAATTACTATAATTAATGCGGCATTTATTTAAAGTTTTAATAAATGGACCTAAAGTTTTTCTCCTCACTCTTTAATTTCTCTATACAAGTAGTCTCTTTATTTCGTCTTCTTCTTTAACCGCCCCCCCCCCCCCCCCCCCCCCCCCCCCCCCCCCAATCTCATATATAACGTGTTTTCCTTTATTTTTCAAAAACCCATAATTATATTAAAGAAAAATAAGGACTTTTCTTTGTTCCTCAAAATTTCACAGTTGCTATTGTTAATATCTATTTTTGACCTGGTATTGTTTACAGTTCAATTTTCTTCTAATTCTATTTGTTTTTCTTATTTTTTTGTTTGTAGTGCAAAGAACCAATATCCAACTTGTACATCTATTAGGTACATAATCTTTCCACTTAATGATTTGCATGTGTTATATTCCATTGCTCTAAATGTGGACTAACTTTATCAGGTGATTTCAGATTTTGTTATTTGGTTTGGAGATTATACTTTTTCCGTTATGTTTTTCCATAGAAGAGTTCCTAAACAAAACTACTTCACATACACAAATTGATACACGAGAGTTTATTAACAACCAAGACATCGAGTTTATTTTAATTTCTTTTAAAATTTTGTATATAGTATATATTTTTATATATAAGTTCAATTGTTCTTCTTCTTCAAAAAGGAAAACAATCATTTGTTTTGCACTTAAATTTATCAAAGAAAACCCGTTTGAATGAAATTCGAATAGTCTTAATATCATTATCTCTTACTCTTTTTCCTGTAATGAGTTTTTTGTTTGGGTGTATTTTCCAAACTTTATTTATTGTTTAATACATGTTTTAGATTTTAATTTGAACATATTCATTAGCTTCTCTATTTAAATTAGTACACGCATACTACTCATTTGACTAAAAGCCACGCTGAAGAGACAACATGTGACATCCCGAAGCTTAAACAAACATTATTAGCATCATTTAAATATGTTTAATCGTCAATTATCATTCATAATCGTTTTTATGCATTTGGTAATATGAAATTATGCTTAGTGTGTGGTAAATTGTGCATTTTACTATGATAATTGATTTTGTAAGAATAATGTAAGTTAAAGTGTATTTTACTATTAGAACTCATGTTAGAACAAACTCATAAGGAGCTTGTGTGAAAATAAAGTATGTAAGTCGGTTTAATTGTGTAACATAGAAATAAAAGAGGTTGTGCGTAAATAACATAAGCATATGCTAGGCGTTACACTCTTGTAAGAGTTGTAATGACACATCTAAATTGAGGAGCTTGTGACTACACAAGCACCTCTCTTATGTAAATCATGGACAAGCTTAAAACTTGTGAGAAAAGTGAGAAAAAGAGGAAGAATAAGAGAAAGAGAGTAGAAACAACAAGATAAGTTAGAAATTGAAGTTTGGTGAAAGGACTTGTACTTCTAATGCATTAAGAGAATAGAGCTCGGGACTACGTTGGTGTGGACTTGAGATAAGTGTACTCACTTGAAATTTATATATATATCTAGATGTATAAATGTAAAGGATGGTGTGAAATATGTATACTGATGATATTATGCTTGGTTAAATGGAATTGTTGCAACTTGATCAGAGGAAAAGTATGGAATGATACATTTAGTGCCTAATATATATATAGGGCTAGAGGATGGGAATATGATATATGTGTTTGATGCCTAATTCTTGAAGAGTGGTTATGTATATTATACATCTAATGCTTAATATATATAGGGCTAGAGGATGAGAATATGATATAGATGTTTGATGCCTAATAATTAGGGTTGAAGAGTGATTATGTGTGCAACACATATGATACCTCATATGAGATGCTAGAATATAGGATTTGAATGTATATTATATATATATATATATATATATGCAGATTATGTTAAAGAGGGAAGGTATATATAAGTTGTTGATTTATTATGTTGCATGGACTGGGCTAAAAGATAAGACATATATTGTTGCTCAGGTATGTAAGTGGTATATTTACTAAGTATCATACTTAAGGTTCTTGATGAAATATGTAAGTGTTGTTTTTATTAAGATTTATGCTTATGGTTGTAAGGTTTGACATACCTTATTACTATGTTGTGTAAGTTATGCATTTGATAAGCTTTATACTTACAGTTGGGTATGATTTGTTATATACATTATTTTTCAATTTTGTGAGTTGTTACATTTGCTAACCTTTTTGCTTCCAAAGTTATGATTTTCCTTTTTCAAGTTTCAAAGGAATTCGTCCATTGCCACGTTAATAGCAAAAAAGAGTGTTCATAAAATATACTAATGTGATGTTGTATATGTTTGTAAACATTGTATAACAATGATAAATAGTGATATAACCGTAGTGTGTGTGGAATGTGCCATAAGTATCTCCATGTAGAATCTATTACAAACGTGGTTTCTTAAAAAAATATGGAGAGTAGTATTACTTTGTGAAGTTCAAATGATGTTAATTTCTTTAAGGAAGACAATTATGTATAAGAAAGATGAGTATTAAATTTTAAATAAAGAATTTATTTTTATAACATTTTAGTCAACTTTGTTTATGGGATTAGTGAAAGGGCTCCGGACAGAGGGTGAAATCACAGTGTAAGTTGCTCATTATTTCATGCCGATCATTATTATAATTTTGTGTTTTAAAATCATGTGCACAATAATCTTCATATTGTTCTTTGCGTAAAACAATTCCAAAATATGCCAATATGGTTCAATGGTTATATCTTTCTTAATATGATTAATAGATATTGACTGATTATGTGGCAGGTATAGTGCCATTGAGGGGGGAGTAGCTGCTATAGGCTATTTCTTGGATGTGCAATTGTCATAGTCCTGTTTTTGATGCTCCCTAAATAGAAGTGATGATATAAAATTATTCACCTAAGAATCTTGATCAGAGAAAATTTGGTTTATGGTTTCAATCTCAATGGGGGATTGCAAGTGTTACTGTAATGAATAATCAATTATTAAGGAAGATTAGTTTTTTTATGTAGCAGGCACACATGACATGCCATAACCTTTTAAATCACACATAATATTTTCAATTTTTATTTTCTTATTTTTTTCATCGTTTATTGGATATATAAAATTCAAGTTAAACGTACTTCTAGCCCAACTTATTTTGGTATTGAAATATTGAAATTGTGTTATACATACTTGCAAAGACATATGTAATGTATTATATATATATATACAAGTAAAGTTTGTAAAATGCATGTGCATCGCACAGATTCTTATTTAGTTCTTAATGGTAGTAACATTAATTATTAATTAATTATTTTTCTTATATTCTTAATACATAATAATATAACAATTATAATTTTATTTTTAATTTTAATTTACTATTTAGTATTTAGTATTATGGAGGAAGTAACATCATTTATTATACTATTTTTTAAATTGTCTTAAAATTTAATAGTCTTATTTTTGTTTGCTATAGCAAATGGGTTGTAACCATTAATTAGATTAAAATTAATGTTTTCTTGAAAATAATAAAGTAAAAGTTGCAAAATTAATTTCAAATGGAGACAATATATATTTTATTCTCCGTAAACAATGTATTTAAGCCAATTATTTGGGCAAAACAATAAGACAAAGGCTACTGAGGTTACAGGTTTGTTTTAATAGTATGAATATGTAAATTATATAATAGTAATATTCCTACTATTTAAAAATCCTAGCAAAGAAATAGATTTTTATACTAGTATTTAATTTTGTTGTTTATGATATAATTAATCATTGATTTTACATTGAAGTAACACTTTTAAATAGTACATACTAATACACTCCAACTTAAATCATTGTTAAAATTTAATTTTCCTACTTTTAATTCATTAATCACTTTTAAAATTTTGCTCATTGAATTAGTTTGTCATATTTATCGATACAGTATATTATATTTATTTATGTGTCATGTTAAAATCATAGGAAACTAATTGTCATGTATGATATTTTTTTTAAGGATCAAATATGCACCCTTTTCATTTTCTCTAATATATATATATATATATTGACACAGAAGAAAAATCTATTAGATCAAATCAATAACGAGAACATCCAAAATAAACTGTGGGGGAACAAGCTCCCAAAACCCAGGATCAAGTGTAGAAACAAATGCTTTTGCAAGGCAGTGAACAACCTGATTCACTGAACGGTACACAAAACAAAAAGAAATATAACCTATCTCAACGGCTAACGCCTTACATTCATTAACAATCAAACCAAGGAACGAGGAGTCGGGAAAATCACAGCTAAGAGCAAGCACCAAAATAAGCGCATCTAACTCCACACAAAAGTTCGAGAGACCAGCCCGTTTGATCCATGAAAGGGCCTCCTTGCAAGCAATAGCCTCTGCCGCTAATGGGTCAAGAGGGGTAGCAATTAATTTATTAAATGCGCACACAAAACTCCCATTAGCGTCCCTAATCACAAACCCAACTCCCAACCGATTAATTGACTCAAAAACGACACCATCAATATTGCATTTATAGCTCGTTTGGTTCAAGATTTAAACCATTCCGGGAATGCTAAATTCCATTCCAAAATGATTCCTGCATTTGATTCAAGTTTTAAGTTCGGAATAAATGATTTTAGGAACAAACATTTCCCCCTAAGTTCTCCCATTTAAATCATAAGGGATAAACCATTACCAATGGACATCTTTTTAATTTTTTTATGTTAGGACTAAAATAATTCTCTTCCTTATAAATAAATAATTTTTTTTCCATCCGTGTAAGAAAATATTTTTGGAACTTTTTTTTAGCTACGCTGTTGCGCAAAAATGAAAAAAAAAATTATTTTGAACTTTTTTCTTTTCTTTTTTCCTGTTGTAATTTTTTTTTAATTACAAATTTTGTAATTTTTGTAGGATAGTTATTAGCTAGGCATGTGTAATTTTAGTAATTTATTATAGTAATTGTCTCTTTTTAAAAAAAATAGTAGAAGATGTTTTCTCATCTTATAAAAAAAGGGTATTTTTGTAATTGATATTTTATTCCATTCCTATTCTCGGTTGAACCAAACATCAGCATAACATCCTAGATGTCAGGAAAAAAACTTTCCAGGAATCAAGTATGCCCAGTCTATGTTCATTCCATTCTCAAAACTCGAACCAAACGATTCTTTAAAGGTTCCTGTAGCCAGTTTGGACAACTTGACATCACCATTACTGAGACCGCTAGTAGCAGTAGAAAAGTTGCGGTTTTAAGCACTACGCCATTGGGCAAGAAAATTCAAAGCACCGCCAATAACAATCGGACTCGGGCTACTCTTTTTATTCCACACCCAACTATTGCGATTACCCCAAATGGTCCACAAAATAACAGCAATAATACTTACGTTTGCAACTCGAAATTTAGCATAAATTGCATTCCACCAATCAATTAAATTCAATGCTAAGTTACTCAAGTCACCGAAGCATGGTCATATGCATTTGTATATATAATTATTTTTATTAAATTACATAATACAATACATATATATATATGTATGTATATTTACAAATGATTTTAAATTACCTACACGTCATTAAAAAAAGATTTGTTAAACACCGGTGCGAAGCACGAGTTGCTAACTAGTTATTTTCTAAAACGAGTTGAATTATTTTTAATATTGTATTTTCTCTGGTACAATTGTCTTTAAATATCGTCATTGAAGCATTACTTTCAACTCATAACGTTAGGTCGGTGAAGGCATCACATTCACCGTCATTGGATTGGTTAAGGTCGGTGCAACCACCACCCGTTGGCGGAGCAGTTAAGTTGGGTTCTACAAAAAATTCTATCTTCTTTTACTTCATCTTTCCATTTTTACGTACATTTGAAGTATCTGTGACAGACTGATTGTCTAAATCAAATGTTTATTTTTTTTAATTAAATTATTGAATGTAACGATTTTGAATCAAAATACAAAGTTCCAAATGCATTCGATGTAGCGATATACAGAAAACATGTTATAATCAAATTTTAACATTTCTTATCTAATAACCAAACAGTCCTGCAAAAATAGAGTTCTTAAAAATGGTTACAATGTTGCATTTCAAATAACTGTAGCTACCACTGCTTAGTGGAGCTACTGGGGTATACATATTGCAAACAGAAACAAATCAAAAGTGAAAACCTTTTTCCCTTAACAATTGATGTTATATATCTATGCATAACATAAATTACAAAATGACACTAATCTTTTAATCAGAATGCCCAATTAGGTGCAATACACATTACCTCTTCTTCTTTAATCTCCACAATCCCTCTTAAACATCTAAACAACTCCATACCTAATGGGGTGATTCGACCGCACCGCGTAATGTACAAAATGGCTAGCCGGTTACAACCATCCCTCAGAGCCTGTAACCCACGATCACAGAGATTTTGACACCGGTTCACATGCAGCTTCTCCAAGTTCCGACTGTGCAAGCCAATTGACTCCCACCCAGCTAACTTAACCTCATGGCACAATGCCAAGTTCCATTCTTCAAGAAATGGACAGCCTTTAGCAATAGCAAAAACTGACTCGTCCCCAATAGTTCTACACAATCGAAGATCAAGGATTCTAAGCTTAGCGGCAAAACCAGCACCAATTGCGGTCAACCTGTCTCCCCAAATGGACCAGCTTAGGCTAGAGAGGTTCAAGTACTCTAGCCCACCTCCACTTACAATCCCCAATATCCCCTCTGGTTCAAGCTTACAGGAATCGGCTTCTAAATAAGACAGTGTTTGGGAACACCCTTGAAAACCGACACCGGTAATGTTTCGGCAGTTAGATATTCTGACGGCCCGAAGCTGACGGGACTCGTTTGAGAGAGCTCTTATGCCATGGTCGGAAATTAGCGAACAATACGAGAGGTTCACATCTTTCAAAGCCAAACAAGATTTAGCCAAGGTCTTTAACCCGATATCACTTATGTTGCATCGGTAAAGACTAATGAAGGTCAAAAGGGGGCAACCAGAGGCAACCGAAGAAAGTCCATCGTCGGTGATCCCAAAGCAACAATCGAGAAAAAGGGTGCGCAAATTCGAGCCGTGTCTCTGTAACAGGGCTAGGCCGGAATCTGGTAGCTCGGTGCACCCTGATAGGGACAACGACTCTAGGTGACTGAACCGGTTGAGCAATCTATGAAGATGGAAGGTGTTAATATTGGTGTTGGAATGAGATAAGGAAGAACGACTCAATTGAGTGAATGAACAATTGAATTGTAAAGATAGACGGCTCGAGTTTTGAATATGAAGCCAACGGCGGCAAATTAAGCCGAATGATTCTCGATCGGAGCCTAAGTCGAGCCATTGGAAAATGTAACGCAGGCAATCATCAGGAAGGTGTGTAATGTTCATAGGACCATTGCTATAACTACTCTCCATTTCAATCTTGTTTGCTCTCTTCTGATTCTGAAGGTTGTAAAGCTCGAATCTTTATCATGATCTTTTTATAAGACGCGTTAGATGAGGTGGGTGAATCAAAACCGCAAAGAGTATACGAATCTTCGTATCCGTATCCTATAAGGACTCCACATTTACGACAAAGAAGTTTGGATTTTGAACGATGACGACCCCAAAAGATAGGAATGCAATTTACCCCATCAATCTGAGTAAAGCGGCTCAGATCGATAGAACGGAAGGAGATAAAACCTTTCTTGATGGATTTGCTATACTCGGATCCTATTTCAGAAGTAATACGGTTAGAAGAGGCTAAATTCAAAGGGTATCCACAGGAACCGCAGCTGCACAGAAAAAGGGAAGATATAAATATACAAGTATGCAAGAAGTGAGACACAAACGTGCTATTGTGAATTATGTATTGAGTTCTTCAGTACATATTAGAAGTTTTTGAAAGTAAGGTTTATTATGTGCTAATTCTTAAACGTTCATTATGCACGTAACACCAGTAGTAAGCTTTGGGAAACCCAATCAGTAAAGAAAAATCCCAATTCCCAACAACTGCAAGTTTGAATTTCTCATAAATATGTAAATTGCTTTTGTGGCATTGTGGCTATCTTCACCGTTGTCTCCTCTTTACTAAATGTGGTTCACTCAAAATTCCTAAGATGGATGGCACACCAAAAATCTATGTGCCCAGAACCGTAGTACTGTTGCGCCAAACCGCTCACAACCGAGCACGACGCAACAAATTGGTATCAAAGGCTAAAACGAGAAAGGTGGGATTTGTGTCGCACGCCAAGTGTTTGATAAAATTCCTAAGTGAGATTTTTTTTGTAAATCTTTGTCTCGTTGTTGGTTGTCAAGTTCTTTGGTGATTGAAGATGACTACTTCTAAGACTTCAAAGGTGTCAGCGATAAAGTTTGACGTAGAGAAATTCGACGGAAAGTTGGTCAATTTCGGCATGTGGCAATGTCAAATGCGCGATGTCTTGATCCAACAGGAGTTGCATAAGGCATTGTTGGGTGTGGAAGCTAAGCCCACGACGATGACAGATGTTGAATGGGAAGAGTATGATTTGAAGGCTTGTAGCACTATCCGGTTGCATCTAGCTCAAAATGTGATATACTACGTTATGCGTGAGAAATCCGCGGCTAGCATATGGAAGATACTGGAAGAGAAATACATGACGAAGAGCATAGAGAATCGTCTCTATCTCAAGAAAAAGCTGTTCCGGTTTGAATATGCTAGAGGTACATCAATGAGTGAGCATGTCGATGAGTTTAACAAAATGATTTCTGATTTGTTAAACTTAAATGAGGACATGAAAGATGAGGATAAGGCTATCTTGTTGCTCAATTCACTTCCGGAATCCTATGACCATTTGAGCACCACTTTGTTATATGGTAAGGATTCAGTGAAACATGAGGACGTTTCTTCGGCACTGCTTGGAAATGAGCAGAGACAGAGGGAGAAATGTAGTACATCGTCCGATACGTTGGTGACGCGGGGAAGGACAAATGATCGGAAACAAGTAAAGCACAATAACTCTCGGTCCAAGTCACGTACTAAGTACTTGGATAACATGGAATGTTACAAGTGCAAAAGGAAAGGGCATATGAAGAAGAATTGTCCTAACGCTTGGGTAGACAAAGGGAAGAAGAAGAATGCGGATGATACCGCGAATTCTGTTACTTCAGGGGATGATAATTTCGAGAGTATGCTAGTGGTTACTCCTAGGGAAAGCTCAACGGACGAGTGGATTTTAGACTCGGGTTGTTCATACCACATGTGTCCAAACAAGGACCTTTTTCATACCTTGACGAAGGTGAATGGAGGAACGGTTTTGATGGGCAATGATCACGTTTGTAGGACGGAGGGTATTGGAACGGTCAAGTTGAAGCTACATGACGGAGCAGTCAGAACTTTAAATGAAGTCAGGTACATCCCGGATCTGAAGAAGAATTTGATTTCTTTGGGTTCTTTAGATTCCAACGGGTGCAAGATTGTGCTCGAGAATGGAATGCTAAAGGTTACTTTCGGTGCCTTAGTGTTGATGAAAGGAAAGAAATAGGGTAATCTCTATTTCCTTCAAGGTAGTACGGTGACGGGCAGCGTTTCAGTTTCTACTGAAGCTGGTGGAGCAAGTACAAGTTCGGATTCGACGAGATTATGGTACATGAGATTGGGACATGCCCGGGAGAAGGCGATGACGGTGTTATGTAAACAAGGTTTGCTCAAAGGTGCGAAGAGCTACAAGCTGGAGTTTTGCGAGCATTGTGTGCTCGGAAAACAAACACGGGTAAAGTTTGGGACGGCTATTCATTGCACGAAGGGGTTGCTTGACTACATACACACGGACGTCTGGGGGCCTTCCAAGACGAAATCCTTAGGAGGAAATCATTACTTTGTTACATTTGTAGATGATTTCTCTAGGAGGATTTGGGTATATCTCATGAAGCACAAAGACGAAGTCTTTGGGGTGTTTCTAAGGTGGAAGAAGATGGTCGAAAATCAGCTTGGCAGGAAGATCAAGGTACTTAGATTCGATAACGGCGGAGAGTACACTAGTGATCCGTTTAAGGAGTACTGCCAAGATGAGGGAATTGTTCGCCATTTCACGGTTAGAGGTACACCACAGCAAAACGGAGTAGCTGAGAGGATGAACCGTACCTTACCTGAAAAAGTGAGGTGTATGCTGTCAAATGCAAATTTGGGGAAACAGTATTGGGCGGAGGCCTTATCTTATGCGAGCTACATCGTGAACGTGTTGCCATCTTCAGGGGTCGATTACAAAACTCCTATGGAGGTTTGGACAGGATCTCATGCAAGTTACGATTCATTGCACATATTTGGGTGTCCGGCTTATTATCACGTCCGTGAAGATAAGATTGATCCAAGAGCCCGAAAGGCAATCTTTATGGGTTCAAGAATTGGAGTCAAGGGATACAAGTTATGGCGTCTTCAAGACAAGAAAATGATCGTTAGCAGAGATGTTACATTTGATGAGGCGTCTTTGCTCAAGATGCCTACGGGAGAAAATGTGAAGACTCTCGATGAGAGTGAGAAGAGCAGAGTGGTGCAAACGGAAGTTACTACGCCGGTGGTGACTATTCCGGTGCAATCGAAAGTGACTAATCCGGTTGATTCTTCCGATAGTGATTCGGAGAATGGGGAGATTCCTATTGAGGGGTCTAGTCAACAACAACGAGAGGTACCGTCTTTGGCGAGTAGAAGAGAGCCTAGAGCTCGACGAGCACCGCAACGATTTGGCTATGAAGATAGTGTGGCATATGCATTGGTGGTTTATGGCGATGAACCGACTTCTTATCGGGAGGCAGTGGCGGATAGTCATTGTGATGAATGGAAGGCGGCCATGGGTGAGGAGATGGATTCTCTTCACAAGAATGAAACCTGGGATCTTTGTAAGTTGCCAAAGGGGAAAAAGTCAATTGGGTGCAAATGGGTGTTTGCCAAGAAAGACGGGGTTCTAGATTCGGATGTTCGGTATAAAGCAAGATTAGTAGCTAAGGGATTTGCACAGAGGGAAGGGGTGGATTATAATGAAGTCTTCTCTCCGGTAGTAAAACACACTTCCATTAGAGTGCTATTAGCTATGGTATCGCAGTTTGACTTAGAGCTTGAACAACTCGACGTCAAGACGGCGTTCTTGCATGGGGATCTAGAGGAGGAGATTTATATATCTCAACCGGAGAGGTTCAATGTTGTTGGCAAGGAGGAGTGTGTTTGTAAACTGAAGAAGTCCTTGTATGGGTTGAAGCAATCACCTAGACAATGGTACAAAAAGTTTGACACATTCATGATGGCTCAGAAATTCAAGCGGAGTGATTTTGATCATTGCGTTTATTTCAAGAAACTCAAGGGGGATTCGTTTATCTACTTACTCTTATATGTTGATGATATGCTTATTTGTTCATCGAGTATGTCTGATATCAACACGGTGAAGGCTCAGTTGAGTCTCGAGTTTGAGATGAAGGACTTGGGTGGAGCTAAGAAAATTCTGGGAATGGAGATAGTTAGAGAGAGGAAGAAGGGAAGATTGTGCCTCACTCAGAGGCAATATCTAGAGAAAGTGGTAGTCCGGTTTGGGATGCAGGACTCAAAGCCTGTGAGTGTCCCATTGGCTCCTCACTTCAAGCTCTCGACAACTATGGCTCCAGAAACAGATGAAGAGGTGGAGTATATGGCTCAAGTTCCGTATGCGAGTGCAGTAGGAAGCTTGATGTATGCCATGATGTGTACTCGACCAGATATTGCTCAGGCAGTGAGCATTGTGAGTAGATTCATGGCAAATCCAGGGAAACAGCATTGGAATGCCGTTAAGTGGATTTTGCGGTATCTACAAGGAACGAAGAATAAAGGATTGGTGTACCAGAGAACCGATGGGTCTATAATTTGCGGGTATGTTGATTCGGACTATGCTGGGGATCTTGACAAGCGACGGTCGACCACGGGGTATGTTTTCACATTTAGTGGTGGTCCAATTAGCTGGAGGTCGATGTTGCAAGGTGTAGTGGCGTTGTCTACTACGGAAGCAGAGTACATTGCAGCAACAGAGGCAGTCAAGGAGGCATTGTGGCTCCGGGGTTTGATAGGTGATTTGGGGATGGTTCAAGAAAATGTCGATGTACATTGTGATAGCCAAAGCGCTATTCATTTGGCCAAGAACCAAGTTCATCACGGACAGACGAAGCACATCGATGTTCGGTTTCATTTTATACGGGAGATTATCGAGAGTGGTGAAGTAATTTTGAAGAAAATTGGCACCAAGGATAATCCCGCAGATATGTTGACGAAGGTGGTACCGACGACCAAGTTTGAGCACTGCTCGACTTTGGTTAACATTCTTCGGTGTTGAGGGCCCGTTCGAGGGTGGAGGCTCTTCGGGGCCAGGTGTGATGCTATAGCAGTATTGATGGAGGAACAATGGGAGTGAGGTGTGCAATTTGCTGGAAGGGATCGCTGCATGGTTCGCCAAGGTGGAGATTTGTGAGTTTTGGCTCACATTTTTGGTGAAAGTGGAAATTCTGGCAGAGGACCCCATGATCGATCATGGGGTGCCCATGATCGATCATGGTCCCAGTCATTTTGCCTATTAAGTGCATTTTGGCTCATTTGTGCCATATGCTTGTATTTTTGCCTAGAGAGACTTGAGAGCTAAAAAGTGAGATTTTTCCTTGTGTGCTTGTAATCATCTCTTTGTTCCAATTATCAATAGAAGCTATCGTCTGTGTGGATTAGTGGCTTTTACGCCGACACCACGGTAAAACCTTGTCTTGTGCGATTGTTGCTTTATTTCCTATTTCTCTATATTGGGTGTGTTTTTTTTGTGTCAGTTCTTCTTTCGGTATACCAAGTGAGCTTGTGAGATCCCTCCGCGTTGCGTCGTGCTCGGTTGTGAGCGGTTTGGCGCAACAAGTACTCCTCCCCCTTTTCAACTCTAAGAGTGTATGTTTGACTTTCAAACATTTTAAAAAGATATGTTAATTTGAACATAATCAATGGCCAAGAACAATGTCTTGTGGACTTTGTTAAATTGATTATGTGAGAAAAAGAAACTAGACTCTTAATTTAGAATATCGCAAAAGAATAGTCAGAGTCTTAATTTTATTGGACTTATTGTCCAGTTAATGCAACACAAGATAATGCCTTGAGAAAAAGGAGAAGTCCATACTAGTACGATATGAATACACCCAAATTACAGAATTTTCAACCAAACTCCCCCACATAAGCCAGTGTTACCTTAAAAAAATCCATGAAAAAGAAGATCATCATAAAAACTCGAATTCAACAGAAATTAGCAAAACCACCAACTAGTAGATTGGCAATAAATTCTTGGAGTAAACCACATATCTACCCAAAAAAACATCAGACAAGAACATCAAAATCAAAGACCACGAAAAAAATAAAAGACGAAAAAAGATATAAATACACACACACAGAGAGAGAGAGAGAGAGAGAATTGACTGACCTGTAAGAGACATCGGCTTGGGACATCCTAGATTTTGATCAAATAAGGTGTTGTTCTTCTCTCTGATACATTCGATCCCATTACCGAGAGAGAGAGAGAGAGAGAGAGAGAGAGAGAGGAGAAATAAGTGGAGTGTTTGAAAAATATTGTCTTTTCGCAGAGGGGAGAAGAGAGGGACGACTTTTATAACGTGTAGTGCTTGTGCTTTAGTTTGTTCACTTGTACCTTAGTTTCTACCGCCTGTTCCGCGTGGCTACAAACACTAGCACATATTTCACGTCTACACTATTTTAATAACAAAAATATGATGCAGATAGTAGTACTCTCGTATTTTTTTTTAAATATTCTTATTTTTTATAATTGAATAAGCTATACGATTACAAAGAATTAAGTATAAATTTGATTATGTTTTATTTAATTGTCAAAAATCGAATATATAGACTTATAGTTGGCACTCAAAAATCAAGTAACAAACATTTATTCGATTGTAAATGACCGAATAAAAGTAAGAGTATTACCAAGTATTTTTTTGGTGCCAATATCTTTGCCCAAATAATACCCTATTTCCTTTATTAATTTGATACACTTTAATTACTTTTTAAGAAAAAAAAATTTCAATTAAATTAATGTTCATTTACATTTGTGCTATTAGCAATAAGAGTATAATGCATTAACTTCTTTAGCAATAATCATTTTATTAACGTGTATTTTGAATACGTATAATAAAATGACATTTAAATTTATGACACTTCTAAAATGGTATAAAAAATAAAAATCTCGTCACATCTTTTCAAATTACAATCTTGATTTTATTTTGTCTAAATTACCTTTAGAAACTATTTAACAAAAAAAGAGAAGAAGAAGGTACTTGGAACAAAATCCAACAAGTTAATCGAGTATGGTAAATAGTACCTTTAGAGTTTATACTACTTATTTTGTGAATTTTATAATGGTTGGGCATCCAAAACAATTTAGACAAATATACCACATAATATTATATGATGGGTTTGTTATACTTATCGTATATAATGAAGCCTTTAGATGATGTAAGGCATATTGTTAGCATTGAAAATTTTTAAGTGCGGATCAATCCGTACAAATCAAGCCTTTTTATGATAAAAAAAAGTCTTAAAAAGACTCGGTCTATATTAGAAACAGACTTTTATTAACATATTCAAAATTATGCCTTACTAGTATATTTGATAACGTATTTTATGAAAATAGTTCCTTAATTGGAGCAAAAATATAGTTTTTGTTATAACCAATTGGATCGATATTGTTGTTCTTATATTATTGCGTGGTTGATTTAGTTTCGTCGAATGATGCGATAAGTGTGATTAAGAAGGTGCTGTTTTTGTCAATGTGAATTATGACACAGTTGTATTGAAAGATAAAGTCTAATTGAGCGTTGGCGCTATTATTAGAAATTAATGTGAAAATCTTTTCCTATGGGTACTGTTGCTGCCAAATTCGCTATTGAATATGGCTTTCACAATCCAATTATAACAAAACTGGAATAATGCTTCCTTCTAAATTACGACGAGACAGGCTAGCTGTGAAACATATATTTTTTTTCCAAATGTAAATGTTACGGTGCGTTTGATTGCAAGTATAAAATTTGTATGAAAAGAAAATAAGTTCTAGGCAATTGAATTGCTTAGAATTGAGTTGCATGAAAAATGTCAATTAAATGTGTTTGATTGCCTTAATTTTCTACCCAAAAAATATTGGTATTTTTTTTACATAATTCTATAGTCATGATGGATCTTGTTTAATTGATCTTGATTAGTATATTTTAAATATTAAATTTTTATTAAATTTTGAATTTCGTATTTTAAGTTATAGCATTTTTAATGTAGAAAATAAATAAAATTTTGTCTTGAAAAATGTGCAATTGCCTAAAAAATAAATACAAGCCCCCCTCCAAAGAAAATGTTTTCTTTGTTTTGGTAGAAAATGTGAGCATGTGAGCAAAAGAAGGAATTGAATTACCTAGAAAAAAAGGCCAATCAAGCATATCCTTAAATTGTCAAATTAGGTGAAAATACTCCCAATCAAACACACCCATTTTAAGTCGTGTTTGGTTCACCCATTTTAAAATTTTCATTCAAGTAAAATTTATTTTTTTGTTTTTTGTTTTGTATTTTATAAAAAATTTAAGAAATAAATAAGTAAACCAAAATTATATTTTTTATAAAATTTTAAAAATAATATACCATATACAAATGAATTAAAAAACGATATTTAAAATTAAATATTTAAAAACTCAAATCCAACGTAACGAAAAGGCTTTGTAATTAGTTTACATGTCCCTTTTGTTAGAAGGGATGGGAATAAAGTTGCACATACTATTGCAAAGTTTGCAAAAGCTGGTCATGCACAGTGAGGCCATTGAGGTGCTTTAGTTTGATGGTCCTCCTTAACTTGAGGATGGTATAAAGTTCAAGTTATATGGGATGGAAGATCATTTTTAATGGCATAATTAAAATAATAAAGATAATTAATTTTAATGACATTATTTAAAAATACACCCTAATGACATAATTAAATGTTAACAATTATTTAGCCAGTAATCAAATTGAGGATCTCAATAACAAAATTAAAACCTTTTTCGCATTTGAATAATCTATCATTCATACTTATTTTTAAAATTAATATTAATTAAAATCTAACCAATTAAGATAATGGGCCCACAATTTTAGTTCTTGAGAAAATATAACCATTGCAAAGCATATCATTATTAACTCTAACAACATATTAAATGGATAATTGATTATCCAATTTCTAGTAACAACATATTAAACCTGTTAATAAATTTTTCTCAGCTTTATAATTCATCAATCTATTCGTTAAATTAGGTCATTATTTATCAAAGATTCATGCAAAAAATTAAATTAATCAGAGTTGCAAAATCCCCTTATCTTAATCATGTTATATATTAAATTGTGAATTTTACAAAATTTAAGTAAAACTAAAGCCTACCGATTAAATTGTTACTAATATTTAATTATTTTGAATTTTTTTGTGCTTGATAAGCGTGGCAAAAAAACTAATCTAACAATGGAATTTACGAATTAAGAATTTTAAAAAAATATATAAGCAAGTGGAAAACTATTTAATTTTACGTCAATATAACTTCAACCTTGCTCATATATATATATATATATATATATATTGCTATAAACTTAAGGAGTATATGCTTCTTATGCATTTTGTAGGTGGCTAAAAATTTAGGCTCAACCCACATAAATGATTAATGGTGAAGAATTTGGTTATGATAGAGTAAATGTGAGGGTGAACAAGGAATTTTTGTTTATTAGATGGTTCTTCTAACCAATAAATAGTAGGTCTAGAATACTTTTATCATTTTATGTGTGTGTTGTGTATTAAACTCTAAGTTTGCTTGACAATAAGGAAGATAAGCTACCAGCTTTATCTCTTTACACATAAATATATGCCAACAACCAATATCCAACCCTTTTCTTGAGCCACCTATAACAACCCTCCTAATTAAGTAGGTGTTAATTAAATCAAGCATCTGTTAACACCTGCTTAATTAGGCGGGTTGTTATAGTTGGTATTAGAGGATAGGTTCAATTTTCCAACTCGATACGGTCATGCACTGAAAGAAAAGAGTGATCCTAACTACCCGTACCTCGGTCAAAAAGGAAATTGAATCTATCCTCTGATACCAACTTCCCTTTATATCTTATGCCACCGTCGTGTTCGATGGTGATGTCATCTTACACCTGCTCCGGTACTCGCCTTGCCGTAGAAAAGGCTAAGCTATACCATTTATTGTGACCTGTCTCATTTGTGATTATGTTGTGTACTCATGCAATTGAACCACGTCATTACTTATGCATCAAAACAGCTTAAGACTCACGAGAAGAATTACCCAACGCACGACCTAAAATTGGCAGTGGTAGTATACGCCTTAAAGATATGGCAACACTATTTATACGGTGAGACATATGAAGTATTCTCTGATCATAAAAGCTTGCAGTACATCTTCACTCAGAAGGATCTGCATCTGAGACAACGCCGATGGATGGAATACTTGGAGGACTACGATTTCACGTTACAGTATCACCCGGGGAAGGCTAATGTGGTGGCAGACGCATTGAGTAGAAAATCTTAAGGCTCGATTTCCGCTTTGAGGTGCCGTGAATGGAGACTCCACCAAGAGTTACAGAAGTATGACTTAGTAGTGAATCGGAGAGATAACATGGCGTTCCTGTCTACGATTGTTGCCAGGCAAATAATGGTGAGTTAGGTGATTTAAAGCCAGGGCCAAGATGAAGATCTAGTGTGGTGCTGTAACCAGATGTTATCCGAAGAGTACAATGATGACATCACCATCGGACACGACGGCGGCATAATATATAAAGGGACTAATTATCAATTAAAATTTGTTTTGATGTATTTCTTGTCTCCTATTTCCCTTCATTTTAATTATTATTCTTTTAACTGTTAATTATATACAGTATCCGTTAACACCTGCTTAATTAGGTGCGTTGTTACAGTTGGTATCAAAGGATATGTTCAATTTCCTTTTCGACCGGGGTACAGGTAGTTAGGATCACTCTTTTCTTTCAATGCATGATCGTAACGAGTTAGGAAATTTATAGTAACACTATTAGTAGGCACATGTGACAAGTGAATTAAATTATAATTGACTGTAAGCGCAACAGTCGATTATTTTACAAAACATATGTCTACTGCAGCTTATTGGAGTTGAACTTGATGATCCACATAATTATCAATTGATAATTAGGCGGGTTGTTACACCACCCCTCTTCTATTTATAAGTGTAGACTTATGGTTACAATTGCTCGTTATGATTAATAGTAAAATGACTAAAGATGGTAAGATTTGGATGACACTTTAATATTTCTTCCCTTATCCACCACTAACAAATTCTAAAATAATTTGATAGTAGTGGTGTAGTAGAGAACGATACGATTCTGTACAGGTCTGTATGATTCAGTATTATTCTCCTCACGTACTCTTTGTGCATTTTTCACGTGTTTGGCTACGTGTGCCATTCTATGTTAAGCTCGGCCTCGGCCGGGCCATATCGACATAATCGGGTGTCGGCAACTTTGCATGTCCTTTACTTGTTTCCTTTGTTTTTATCGGGCTTGTAAGCTTGGTTTGCCACATGGGCTCCCAATTGAATTGGGCCGGCCCAGTTTGCCTTAACCAAAATTTAGGCTCCCTCATATTTCCTTTAATTTGTTAATTTATGTATTTTTTAAAAAAAGGAAAAATGGCTGTGCAATATTTTTTAAAAGAGCGCATTTTTATTTTTTTTCAAAAAAACATGTACATATTCAAGATTATTATGTTTGAAAAAATGATAGTGCTGCTGACTAGGTAGCAAATGGTTCGTGATAAGGGTGTTAGAGAATTTGAAAATTGATCTGTAAAAATTGAATTGAACAAAAATTAAAATGAAGAAACCGAACAAAAATTAAATAAGTTTGGTTCGGGTTTAGGACTAGACATTACAAAATCGAACCAAACTGAACCGAATTATACTTATATATAGTTCTCTTAATCATTTAAGAAGCGAAAAAATGGTGAAAGTTTATAGAAGAGTTCAACCATATCTATTCAATGTGCACATTTTTTTCCCATTTGTTCAGTTATGAAAATCTTGTTAATTATTAATCTTAATTATATGTTCCATTTCAAGTTATTTTTTAAGGGTGCTAGTAAAAGCACCCTAAAAATTAACTTTAAACACCCATTTTTAAGCACCTATATTTTAATTTTAAATTTGTAAGAGTACACGTATAGTTTAGGCACCTCAACGATAAACACATGCTTAAAACAAAACATTATATTTACGACAAACATTTTGTAACACCCCGTATTCATATTAGTGTTAAGTATGTTGTATTAGCTTCTTTACAGTGAGTGATCGTTTAGTGATTCGGGTGGTCCGAATCAATATCGGCTCTTAAATCGTAAGTTTTTTATCTTACGCGATTTTCTTGTTTTTAGCCAACTTTGGATTATCGTAACTTTCTCATCTTTTATTCAATTTGACTGTTGTTTATTTTTACTTCTAGATTTTATACCATTTTACAACTTTCGTGTTTTGACTGAAATCCAATTTGCATTCCTTGTTGATCAAAACATGACCCGAAATAGGCCTATTGCGAAATTCTGGTCGTTCGGTAGCTCTTCGGCAGAGCGCTGTCTTCGGTGAATTTTTGAGAAAAATCTATCCATAATTTTAGAAAACTTCCTTCTAGTAAGTTGTAGATTTTTAAATTACCTTTTCGTGAACATAAAAAATAACTCAATCGGAGTTCTGAGTCAAAAGTTATGGTCAAATTACAAACAGTGCATCAGAGCACCAAAATTACATGCGGACCGGTCTAGGGAGTCCAGACTCATACGCGGACCGGTCTGGCCTTTTTCTAGACCAGTCCGGCAGCGGGCCAATGTCAGTTTTAAGCCTTTTTAAGCATTGTTTTGACCCCTTTTGCACCAAACTTCGACCCAAATAGACCCACACACCCCTAGAGAGTTCTAGGGGGAGAGAAAAGGAGGTTTCTACACATCTAACCTCCTAATCCAAGAATTAAAGCTCCAAATCATCCAAACCACCATCCAAGATTATTATTCATCATTTTCCACATCCCTCCTTCTCCATGGGAGCTTAAGCATGGGTGGTCCTGTGTGTTGGAGTTTAAGCTTCTTCTATTTGGGGTTTTGCTATTCTAGGAACACTATGACGCGAGAGCTTGAGTATTTCACCAAACAGAGCTTCGGATATAGCATGATGTCTATGGTTAAAGTATGGGAAGTATTTCGTATGCATTCCGTAAGCTCTAGAGCTATTCTTTGATATATGTATTCTTGTATTCATCTTGTTATTACTTGTTCCTTGGATCGGTTATGTTATGGCTGGCTTTGATTGCTATATGTGGTATGTTTTGGCTTAAGTGTTTTGGTGATTGATTGGTACATGTTTAAGTACACCTACCGGGGATTTGCCAATAGTCCAACAGCCCGGTTTGCTACGTTCGCGGAGAGGGCGTGGGTGAGGTAAGGCACGAATTGGTATGGTGGTACTTGGCATGTAGCCATGAGAGAGCTGGGTATGAGGCCTTGTATGGTGATGGGCTTATGTATGTGTATTTGTTATTATTCTATTGATTCTACAGATTCATCTTTATCCTCTGTATACGGTTTACTTCCCCATACATGTTTTTCATCTACAGGTACACGTGGTGAAAACGCGGGATGGGACAGTGAAAGTTCGTGGGAGAGCTTTAGAGATAGTTGTAGTTTTATAGAGGATTTTTCGTTGTATTTTAGAAATCTATTGTAATTTGTTACGATTTTGTATTCTATTTACTCATTTTTCATCGCCCCAAAGGCAGGGCGTTACACATTTGGTCACTAAATTCTTTCATTAAAAATGAATCTCAACAATTTCTTATATTTGTGATATAAAACAACATAAATTGTTAAGTTCTGCTAATCGACTTAGTAGGATTGAAATAGTTAACATCAATGTCTAAAGTGGAGACTATAACATATATCATAAATATTATTAAGAGACTTATAAAGAACAAAATAAATGTAATAGCATACAAACAAGGCGTATAATTTTTTAACCCAGCGTAGATTGCAGATTGCTTTACATGTTATATTATGAGCTAACTTGAACCCCAATAAAAGAAATCATCATCTAGATATAGATTAACTTTGACCAACAACTAAAACAAATAACCATAAATAAATATATATATATATAGGATAAAGAAATAACGAAAAAATTATTACAAGAACAATGATCAAAAGAAGAGCTGATGAAGGAAGTATGGGAACAATATTCAAAATTGCTTGCATAAGTCATCTTATGATGAACAATTTCAAATTTTAACATAATACACTTAATATTGTTCCCCAAATACACCATTCAAATTAGTCCGAAGTTACTTGGTAAAGTTCTTCCTTGGTAAAGGTCTTGAGTTGGGTTCAAATCATTAAAAAAAGTACATATATGCCTATTATTTAGTTTCCCTTAAAATGGGTGAAGATCAATAGGCCAAATCCTTCTCTATAATGCCACAAGGCATCATTTTTTTATAAGAAAATAAAGTTTATTAGTGAGAGAGACGACCACGACTCTTCAATCATACAAATGAAAAGATTCTCTTCGAACACAATATACATTATGCAAGCAATCAACATATTATCAATCCGATTCCTTGGGTAGCCAAAAGAGATTCATAGAACATCCTAACTAATGATAAAAAAAAGATAAATGATTGTACCATTCTAAAATAGCGGTTCCATATTATTTTGGACCGACAGCAAATGATGTCAAAAATTATACAGCTTACGCCAGCAGATACATTTAAGTTGGTTGGGAGAATTATTCAAACACCTTATATGCATTATTTATATACTCATGTACACTATATTATCATAATAAAAATACCACAAATGCACAACCAAACACAACAGCAAAATCAAATACAAACAGATCCATTTAAATTGGTTATGGCAATTAATCAAACACCTTTTAGAATATTCGAGATAACAAAAAATACATAACATTAAATATATACACGGCGACACACATACATATATAATGTAAATAAGTAAAGAAGAATGTCTTGCCTTACTTTAAAGTCGTGTCGAATTAACGTTGATGAAAAAGAGACGCAACGATAAAGTAAAGAGAAAAAGTCATGGGTTGAATTAAGATATCAGAGTGCTTTCAAAATACATATCATAACTATATGGATTACCCCTTTTCTTTTTTTTCTTTTTTATAAAAATGGGTGTTTAAATTGAAATATCAAGATGTTTTTACCAGCACCCATTTTTTAATTGTCTAATTACTTGATACTTTCATTGTTTAGTAATCCACTTTGTTATGTTTATATCAATTTCTTTTTAATTATTAATCAAGTTTTTCATAAGATGATACTTTAGTTGTTTGTTACAAAAGTAGTTAGGGAATAGAGTTACACAGCAAAATCCAATTTAATTATGGAAGAGGGCTTATTTGATATTACATTAGACGTTATTTATTTATTTTAAATATGATAATTGAATAAACTCGAACCAAAACTGAACTAAAAAGTTCACTTTTAATTCAAGTTTAAATGATTTAAAAAACAAAACTGAACCGAAACATAATTTTAAATTTGATTTGCATCTCTTTAATTTTTATCCCAACTAAAAGTGAAAACACCCTTAATTTGTGTGCGGGTTTCCATGTTTGATGTATTTTAAACAACTAGAAATTAGGTAGAAGGTCTTATTAAACATTGATTTTTATCAAAAATCCAATGAATAATATTTTTTTGAATGAATGGCCTATTTTTAATTGGTGATTAGTGTAAGAGGCTATTTTGTTTTATATTTTAAATGAAGGTATTTGAATAAATTTAAATATCATTTAATTAATAAAAATATGTTATATATTACCTAAATTACCCCTTCTTATGAAATTTGCACAAAAAATATGGACTACAAAGTTCATATTACAGTAAAATATAGAGTGCAAAGTTCATATTGCACTGAAATATGAACTTTGCACTAGAAATATAGACTGCAAAGTTCACATTGCAGTAAAATATGGACTGCAAAATTTATATTGCAGTAAAATATGAACTGCAAAGTTCATATTGTAGTGACATATGAACTACAAGGTTCATATTGCAGTTCATATTTTAATGCATATTAGTAATTTTTTTTTGTTTATTTTAAGGGTTGTGATGTCATTTTACAATGAAAAAAAGAGACCAATATTATATTATCAATAAAATAAAAAATAGGCCATTCATTTACAAAAAAATTATTCCTTAGCTTTAGTGTGAAAATCTTTCTCTAATAAGAACTTTTTTTTAATTGTCCCTTTAAACAAAAGAAAAAAAAAGAAATAAACTAAAACAAGAAGTGCCCTGACTACACGTGTCACCAAACTAATCAGGATGCATCGTACCAGTGTACACCTACGGGTAGATCTGACTTGAAGCAAAAACCCTAACCCGGCTCTCTATGAACTTAATCCGGACCGTCCATTTTCTGTACATTAGTCCACTAGGGTTTTGGTATTTTAACTCAACTCTCCACGTCTCTTTCTTTCTCTTTAGCCTCTCCCTTCCTCCCCTCACCCTGTGTGTGCAGCAGCAACAATGGTAAGCACTCACATTTTCAATCATTTTGATCTCTGTTTATGTTTACCTGTATTTATTGTTAATTATATATGCTACAGATCTGAGTTCATGTTATACATACAGAAATACATTTTCACTAGATAATCTTTCTCTAGATCATTGTTAGTTTTGTTCGGTTGCTGATAATTCGCAAGAAAGAGAAGAAAACGGAGTACAGTTATGAAGATTATGTTTATTTTGTTTAGGTTTGTTGGATAGAAATAGTTTTATTTGTATACGTTCTTCTTATTTTTTAGGTTTATTTTGATTGTTCATGCTCTCATATTATTTGTTGTTCGGGTTGAAAAATGTAAAGCTTAATTGTTCAGACTCTTTAATGCACATATTTGATAATTTGAACACCTTCATTACTATGTTTCCGTCAGAAATCCCTTCTATGTAATTTTTCCTACTAGCTGCGTGTATTAATGGAGTTAATTAGTGCATTCACAACTGAAGTCATTGCGTTTGACCTAAAATTTGCCGGGTACATAGCTTCCTTGTTCAGATTGTATAACTTACAGATTTGAATCTTGGAACATCTTCATTACTGTTAATGAAATTTGTTCTATGTAATTTTTCCTACAATAGGTGTCTACTGGTGGAGTTAATTTGTGCATTAATAACTGAAGTAATTGAGTTTGACCTAAAATTTGCTAACTAGACACTAATGCGTGGCTTTTGTAAAAATTAAAAAATCTGTATGATTTAGCCTTGTTATTGACATGTCAGCCTGCGGTTATACTCACATCATTGCTTTATTATGTTGCAGCCTTTCGTCAAGTCCCAGAAGTCAAGAGCTTACTTCAAGCGGTACCAAGTTAAATTCAAGAGAAGGAGAGGTATAATATTCTAATTGTTACTCCTTTTAGATATTTTTAAGAGTATGACTGTATTTTTAATTGTTGCTCTTATCTTTTTCGATTTTATAGTTCTTTTCAAGAGTGACTGTATTGTTTAATTGTTGCTATTATCTTTTTCAATTTTACAGAGGGCAAGACTGACTATCGGGCCAGGATTCGCCTGATTAATCAAGACAAAAATAAGTACAACACCCCAAAATACCGCTTTGTTGTGCGCTTTGTATCCTTTTTCCTGAGCCTTTTAATACATTATCATATTTCTGTCAATGGTCTTTCTGATTTCTTCATTCTGTTTCTCATGATTGTAATTACACTTTTGCTTGAATGTTGTTTTATGTGGATTGGTAAAAAGTATCAGGTGTCATTTATCCTGGTGGAATTTGATCTTATAACAATTGTGCGCCACTTCATGAACCTTCGTTTAGTTTGCAAAGAAAATCGCATGGTTTGTTGTTTAAGATGAAATTTATGTTGCCTTAATGCTGCTATTAGACCAACAAGGATATAGTTGCACAGATTTTATCTGCTAGCATTGCTGGTGATATGGTTCTTGCAGCCGCCTACGCTCATGAACTCCCTCATTATGGACTTGAAGTGGGCCTTACAAATTATGCTGCAGGTGTGTATATTTGCTCCATGTTAAACCACTTAAAATTCTACATTGCTTTGTATACTTTCTAACTGTGTTCACCATGGCCTTAGCTTATTGTACTGGACTTCTGTTGGCTCGCCGAGTTTTGAAAATGCTCGAGATGGACGATGAATATCAGGGAAATGTTGAGGTAAGTGGAATAAATCTAGTTTATTGAATCAATTAAATTTTAATTTTTTCCATGGAATTAATAAATATATAATGGAGTACTTATTGGTTTAGGCAACTGGTGAGGACTTTTCTGTTGAACCAGCAGAAAGCAGGAGGCCTTTCCGTGCTCTCCTTGATGTTGGCCTTATCCGAACAACTACCGGGAATCGTGTATTTGGTGCCCTTAAGGTAGGATAGTACTCCTTGTGAAGGCATCTCAGAATTTAATGATAATTTAGATTCAGTGTCCAGGAGCTGGAAAAGTAAGCTTGCCATTTTGATTTTCAGGGAGCATTGGATGGTGGACTTGACGTTCCCCACAGTGACAAGAGGTTTGCTGGTTTTGACAAGGAGAGCAAGAATCTTGACGCTGAGGTGCACCGCAAGTATGTCTATGGTGGCCATGTTGCTGCATACATGAGGGTGTGGCTCTTTATGCTCAAGTGATTATATGATACTGCACGCTAAATTAGTTGATGTAACCTTGCGGCTTGCGCTCACTCTAACTTACCGTTTCTAACTCTTCTTTGCTGTGAATATGTAGAGTTTGATTGAAGATGAGCCAGAGAAGTACCAGACTCACTTTTCTGAGTACATAAAGAAGGGTATTGAGGCAGATGAGATTGAGGAGTTGTACAAGAAGGTCCATGCTGCCATTCGTGCTGATCCCACACCAAAGAAATCTGAGAAGCAGCCACGAAAGGAGCACAAGAGGTAAGCACAAAAACTCACTTTGTTTGTTAATGCTACTCTTGGGATTTTAATATTTAGAAATGTGACCATTAGATGTTCTGGGTTACTTGAAGGCTGATGTTGATTTATTATGTTGTATATGATCTAGGTTCCACTTGGACCTGGTTTAAGAATTAAGAAGTTAAAAGTTATACACCTTGATTTCTACTTTCATCCTATGTTGAATAGTCATATATAGCTAGCATGACTCGGACACTTGTGAAATTGTGAATCTTGTGATTGATTTGGACATAAGAAATTGTGCGTTCTTTGTCTGCTGTTGGATTTATGAATTATGCCTACTAATAAGTAATAACCATATTGAAGGGTAAACCTATTTGTTCTTGTGCTGTTGCAATGTGTGCCTTAGTTGAACCATGTTCTGTTTTGCATATATGCTTGTAATTAAGCAAATGGAATTGCTATGAATTGCTAACCTTTATGAAACCGCAAAATCAAAGCTGTTAAAATAGGAGCCTAGAATCAGAATTATGCCCACATCAATTTATAACCCTTGAATTTTTTTTTCTGTCTTGTTACAGGTTCAACCTTAAGAAGCTAACATACGAGGAGAGGAAGGCCAAGTTGATAGAGAGGTTAAATGCTCTCAACTCGGCCGCAGGTGCTGATGACGATGAAGACGAAGATGATGATGAGTAAACGACAGCCCGCCCTAGATCCGATTATTGTTAGCTGCTGTCACAGCACTGTTTTTTATTTTAAGATGGTTACTTCAATTTTGCTTGTTAAAAGTAGAATGAGAGATGAGAACTATCCTCTGTTTTTTTATCCTCATAGACTTAGAAATGTCTATTGATATGGCATTATGATTCTGGGTGTTTTGAAATTGATGAATTTAAATTTTGAATTAATTCAAGTTATTATGCATTAGCATGATTTTGATAGACGGCAGTAGGCTAATGTTTGGGATTTACGTTGTCATATCATTGTTTGATCCATATTTTGTAGTTTTCAAGTGCAAAATATTTGATCCATCACAAATACTTTCTGAATAAAATGGACGAAAGAAAATATTCAATTAAATAGGATTTAGTTCGATTCTTTTCTGTATAGCTTTGGTCGTCCAATTTGTACTTGTAGAACGTTAACGTGTTTAATTGAGTTGTTAATGGCCTAATTGTGTTGCCCAAACTATTTGTTTTATTTATCGTGTTATGGATAATTTGTGTTGGGTCGTATTTGTCGCCCCATTTAATTTTTGGCACAAAGCCCTTTTGAATATTTTTGGATTACTAAAATAAAACTTTATTTTTACCACCATTCCTCTTTACCCAATGGTTAAAAACAAATAACTTTTAATTACTAACTTAATTAACTAATTAACTTTTAACAATCAACAAAACAAATTCACTGCCCTTCATCGCCCATTCACAATCATCAAGAAAAGTAAATCAAACAAAATTTTTCTAAAAATTCACAAGAAATTGCTTTGTCCCCTTTTTTGGCTCGGATGATCTCCTCCTTACAGCTCCAATGTCGCTTTTGGATCTTAAGTTTACTTCCTATATCTTTCGTATTATCTTTGGATCTTAATTTAAATATATTCTCACTACCCATATGTTTCCATCAAAACAAGAAGACGCAAAAGCAGAACTGAAGAGAGCTTGAATTTAGATCTTACTCAGTCTATTATAGCTGAGTTTATATCTCTTTACTTGGTTCAAGTAAGCCAAGATTAAGAATGCTCACTCGATGGAGGAGAGGGGTTGTCTCAGTGGTAGACAACCTCCACCCTTATCTTGAGGTCAAGGGTTCGACTCATGGGGTGAGTGGGGGTTTCTCTTTATTTGTAAGATTAAGGGAGAGACTTAGACCTCCCTTAATTTTTTAAAAATAAAAAAATAAAAAAAGAATGCGCACTCGATGGACATGAAGCAAGTATATGTAAGCAGGCGGAGTATGTTGAATTTCTAAATTGGGTCTCACTCGTTGGACATGGATCAAATGCACCTTAAAAGGCTCGGTGTTTGTTGGACGAGTGCATGTTGAACGAATGCTAGGTTGCATGCACAAAAAAATTGGAGCTTGAGGAAGATAGGAATGAATGAGAGACAGAGAAAGCACAAAAAGATTGGAGCTTGAGGAAGATAGGAATGAATGAGAGACAGAGAAATGGAGAAAGAGAGATGGGAGATGACGAAGAAACGGAAAATAGGGGAAGATAAAGTGTTGCGCGCAGTTTGGGCTAATAAGGGAAAAGAGAGTGTTTAGAAAATTTGAATTTTTGTTGTTTTTATGTGTTTAGATTAATAACTTAATTATTTTAAGTAAAGGAATAATGGGGTGGTGTGTTTGTGACCAAAAAAAAAATAAATTAAAAAGTGAAAGACTTACATTATATATAATATTTGTGACAAAAAATAAGAGTGCATTTATCAGCACTTTTTACTTATCGGGCAATGGATAGTTTGGGTTGGCTTGTATTTAAATACAAGTCACCCCCATTTAAAAGTCAACATTAAAAAAGTCAAATTCAAATTGATACATTCATAAGTCTATTAATGGGGGGGGGGTTGATAAATACACATTTTTTTAATCACTAACACTCTCTATGCCTTACATTCTTTTATTTTTAATTTTTTTTATCATAAACACACTGCCCCATAACTCATTTACTTAACACATTAATTAACAATTAATTAATTACTTATCATTCTTCTTCCCCCCTCATCTTCTTCTTCAAAACATACATACACACACACATATCCGAAAAACAAAAAAAATGCATATATATATACAAGAAGAAAAAAGGGGGTAAGAAGTGTAGGGTTAGGGAAGCCTAGTAGTAGCTAAATAGAAACAAAAATAAACATAAATTAAACAATAAACTCGTTAAACATAAAAGGAGAGAGAGAGAGATAAGAGCAAACTGATATTTTATTGATCACTGGAATTTTAAAAAGTGAGAAATGTTACAAACTCCGAATGTTTAAACAAACAAACTAATGCTCCTTATATAGAAGGGGAGCTCTACAAGTAGATAACACATTTGGAATCTAAATCGACAAAAGGTACAAGCACATTTTACAAAAGTTACAACTTTAAATAAAGCAAACAAGACAAAGAAAAATAACCATACAAGCTTATCGGCCATTATAATTTTACACATGAGAATCTTTAATCTCGAGGTGCTATTGTTTTCTTGCTACCAACACTGAGTCACCAATCTGAGTATGAATTGTTGAGTTCCAAAAAAATCATAGATCTATTGGTTCACTTGGTTTATATCAATCAAGTTGTTGGTCTCTACACTCAATGATGGGCAATAAAAATTCGTTTACAGTCACTGGTTTGACATCAAGCGACTGACTGTTAAATTATTTTTTACAGCCCCTAATTGCTTATCTGCCATGAGTGTGGAGGCCTGTAATTCGGTTGACATGAACTGAGTAAATTAATAGATCTGTGTATATGGATTTTTTTCATTTGTTTCTTTCATTTTTGAATCTATATGTGTGTGTGTGTGTATGTTTTGAAGAAGAAGGGAGGAGGAGGATCCAGAGGAAGAAAAAGGTGGTGAATGCGGTAAAGAGGGTGGTGAAGGATGGTGGAATTGTTTTGTTGTAATTAAGGAAAAAGGTATTTTATTTTTCCAAGGTTTCCATTTAAATCTTCTTTGTCTTTTTTGGGAGAAAATTGGTCCACATCCAACTTTTCAATTTTGTTTCAATATTTTGTCACAATATTTTTGGCCAGATTTATTGTTAGAAATTTGATTTTTCTTCATTTGCTTTTTAGCTTTAATTTTAGTACATATATATATTTTTTTGTATAATTCTTAACACAAAATTTATTCTAAAGCCAAGCGTATCAGTTTTATCAACTTTCTTTAGCTATTTAGAATAACCTTTTATGGCTAACTCATCCCATGGATTTGGGAGTTTATGAAAGAATTGTTCCAACCCAATATTGGTTATTTGGTGGATCTAATTTAAAATAATATTTTTTTAAAAGATTTATAAAATCTTCAAATTGACGTATGTTACATAATTCAAGTTTTGATAATATGTAATATGAGTCTTCTTGGATTTGGGTTTCCCCCCCACTTTCAATTAGATTTTCTTTAATTATTTTAACAAGTTAATTTATAAGTTAGTGAAGGGGTGAAGAAGAGGGGTAGAGATAAAGTTTAATTTATTTAATTCAAAAATATTTAAAGGGTGTTAGTGACAAAAAAGATGAGTGCAAATATCATCCCCTAGTTTTCAGTTAATTGTGTAAGAGTTCCACCAACATCTATCCAAATAATGTATTTCCGAAATACGTTATTCTTTTTTGTTTCTTTTATAGAAAAAATTTATTTGGGTGCTGGTAAACTTTTTTTTTCTTTCACAAAATATAAGAAGAGGATGTAAGACATATATTTATAAAAATGAGTATGACATAGAGAGCATCTCACCACATCCCTTACATTCTGTTTGGATTGAAGTAAAGGAATGAAAAGGAAATGGTTAATCATAAGGGGAAGGAACATAATGTAATGGAAAGGAAAGAGTTTAATTTTATTGTTATTTGAATAGCTAAGGTGGGAAAAGAGAGCAATGGAATTAATTTGTTTGGATAGAAAGAAGAAAAGAAAAGAAAATAATGTAATTTAATATATTGTTAACAAATTAAGGTTAATTTGGAATTATGAATAATAATTCATAAAAATATTTTCCTTTCCGTCCTAATCCTCCAAATATTAGAAGGTACCAAAATAAAGGAACAGAGGGGAGTGACAATCCATTCCATTTCCTCTCCATTCTCTAAAAAAATTTAAACAAACAACTGATTTGTATTCCGTTCTCATCTTTTCCTTTCCATTCATTTTCATTCTTTCAATCCAAACGGCCCGTTAAATTATTTTCCACTTTTTCACCTAACTTACTTATTTTTCTTATCATTTTCTATATTTCTATCAAACGAAATCTTAGTATTTCAATTTAATTAATAATTAATAAGAAATGTCGTCTATTTATTGTGAGACTTTTGTGATATTTATTTTTTTACTCTGAATGAATGTATTTAACATTGAGACATAAAAATAATGTTTGTTTTTTCTCTTTATAATACTGATTCAATATAAAAAAGAAAGTTTAGAGAAAAAAAATGCATTTAATAGTAAAAAGGCACGTCTTGCACTAAATTCTAAATTTAACGAAATCATTTCTTATTCATTAGGAATTATTATTTGTTTTATTATAATAAGAGTAAAACCGAAAGATATCATGTATTGATTGTTCAAAGTTAAATAAAATGAAACTTATTTTTTCAAGAGCCTGCTTGATATTAAGATTGAATTTTATGGTTCAACCTTCATCTTCATATCTATACTATTATGAAATAGAAGCAATGATATATGGTTACGACACTAAAATTATGTAATTCTTATTTTAATTTTATCATTTATTAATTTTAGAAAAATGTTAAATCAATTAGATAGTTTAAACTCATGACTTTAAGGTTATTAAACGCAATTTTAATCATTAAATTAACAATATTTTTATTTTTATATTTGTGCATGTAATAATAAGTGTACACGGATTATGTGTGCTAGAGTGTATCTAGTGCTGAAAAAAACAAACGTCCCTGGGTGGATTAATGTGTCAAAAGAGAGAAAATGGAGAGAATATGAATATGAGAAATTGGATTGGTAGTAAAACAAACTAAACATTCCATTATATTATATTATACAAAATAAATAAATACTCCGTAAATAAAAAGAAAGAAAGAGAGAAAGAAAGAAAGAAATACTACCTCTCTCACCTTCCCCCTTCACTGCCATTGATAATTACGATTCTCTCTCTCTCTCTCTCTCTAAGCCGGCGATCTCTTCGTGAAAATAAAAATAAAAAAATGGGAATGGGTTTTGCCGTCGGCGTCCTTGGAGTTTTGATTCTCTCCCACGCAGCCTACTCTACTGTTCAATGTATCTCTCCCCCCTCCCCCTCCCAAAATCCATCCCAAAAAAAAAAATAGAAAATCTTTGTAATTTAAAGTTAGTCGTTTTCGTTCTCTGATTATCAAATTGAGTCTCTATTTTGTTTGATTGCAGATAGGACTTTGCTCAAAATCACCGAAGATGAGTTCACCGGACCCCCGTTTAATGTAATTTTCATCTCTTCCTCCCTTTCTAATTATTATATTTGTATAGATGCTTTAGTGTTTATGGATCTAGGGTTTTGTTGGGTGATGGCAGGTGGTTGCTGAGTTGCTTTTGGGGTTGATTTTCTGCATGTGGGCCGCACTTACTGTTCCTGGGAAGTTTCTCTCCATACTCCCTTATTCTGATGAGAACAGGTATATACATTCCTTTAATTTTTGGGTAAATTTTTAGTCTGTAAATGACCTAATTTACTTAATTGAAGTTGGATTATCTAATTTGCTTATGCTTCTAATTTTGAAAATGGGAAGACTAGCTAAGAGGTGTTAAGTATTACAGAGTAACCTCATCATAATACTAGTTTCTGGTTTGAACTTTCCACTTTTGTGTGTTCATTGTCCTTGATATTTACACAAGGATGGAATTATTTGGGATCTTCAAGTATAGTATATTTACCTATAAAAACATGTGAATGACCAGCGTAACGTAAGTGGGTGATATCCTTACATAATTTTAGCTACTTTCATGTTAGGCCATCCGGAAAGTTAAATGATGTGAATATCCAGAAGACCAGAACAATGATGCTTTAATACATCCGTTTTGTAAAGTTAAAAGATGCGAATATCCAGAACTATGATGCTGTAATCAATGTTCTATTAACTGCTAGGCGTTATTTGGGTAGGAGGGCCTTAGTGCCTAGGCGTTTATTTATTTACATAATATTACAAAAATCTAATTTTATTTCTTGAAAGGACATTAAGAGTTTGTTAAATGAAATTTCAATATGAAAAAATATTTTTACAAGCAAAAAGGAGTGAAAAACTCCATTAGTATTGTCAAAATCGCCATCCCAACGGACTAGGCAGACACCTAGCTAGGCTAAGCGCCTAGGCGAGGACTGTTAAAACACTGGTTGTAATGAGGCCACTTGCAGATTCTAATCGTTACTTTACTTGGTCCGAACAACCCTGTTACTTTGAAAAATTGCTAACACAACTTGAATCTTTGCTGATAAGTATAGCAAAGTTACTCCTCACCAAAGTGGGGTGCCTATGGTAGAAGACATTGAAAAAGTAGATGTTGTTTTATATTTTGCAATAGTCAAGTGATGTAATGGTAATGGTAATGGTATAAACTTGGGTAACTCTGACACAGCATTCATAGTTAAGATTATACAGTTTTACACTGTAAATCACAATTATACACTGTTATGGAAAAGCATATAAGCTGATAGTGTAACGAATCATATACAAAAACTAAAGTTATTTCAAGTATCACAAAATCGTTCACTATCAATTGATACAAGATTCTGTTAGCATAGTCGTTTCTTTGTAGCCTCTTTTACTTCTGAAGTGAGCAAGAGAGAACAACTTCTGTTTCCTGTATATTGAGAAAGCAAGATTTGCTAGAACATAGAATTTTTATGCTTTGACTATTCTTAGCTTTGGGTGGGAGTAATCCTCTACTATATTTAAAGTTTAAACATTCATCACAGCCTGTTATCTCCAAAATATTTTCCAAGATCATACAACACCCCAGGGTCTGAGCCTATCAATCTACAGTTATTCATTGAACTTATATATGCCCTATGTATATATATTTGATAACTAGGATTTGGGCCTGGCCCAGGGCATATTCAAGTTGATTAGAGCCACCAACTTTCATGTGGATTGTCAGAGGTTTGAGTCTACCATCCTCTTTCTTGAACTGTGCCTAATTGGGATTTGGGGGACAATGTTGGCAGTCATTGGCGATTGGGTAGTGGCATTAATTCAGTGCAGCTCGGGCATTGGCTAACTGATGGTGCTATTGGCAAGAGAGAAGAAACAGAAAGATAACACAGAAGACAAAATAAAATCTACATGCAATATGAGACAAGAGGGAGATATATATACACAGAGAGAGAGGTGCATTTGAAAAATTACAGTCCCCTTTAGGTAGAGGAAAAGGAGTTGGAGATGAGAAAGTGGATGCTATAACATCTGGCACTGAATTTGTACCATTCAAAAAAGCAGATCTTTTATCTCCTAACACTGCATTGGATGAACGGGGAAGTAATGTTAGAAAGAAATGAAACTGTTCTTTGTTGTGCACTTTTTTGTGTTAGTGAAGTGTGCACTTTATCTATAGCATTATCCTGCAAAAAACATTTTTTTCTTGTATCCTTTCCAGCTTTTGCTGCAGCATTATGCGTCTATATCTCATTTTTTCATGTAAACTACGACTAGGATACTTGAATTTCTTTAATGTTCTCTCTTTACTTCTAGTTCAGTAATTTACTTCCCACATGATATTTGTACAACCCAACAGAGTTAATCCCTTGTATGATCTTTTTACTTTTATATACAGTACCCTAAAATGGTGACTAACATGACTTCATCTGTTATCCTATTTGCTGAAAAATCCAGGGTGGTCTCTTTACCTTCAAATCTGGATTTTATGATCTTCAATCATCGCGGAAAAGCTTTCCCCACGGATATTGGTATGAAGTGGAAGTGATCAAAGCAATAGTCTAGTATTTTCCAATTACCCAGATTTTATTTGTCATTTAAATATTATTAACCAGAACAGAATTGTCCGGTATTGTAGTGACTGTAGCATCTGCTAAGAACTAAATTGCACTTCATGAATTTGAGTGGAAAATTAAATTGCATTTCTTGAATTTTAGTGGAAAATTGGTGTCAAAGGGAGAAACTTTGCCACTTGGTTGACTGGTGTTTGGTAATATGGGTTACACATGCATACATAAATTCGTTTATTAATAAATGGTAAACTATAAAAGATTGGTATGTTTGAAGATAAATTATGTAGCCTAGAAGGTAAACTACAGTGGTGGTGTTAGAAAGCTTGGTTAACAGGTGGTTGTTGATCCATGAGACTAAAGGAGTCTGAAAGTTGGTTCAATTCAACCTGATGCATAAGTTGCAATTTTCTTTTTTCTTATACCTGGGATTAAAGGTCGAGTGGTTGGAAGTGTATGTATTCAAACAGACAACTTTCAAGTTTTGTTCCAGCCCCCCTCCTTGAACCACCTAGATCTAGCCATTGCTTGTATCAAGAAAAACTTTCATGTTTTCTTGTATAGTAATGTTGAGTCACTTATTTGTTTAGTATGTTTGGCAGGTTAACTTTTTGGACGAAGTTTTAACAATTTGATTGTGTGTTCAAAATGAAACCCTATGACCACAAGGGACATTATTACTAGACTTCGCATATTTGAATTGTATATTTTAGGTTTTATTTTTCTTTTGCTCTGAGTTGGTGAATGTAATCTCTTTGATTTGATGGAATATATTGGTTCTATGTTTTTGTCCAAAAAAAACAAAAAAGTGATAACCTCGGTTAACGATACTCTATTTAACAATTTTATTTAAGAGAATTTGCGCCAACCAATCATTTCGGGTTAAGTTGTCAGGTAAAAGACAGTTTTAATCATCTTTTTTCACATGTAATGTTAAATTACATTCTCGTTCCTTTTAAATTCAGAATCCATTTTTCTCTTGGTTTTCTGAGGCCTACTTTGCCACGCTGACAAACTTTGTTACAAATATACTACACCTTATAAATTAATATTGTATCCTTATTTTAAAAACAACTAATAAAAAAGGTTGTATTTGGTTAGTTGAAATATCAGATTTCAATGTGGAAGCTATTAGTAAATGAAGTGTTTCTTTTTGGTCGACAATTATAGGCGAAAAATAAATTGCACTATTCTTTAACGTGCAAAATTTGCATTAGATTATCAGTTTTTTCATTCAGGATAAAACACAATTTCATTTTTTTCATCTTACAAACCAATCTCTCCTCCTGCACACATAATAAAATACACCACAAGTATAATTCTCTGAGGTTGCCATTAATGGGGGTTTACACAAAAAATACGTTTTGACTTTCACAAATTTGTTTTGCAAGGAAAGATTTACTACATAAAAACGCCAATTGGGAAACAATTCCATTAAAAATTAATAATCAAGTGCCACTAAAACAAAATATACCATATCTTGAAGCATATACCATAAAAACAATTACAGCCTTGTTTCATAACCTGTTTATCAACAGTCATAACCCTTTACAGTACAGTAAAAGAGCAGCTCGGAATTCACAAAACTCAGTATACCTCAATTTAATAACAAGATAAAAAATGACAAAAAACAAACAATTGAATTACATGAGATGTCAAAAAAATAAGTTGGATGACGTCATGAGATGCTCTATTTTTATGAGCGAGTTCGTTCTTTATTTTTTTGTAAAAAAATCACCACCCAAAGAATTCAACATCTCACCACCTTCTTCAACTTAATTTTTGCCTTCTCACACAAATAAATTGTTTTTTTCCCATAATTTTTCATTTTCCTATCAAAGACATCTTATAATTCCTATTTTCACATTTGTAGCGCATTATTTTATATTACTTTTTACCTTAAATATAAGTACACATCAAGAAAAAAGATTTAAACGTAATGATTTCACATTTGTAGAGTAATACAATGTTTGAGGAGCATTCAAACTGAAATGATTAAACTACCCTCACCAATATAGGTAATGGCTAACCACACATGCCAGTACCCAACATGTATCCTTTAAAAATATATCCTCCTGATAAAAGTAGCCAAAAGTTGCGAAGAAGGCCGTTTTTCTTTACTCATCATCTTCAGGGTCAAAATCCTTAACTTTCACATCAGCATCTTCTCCATACTGAATGCAGACGTCTATTTGTGATAACACATGTTCAATACTGTATAAAACAAAAGAGGGATAAGAAAATGTTGGTCAAATGCACGAGATAACATGATACAATGATCCCCAGGAGCAGCAATTTGTAATTTCACTTTATGAGTTCTACATATGTTCCTACAGCTTAATTAACATGGTCCTTTGATCAATTTATCAATCCGTTTTTTGAGTTTAGTGCAAGGCAAGGGGTAAGCCTTATCAAAGTAAGGCACACACTATACAAAATGATTGAAAATATGCCAGATCAGAGTTTAGGACAATTACATGACAAATTTACAGAAATCTAAGAGCAACAAAATATTGTCAAAAGATATTTATTAGTGTTGTGAACTTATTAAAACATAAAATTGAGTCATTCATGATGTCAATAGAAAGCTACAAAGCGTGGACACTCCTTTCGGGGGTGCCAGTGGCAGTGTTTTGACACTTGAGGGCACCAACACCTGTGTCTGAGGCTCCAACAAATTGTCCAAGTTAACTTTTTGGTAGGACGCCCAATACTTGCAAGACACGGCAGAGCACTTTTTGTAAATTTTATAATTATTTAAAGCATTGGTTATTTGAAACTTAAATGGTCAAAACTGGAAATTATTAATGTAAGAACTATAAAAATTCTCACACAAAATTCCACCACACCCAAGTAATCTTTTGTATTTCAGTCCAATTATTACGCGTATTTTTTAGCTGATTATATATTAAAAATCGTGACTCACTCAATGCCTGTACAGTTACTATGTAGTAATGGAAAATTTGTTATTACAAAGAACAATTAGTTTATTACTAATTTATTGTTTATATAAATTTTAAACAATAAATTATACATATACGGAAATGCTAATATAAGCGAATCATTTACTTTAAGAACCATCTATTTCCAGAGGTAAATGAATGAAACTTTGCGGAGATAGATCTCTATAATTAGTAGATTATTTCCACCAAATTTTTGGAAAAAAAAATTCAATTTAGAAGTTGATAATATGATCATAAAGAATTTCAATGGGCAGAAATACACACACACACACACATATATATATATATCATATTTTCAATACACCCACTTCTTATTTGAATTTTTTGATGAAATTTTAGGAAGATGATCTATAGAGATCATGTCCACCAACTTTCATGAAAAAAATTCATCCATTTACCCCTTAAAATGGATAGTCCTTATTGTTCTAAAAGTAAGGGTTTCCCTTACATGTGCACTTTTGTGTATATATATATATATCATAATCTTGCCATGTCCATGGCTTATATTTTTGAAATTTTTCGTGTCTCATGTCCGTGTCTATGCTTCATAGATAGAAAGTGTTAGGAATAGCATCATATCTAAAAATAAAATTTCATAGAAAACAAAAAATGAGCAAGTGAAAAGGGGAAAACGAGAGAGAGGAAGGGGGGGCAGGGGGAGAAGGGCGAAAAGGGAGGAAAGGGCTTGAAATCGTGCCCTTTAGATGTAAAAGGAGGAGGAAGAATGCAAGAAAGAAGGAAAAGAAGAAACGAAAGAAAATCAAAGTTGTGCCTTTGCGAAGGTCTCAGTATTCCTTGAGACATTTAAGAGACAGGTTTAGGCTAAAGTTGACTTAGCTTGGATGTCTTATGTGATTGAATCAAATCAGTAGAAAAAGTTAACAAAAGCAATGGCCATTAAAAGACTTCAGTCAAGCGCAAAAGGCGAGCACCAAGGCCGTGCACCTTGCCTAGGCCTCAGCCTTGAGCCAAGAGCTTTTGATCACTATAGGTATGAATGTCTTGATAATTGACTTGCTCCCACCTCCATCAAAGCTGGAGGGAGGAGCAGCTGGATACAAATGTATAGACATATACACACATAGAGAGTTACCTTCTCTCCTTCCTCAAATCAAGAGGCATGAAGCTGACCATGCTATACTGATCCACCTGATACAATAAAATTTATTTAGCAGTTACAAACCATACTTCAAGAAATATGCACTTTGCTTCTAGGTAATGGACACACACATATATCTATAGGTAATAAAAGGGTTAGAAAACAGCGGTTAAATAAGATATAATAACTATGTATAAAATAAGCCCTAAATAATTTCTCCACGGTGAAACAAATAAATACAACCACCCTTTTCTAACCCATCCCACCTTCCACCCTCACTTTTCTTGTCAAAAGAAAACAAACTGATAAACTAGTACCAAGAGGCCCTAGATAACAATTGGTCAACGGAAAAGGAAACTTGGCCAACTATGTAAATGAAGAGGAAGAACACTCTTATGTTTTAGCATCTTAGAAACTCAAACATTCAACCAAAGATTTATTCAACTTCTCAAATTAAGGAGCCATAAGTCAATTCGATTCTGAAAGGAAAATTACATTCCTTTTATTTTAATAGACATTTCCTAATAAAACCAATATGCAGTTTCAGATGCAAGTGGAATGCTTTACAACTCACCAATTCAATCAAAGCTTTATTAAGCTTTTCAAACTGTGGAGCCATGCGCCGATTCAACTCTGCCAGCAAAGTTCGAGGCTCCGGATTCAAGTAACTAATAGCAAAAAAGATACATATATCAGCCTTTTTCCCAAAAGCAATAAACGAATACATAAAATGGTGACAAAAGGACAAGAATTCACTCTTCAATGTCTCTTTTGTTTGTCACAAGATCCATTTTGGAGAGGATATTAACATGTGGCACTTCAAGTTGGACCATTGCAGAAAGTGAAGCCATGCAACCACTTATAAATTTGGTCACATCGGTCATGAACTGGTATACCAAAATAAATTAGAATTTCATCTTGGGTAAAGAAGCTAAAGAAAGCAATGATGCAAGAGAAAAGTGATACAAACCTGTGAATCAAGCAAGTACACCGCACAAACATTGAAATCCTTACGCTGTAAATGCTCCACAAAGTTCTTAAGCACAGGAACATGTGAAAAAAGTTCTATCTGGCCTATAAAATAATTGAACAGAAAGAAAAATAACAGTTATACTGCAGTCAGACCTAATTTACAATTGCAATGAGGCTACAGCCTGCTCATTATACAATCAATCATCCTTGTCAACAAGGGCATCGAAAGCAAACTATGTCCACTTATAATTTTACAACCTATAATTCTTCAATGTAGTTATTCATCTTAAGAGTTAAACAAACATGAATCGATGTATTTAAAACTCAATTAAGGAGAAAGAGACTGAATTTAAAAAATTGGAACAAATATTTATGATTTTGCATCAGATAAAGTACTCAGCTAATTACTTTTACCATCTACACTGAAATATTATTAAAAGGCATTCATATAGGAGCAATTCTTACTCAAAATGGCTTCTAAAATTCATATGACGTACTATGCAGAAGTTAAGGATAACCAAGGGAAAGTCAATGTACTTGAATAACACTGGTAGAAGGTTATTTACTTGGGATAAAATCTCCGGAAGTTAAAGGATCCGCACGAGCTCCTGCTCTGTAGTGTTTTAACACTTAGGTAGTGATTGAATTGATACTTGTTCAAGCACAATACTTAACATATGTCTTTCCTTCTTTAAAGTGAAGAAGGAAATAAAAGTACATGCTTCTTTACAGTATAGAGGTTATTATAAATATGCTTTAAGTTTTGATTTTTGAGTACAAGTGATGCAACTATACAGAGACTTGAATCTTGTTCATCAAGGTTTGCTTCTGTCCACTTGAGCTAACACTCTTGCAATTCTAGATGAAACCAAGAAATGGGCAAAAAATGTAGCCAAGGAGCAAGTCTGTCTCTAGACTTACTTCTCCTATTAAATGCTTCTGAGAACAGGAATCCTTTTCTATATTATAACCTTTTTCAATCTTGTGTCATGTCAGAAATATTAATTCAAGCCATGCTAGTAATATGCTCACACTTATGTGTCAAGTGTAAACGTGCGCAATGAGCAATGTTTCTCCTTACAGTTTCATTACAAACCATACGCTAAAAAGGAGGCAAAAGATAGGATGTGCTGCTGTTCCACGAAACACTTGAGTCCCGACATGGGCATATAATTTCTCTAAACTTTAAAAAGCAGGCAACTAGTGACTCGTGAATTCAATTTACTAGTCTTAGTTTACTCATAATCTTTTCTACCCTATTCTAGCTTACCTCTACGACAGAATTTAATAAGAAACAAATATATATATATATATATAATTACCTGGGCAATCAAAAACTATATAGTCATCTTCTGCAAAATTATCCAATTCTTCTGTTAACCAGTCATCCAGATTATCTTCAAGGTGCCTGACCAAGGATATGGAGTCCAAAGTGAACCAAGTGATGAGGGAAAAAAAAAGAAATTCAAGTCTTAGCCTCTCTTGTGAGCTATAATGTGAATAAGTCGTAATTACCTGTGGGATGATTAAAATACTTAGCAAAAACATTTAATAAAAAAATGACAGAAAAACATACTCCATGCAGTAGATAAGGCCACCGTTTGGACCCAGGCCAAGTTCTTCCATAACATCATCCAAGGAAATTAGTTCCCTAATATCTGCAGGCATAAAATAACTCAATGTTCCAGAAATAGCAGCAAAAGCCAATGACAGTGATGAGGAATCAAATAATAAGTGAAAACTACTTACCCGCTGCAACTGGATAGTCGAAATTTTCCGCAGCAGGATCTAAGTTAATAATATGAACCGTTCGCCGGATACTTTCACAATGTTGATGCAAGCTAGAGCAATAAGTAGACTGACAGACAAATAAAGAAAATTAGATTGCTAGCACGAGTCAGGGATGTACTAACATGAAGAATGTAAAAATCAAGCTAAGAACTTGAAGCACTCCTGTTAAACTAGGATTGGCAAGCCTAATTAGACACTAGCCCAACAAAATTGACATACTAAACGTTAAGAGACGATTAAAGGCCAAGAAAGAGGCAACTTTGTTTTGACAAATACCTTCCCACTTCCTGCAGGACCAATAACTAGCTGTGCATAGCCCATGATCTGTTTTTTCAAGCCTCAAAGTGCTTTATCAGTTTAAAATGGAGGTACTTATAAATCTGAATACTTGAAAGATCCCAAGAACTGCAACCAAAGCGTATGTAGCACACCAAACACCAGCAGCAAACAAAAAACTCAATCCATTACCCATAAGCACTAGATAGAGAGGGACAACATAACAATATAACCTGAAAAACCAATATATATATAGCAAAAAAAAATGTTCAAAACTTATCTATGTAACAATGGAGTACGAATTTTTAATCCTAAAAATGTAAACAAGGATAAAAAAGCTAGAGGAGGTTTAGATGAAAAATGCATAAAGGCATAGTTTATTATAAAAATCAGCTTTAAAACAACATTAAAGAGATAAATGTAATTGCCCTAATCACAAAAGAATCAAACCATAATAAACTAAATCATTCATTTGCCTCAAACACAAGGATTTTTCCATTAGCGTATTATAGTATAGTATTCATAAGTTAGAAGATTCTTTCAGTAATTTCATCGAACAAGAGGAAGGCAGTTAACAATTAAGTTTTCAATAAAGCTTTTCATTTAATTTTCTTTCTGCTTCCCTTAGAAATAGTTTTGCAAAGTTTCACTACAGCATATCAAAGGCCTAAAACTAAACCCTAGGTAACTGATCAACTCATCATCCGTAAGAGACAAATAAAAAGAATATATAAATGGACCTATTATTGAAAGCCGCAAAAGCAGATAGAGGAGAAAAACCTAATGATGGATACAAATACATAAACATATGATGCGCAAACAGAGAGAAATATTAAAGAAAGAGAGAGAGAGACTTACAGCCAAAAACCCAAGAGGAAGATAGAGAGAAAGGGAGAGAGAGGTGACAAAGTGAGGTGGTCGTATTTATGAAGTTGCTGCCGGACAATTAGAAGACTTGAAAAATAATTAAATGAGGCCCAAATTCATTTTACTTTTTAACACCAAGTCCCTTCTTAAACCTTAATAATGGAGAGTGATAAATGTAATCATATTTTTTTTTTGTCGACGCCATTTTTTATGAGTGAAACTATTTATAACTTCTATAGTTCTATTTATCTCATTAATATTTTTCATTTCACAAACATCTTTTAAATATAATTTTTTTTATCACAAATACCTTTCTTATTTACTTCTCTTATTTACCTTAAGTAATTTATATAAAATATATAATTAAAAATATAGTTAATCTTAACTAAAATTAATTTATAATTTAAGTAATCAAAACAAAACTTCAAATCAACCTCTCCGTCTCCGTTTCCCTCCGGCGCACGACCACCCCGACGATTAACTCGCGTAAGACCGATCACTCCCTCGCGTACGACCGACCACTTGAAATAAAAAATCTCTCATATATGATCCTAAATTTATTTAAAATGAAGAAGATGAATGAATCCACAAAACAAAGTACTTTTTATAATCTGTCCAGACGATACTCGGCTCACATGAGGAGGGTAAATAATCCTTTACTCTCTCCACGTGGAGAGAGTAAATGACTATGGAGAGATTAAATGACTATTTACCCTCTCCATGTGAGCCGAGTATCGTCTGGACAGATTATAATGACTATGGAGTGAGTAAATGACTATTTACCTTCTCCATGTGAGCCGAGTATCGTCTGGACAGATTATAAAAAGTACTCTGTTTTGTGGGTTCATTCATCTTCTTCATTCTAAATAAATGTAGGATCATATATGAGAGATTTAATCCATCTTAATACTCCAAAAAACATGTACATACCTCTTTTGTTTTATTATTTTTTGGAATGTCATCATTATCACCACCTTCTTCTTTCTTCACCATCACCAAGTTCTTTCTTCTTTTATTCAAAACTTTTACTTAATGTTCAAACTACTAACCAATAATGTTTGCACTTGAATTTAATGTAAAAATTTTGATTTTTGGAGCCAAAATGGTAAAGAACTGAGTTTGAATGCAATATTCGGTTTGCTTGGGAAGAGGATTTGTGGGGAGAGTAAATGGGGTTTGTGGGGGAACGGTGAATAAATTATGTGGGAGTGGGGGGGTGTTAGTGAGATATAAGGGGGATATTTTAAAGTGTGTGATTAATTTATTACCTATGGATAAATTGATAGATTAATTTTTTTACCTTAGCGTAAATATGTTAATTGAGGGGGGTGTTTGTGAGATATAAGAGGGGTGTTTAAAAATAGATCTATTCAAAATTAAGTAGGGGGTGTTAGTGAGATAAATGGAGGTTGTAAATAGTCTCACCCTTTTTTATATCTTTCGGTCTTATTTTTATTCTTTTATTATAAATACACTATTCCACCACCTCCTTAGTTAATATATTAATTAACAATTAATTAGTCACTAATAGTTCTCCTTCTTCCTCCCATTTTTTTTAAATACACACACACATATATATAGATATCTTTTAAAAAAACAAACAAAAAAATTCATACATATAGATTTATTGGTTCACTCAATTCATGTCAACCGAGTTGCAGGTCTCTACATTCGATTATAGACAAGAGAGTAAGGTTGCAAAAAATCGTTTAACAGTCACTCATTATAGCTCCTGTAAGGCTGATATATATTCAGTCAAGCAGCAGCAATAATTCTTTAATAGATACCATTGAAAGGCACAATATTGAGACTAGGGGTGTGCATGGTCCGGTTGACCGGATTGTTGACCATTGAACCGGACCGAGCACTTCGATCCTAGGAATTTTGGAACCAAACCAGACCGAATTGCTAGTTAAGATCGAACTGGACTTGACCAATTTAAATAGTCCGGTTTCGATCGGTCCAACCGATTTGGGATTTTTTAATGGGCCAATTTAATTTGAGCTTTTTATCTATTTTCACACTTATTCAGCCCATTTTTCATAATATATTTATACATATGTGAAGCCCATTTTAATGGACCAATACTTTCTATACATACAAATAAAAATACATAGGCCCAAATTTTAAAAGTCTTGATACCAAAATATAACAAACTCATGTATAGTTCGGCCCGGTTCGATTTTTGGATTTTTTTTTGAGTTAGACCGTACACCGGACCGAATAGTAACGGTCAAAGGTTTTTCGGACCAGATCGTTGTATTTATAAAACCCGAAAAAAACTCCTATATTTCGGTTCGGTCCGGTCGATCCGTTCAGTCCGGGTCGATTTTTGAACACCCTTATATATATGTGTGTGTGTAAGTGATGTATTGTAAAGAGCATCGAGAGAGAAAATAAGTGAGAAAAGTCTATATTGTTGTAAAAGAAAAGGCTATCAATGGATATAGATTCAATAAAAGTTCTTAAAATTTGTAAATCAATTCTCTTACAAAAATCAATAAAGTTATTTTCTTTCATAATATTCTCATATAAGCTTTGAATGATCTGGTTGTCATTATAAGTATTTATCTCTTTTTTTAAGTTTATTTACATTATTTCCTCTTTACATATTACTTGGGGTTAATCTTCTCTAATAATAATTAATCAGGAGAACAATATTTTCTAATTCTACTTATTATACAACAATCATAGATCCTTGAAACCTTTAAGAAGAGAATATGCAGTCACTTTGCTTTTGTTGTGATTAATAATGCCCTTGAAACATTTTGATTTCTTACCATAAAGGCCGGCGATCTATGTTTACTATTACTTTTTCTTATTACTCCTAAATTAAGTAATTTTCTTATTTGTTCTTTGAATTCTTGTCGATCATCTAAATTACATGCTATATCTGCTATTTTTATAATAATATTCAGATTTATTATTTATTATTTATTATTTCTAATTTTACTTATATTTTATTTTCCTCCTAATGTTTTTGAAGATTTTTCTTCTATAATCTATGTTGTTTTTGCCAATTTTATTAACTTTGTAAGTCTAAGTTGTTATTTTTAAAAGTCATTTTATTTATATAGTTTAAGTTTATTTTTGGGTTTCCACTCTCGTTATATCTAATTAAAATTTCTTCTAAATTCTCTATGTCTTGTGTTAAAGTTTCTTCATAATTATGTGATTCTTCCAGTGAAAGATTATTATTGTAAGAAAGTTGGTTGGATTTTTTGGTATTTCTTTATTGTTATCTGGTATTATATGCACTACTTTTTTTGAAAAATTGTAATGTAACACTTCCGCCTTAATTAGTAGGATAACACCTGTAATTGAGACCTGGAGCAATACTAACTCACCTTAGACGAGCTAAAGTAGGTCTAAAATAAATAATAAAACAATTAATTCAAGAAAATCACGATGCATGGAATAAGCAATCCTGATACTCATGATGTGGGCAATAATATAAAACATGAGTGTAATATATATATATTTATACATACATGTAATCCGAGAGGCATACACTATGTTAACATGTATTACAAAGTAAACAACAACTCAGGCTAGTCGTAACTTGCTATATACACACATGTATAACAAAAATGAGTCGGTATTAGAGGCCCTCTATTTCATTCCCGACCCAGTCGATTTTTCTGTCTTATCCGTCTCATGAATACCTGAATTTGTTTACATAAAACGGGGTGAGCTCACAGCTCAGTAACGGGGGATATAACAGGAAATATTACGTACAAAACATAATTAACTATTTAATCATAAATCATGGCTCAACCGATAAAATAATGCATGTATGTGCATATGCAGGTTACCTCCCTTATGTCAACCATTATACCGAGAGAATACTGAAGCCGAACCGAATCATAATAATAATAACAACAATGGGCCTGACCGCCCCTAAGAGATACCGAAGCTGGGCTGAACCATAATCATAAGAATAAGAACGGGCCTGGCCACCCAGAGAATAAACAGTACATAATCACGATATAACATCATCCGGCCCATAAAAGATCATCATCGTACGTATCATAATAGAATTGGACCATATGTCCATCCATATCATATCACAGAATCATAAGTGTTTTGCCGAGATCTAGATTTCTGTGCTACTCATCGCTGGCTCTAGACAGCCAACCTCATTGCTGTACACCGAGAGTTTAAGAATTTTCAACCAAAGGGCACCAAACCCTACTTATTTCCACATCGGCAAGCACTAGCAAATACATATTTCTTTCATCATCGAAGGGCCACAATAACAAACATAATTGAATCCATCACGAGACAATAACACGTCACAGAATGATACAATAAATATAAGAAGCTTTCAGCCAGCACTATATATACAAGATATATGCCCACATGATAGGCCATAAAATAGCCCGAGCTTTTCGAAACGTCTTCAAGAATTCGGTTGACACAATAACGATGCACAGTATGCATAATATGCTAATAAATGAATGTTTGAAACAACTTATGCCACACAACTATAACAAATCTCTATACATGTCATTTGATGTATATAATTCATCAATTAATCAATTTTATCAATATATATATATTTATACATGCAAGGGATACCACGTGTATATCAATTAACACATATATATATTAAGTATAATGGCATATCTTGCTTTAAATTACATGCCCATTGCTTTATAAATCATAAAAAATCATCATCCTCATCATATAATAATTCTTCAAACAAAGATAATTAAAATATGATAATTTATATAGAATAAAATCATATTATCAGGTTTTAAATATAATTAAACCTACACCTCAAAATATCTAACCACAAAGAATGAAATTTGAGTTGATACCGAACCCCGATTAGCACAACTCTAAAATTTGTATACCATTGCGTAGCCCTCGATGTATAGAACGACTTTCTCTTAAGGTTCGACTCGATTTGGTGGAGTTTTGATGACCAATTTATAGATAGAACGCTTTCGTACCTATTTTATTTTCTTTCTGTTATCTTGGCAAGAATGGAAAAATGATGAAAAATGGAGATTAAAAGGAAAGCGGGCAAGTCGGAGGTTAAAGAGAAAATCAAAGTTTTCGCATAATTACGGCATTTAACCCTGAAGTTTCATAACTTTATTATTTTAACTCTAAACTTTTACAACTTTACAATTTAGTCCATACCCAACCAAGATTTCTAAATTCTTAAAAAAAATTACTTAGTCGAGATTAATATGTGTCTAATTTACACTAATTACATTATGGGGTATTACATGTAATCCCATGGGTGTGTACGTAATCCTTCTGTTAAAGATTCTACAAAATTTAATCCTAATATAAATGTATGTTTAGAATATGTATTTGTTACTTAAGTTTGTTGTAAAGTAAGTTGTTCTTCATTAATTATTATAGGTATATTTTGTATACAATGTGTAAATTGCATTACATCATTATTATATTGATGAAGATTTAAGTTATTTATTACTTGTTTGTTTTTCGACACTCCTCTAGCTAATCTATTTTCTCATATAAATATTTTTTTAATTAAGTCAACTAAATTTTCTATTGAGAATTTTTCTTTCACCTCTTTATATTATGTAGAATTCTTAAATCCCATAACCCAATTTGTTGACCTAGAAGGTTTTAATCTTATTTTGATAATAATAATAATTTAATCATGTGTAGTTTAACATGTTTCTTGAAATAAGTTTGTAATACATTATCATAGAAATTCAAGAAAAACATGGATTTTACAAAGGAAGCATGACACATTACAAGAATCATTGAAACTCTATCCGATCAAGTCAATAAAGCATTGGACAATGTAAAGAAGATTGATCACTCAATTGCTCTATCAATTTTATACATTTTAAGAGCAATACATATGCTAACAATGTAATTCATGAAAAACAAATATCAAAGAAATATATGAAAGGTTTTAAGGCAATTGATTCAGGTGAATATCAAATTAAAGAAACAAATCAAAGTATTCAAAGATTTGTCAATTCGATAATTAAGTGAGTGCTTAGGATTTATGTAAAGTTTATTTATTAATCAGTACCTATAACTCAAACTTGTTCATGTATAATTCATAGATTGAATTCAATAAAAAGTTTGAAATGCATCTTATTTGAAAAATAACTTTTTTATAAATCGGTTTTCAAAATAAATTCAAACGAATTATTTTTGAGTTCTTACGAAAATAGGTGTCTTATAAACATGTTTGCAACATTTTTCAAACATTAAAATTAATTTTAGAGCAAAATTGTGAAAGTTCAAAATTTGGGATTTTGACCCGATGACTTTGCTCAGTCGATTGATGTCTCCAAATATAACAGTTGGACTTTTGGTTTTTGCCTGTTTCAAGGTAACAACTCTACCTAACATCTCAAACGGCCATATTTTCTTTGGGACTACATATTGGAGGTCTAAGACATATTTAAATTAGCTTGACTTATCATACAAACTCATTATTCATTTGTTTTTAATATTTAAGAATTCAAGCATTTGCATTGATCATATTATTCATCTTTGAGCTAAAATTATTGATTAATCTTGATAACTCTAGTGTGAGTTTCATTTATATCTTATAAGCACTTGATAGTTATTCTCCATTGGTGTGTATCACCAAAACCATTTATATTATTCATTTGTGAAAGGATTTCTCATAGTTTAGTAATAAGATTTTCTTGCGTTGAATGTGGTGAGAATAATAACATTTACTTGAGTGTGTTCTATGGTTTTATCTCTCTGTCTATTATTATTCATACTTGTTGCGTGACATTATGATTGCTTACTTTGCTAATTTTCTTGATATATATTTAGTTAAAGTTTTATTTCTTAAACATTTTCCAAAAGAATTTTTAATTTCGCGTTATTTTATAAAATCCCTATTTACCCCCATGTAGGGTTATTATCCGACCTACACAATTATAAACATTTCATTTATATCTTATAAACACTTGATTGTTATTGTCCATTGGTGTGTATCACCAAAACCATTTATATTATTTATTTGTGAAAGGATTTCTCATAATTTAGTAATAAGATTTTCTTGTGTTGAGTGTGGTGAGAATAATAACATTTACTTGAGTATGTTCTATGGTTTTATCTCTCTATTTATTATTATTCATACTTGTTGCTTGACGTTGTGATTGCTTACTTTGCTAATTTTCTTGATATATATTTAGTTAAAGTTTTATTTCTTAAACATTTTCCAAAAGAATTTTTAATTCCACATTATTTTCTAAAAACCCTATTCACCCCCTCTAGGGTTATTATCTGACCTACACAATTATGAACATTTCCTTCTAATGATTTTCAAAGTATGATAAAATTTCACTTCGATTTGCCTTAACAATGAATAAACTAGTTCTATAACTATTTATTTCCTAATTTTCTATAGCTTCTTCCCAATCTTGAAGACCTACTTTATCTAAATTTAAACTTGTTCCATATTTGTTTATGTTTAATTTCAGAAATTTTTCTTTCTTCTGATGTTGTTCCTATTACAGCTAATGGTTTTTTATTTTCATTACATTTTTTTGTTGTACATTTTAATTTAGTATTAGTTGTATAGTTTCTACATACGGATTTTTTTTCATTATTGGAGATTCCACTGCTTTCCTCTGTTTCTATTATATTAATTTCTTCGTTAGTTAAAAATTTATCTAATCCTATTTGTTAATATATAATTTTTATGTTATGCATCTGTTTCTTCTGTTGGTAACACACTCGCTTGATATCAAGCGAGTGACTGTTAAACGATTTTTTGTAGCCTTACTAGCTTGATCGGCATAAAGTGTGGAGGCCTGAAACTCAATTGACATGAACCAACAGATTTATTGGTATGAATTTTTTTTTTCGTTTGTTTTTTTAAGAAGAATTATATATATATATATATATATATGCATTTTTTTCATTTTTTTTCTTTATTTCCTTGGTTTTCAAATATATGTATGTATATATACGTATGTGTGTGTATATATGTTTTGAAGAAGAAGAGGAGGAAGAGGATGAGGAGAATAATTTTAATAATTTTGTTAATATATAATTTTTATGTTATTCATCTGTTCCTTCTGTGGGTAACACATTTGCTTGATATCAAGCAATTGACTGTTAAACAATTTTTTATAGCCTTACTCGCTTGATCGTCATAGAGTGTGGAGACCTACAACTCGTTTAACACGAATCAACATATCTGTGGGTATGGATGTTTTTTGTTTATTTTTTTAAGAAGAGATTTATATATATGCATTTTTTTTCTTTATTTCTTTGGTTTCCGAATATATGCGTGTATATATATGTTTTGAAGAAGAAGAGTAGGAAGAGGATGAGGAAGAATAATTTTAATAATTTTGTTAATATATAATTTTTATGTTATTCATCTGTTCCTTCTGTTGGTAACACACTTGCTTGATATCAAACGAGTGACTGTTAAATGAATTTTTGTAGCCTTACTCGCTTGATTGTCATAGAGTGTGGAGGCATGCAACTCGGTTGACATTAAACAACATATCTGTGGGTACGAATGTTTTTCGTTTGTTTTTTTAAGAAGAGATTTATATATATGCATTTTTTCACTTTTTTTCTTTATTTCTTTGGTTTCCGAATATATGTATATATACATACGTATGTGTGTGTATATGTTTTGAAGAAGAAAAGGAGGAATATGATGAGGAAGAATAAGGAGGAGGTGGTGAAAGATGGTGGATTATTTTACTGTGATTAAGGATTAATTAATTAAGTTAATTAATAATTTTATAAAAAGGGGAAGAAGATGGCGGTAGAGATAAAGTTTAATTTGTTTAATCGAAAAATATTTAAGGGGTGTTAGTGACAAAAAAAAGTCGTGCAAATATCACCCCTTAATATTTAACCAAACTCGGCCCGCATATGACCTAAGACGGAATTTTTTTCCCAAAACCCAAACCTATCCCACGGAAATACCTTGGAGCCTAAACCCACCTCGCCTCAAATTAATAGGTCTCACAAAAACTAAATAACCATAATTCAAAAAAAATAAAATCTATATGTCTAAGTTTACAAACAAATAAATCTTTGTCTTATTTATATACATTTGTATATACAATAATTTCAACAACCACAAAACAGAGCTACTATAACATAGTACAACTAACTTAACCATTTCAAATTGTTGAACACTAAAACCCTTAATTTTAGCTAAATCTTGCCAAATCAACACATGCAAAAACTTAAAATTGAGCACATATCTCAGATCACAAGCGTGTAACAACAATTTTTCACTATATTTCAAAAAATCATAAAGAAAAATAACATGAAAAAATGAGATTAAACTTTAACTCTTTTGGAATTTGGAGAGTATCGAGAGGAGGGGTGGACCGGTGGTAAAGGAGGGGATGGAGTAGCAGAAGCGGAATGGGACGTGGAGGAGAAGGATGGGTTGAGTAGCGTTGACGGGGAGAGCTCGTTATGAGAGAAAATGAGAATTCGTGGGATTGTGGGAACTGGGAGAGATAGTGACAATGATAGTTAAAGAAAAGAATGATAGGGTCTAAGGTTAACTTATTTTAAGAAGGGATATTCTATTTACACCACAAAAGTTCCTTAAAATCACCACATACTTAAAAAGTATAGAAAATAATTGCACACACCATACATTTTTTGTGGTAAAATTTAGAAAGTGTGTGGTGTGTCAAGTAAAAATGTAATATTTAATTTGCAGTAAAATAAAGAAGACTCTTGTGTTGTAATAAGCATATCCATGTAAAAAGTAAAAAAATACCCAAATCAAACATTACTTCACACATTATTCTCGCCAAATACTCACGTACGTACCTTATTGGCTTGAAGCTTTCTCTGCATAAAAACGACATATTCATAGTGTAAGTAATTGATTCTTTATGATTATTGGTTGTTTATCATTATATATATACCAAATAGACATGTAAATCGCTACGGGCAAATCTTACACCGGAAAGGGCTACTTAGGCCAACATAGATTCAAGTAAATAGAGACAAACATATACCATAATAGAACTAAGAGACAAGTACCAGTAAGAATACAGATGAAGATTATCAAACCAAGACAAATTTCATTACATATATATATATATATATATATTTGTACTAAAAATATGCTCTATACTTTACATTCTTTCAAAATAAAAAGTTTGAAGAAGATTTTCTAGGGCACTCATTTATCTACACTAATGATGAAACATTGTGTATTGGTGTACGTAAATATGTCCATCTTTTGCGTTCCTTCCTTTGAAACTTATAATAATAAGCTTAATTTTCATAAAGCAAAACATTGTTTTCGGCGTCACAAAGGCAAATTAATCCCATTTTGAAGTTTTCCAATGTCTCAAAGACAAATTATTGCATTGATCTTGGCAAGACAAATGGTAAAAGTGGTCTAAAAATTATGAAACTAGAATTGATGCTTTTTTGAAAGTAGTGCCTAGCCATGTCGCGATTCTTGACATTCATGATATCTTCTTAAGTGTAGGGTGTGAAGGCGAAGTTATTTTTTGACAGTGTATAGTAAATGAGAGCAATGTATTCATCAGCAAAGTAAATCATGATATTTTTGTCCTTTTGTGTACGTAAACATGCCTTGCGTGCTATAGGATTTTTTTTTTTGAACATTGTATAGCTTACAATGACATTTAATGGAAATGAAGTTTCTAGTTAACTAATTTATCACGATTTCTTGTATGGAGTTCTTAGTTAACCAACGTTTAATGGAAATGAAATTCTTAGTTAACACTGTATAATATGTGTTGTTTTATGGGTTCATTGTTAGAAATTATGTATAGAAATAATGCACATATATTCCTTTAAAAATATAGCCCAAAGCTATAAATTTACAATGGTCGGCATTTTCTTTTCGAAAATATAGAACCGAGATATAGTAAGAATATATGCTGGACATTGCTGAAATTAAAAAAATTGACAATTAAGTGATGACAAATGAAGATATATTCGTCCATAAACTACCTAATAGAAAATATATACCAAGATCAAGGTCAATAAGACATTACTGAAATATGTTAGATCGGTATCACTGTGCTGAAATTAGCTTATAGTTTCAACAATGTCTTGCTAAGTAATGGTAATAAATTCAGTATACAATGTATGCCGAACATAGTATTTCGAACAAAAATATGGTCAGACAACCATTGTTGAGTTTAAAAAATCAACAAATCTTGTCACAAATCACAAAATTACAAAACAAGTCAATATTCCAAACAAAACTAATACCCCAATTTCATGCAAATCTAGTTAATATATACCACAAAGTTAGCGTAGAACCTCGTCCATTAACAAAAAAATAAACAAATAATATACCGTAAGCAAACCCAAAAACTAATTAAATCATAATATAATTGCTTGTACTTAGTCCAAAATTTATTAAAATGTTTCTACCCAAAAATATTCCAAGTGTTTTTATCAAGTCAAAAAACAAATTAAACCAACATATCCAAATGTTTACACGTAACATCACTTTTTGCTTTATGTTGAGACATAGTTTTTACACCTCTTATATTGTTTTGTAGGCTGTGTGTATTGTTTCGACTATGTTGCAACTTCATGTTCTTCATTCCTTGTCTCTAAGGCTTATTCATGTTCATCTTCACTACTTTCTTGACTACTTTGTTCTCCACTATGAACATATTGACTATCTTCTTGAGTAATTTGTTCTCTACTACGACTATCTTCCTTTTCAATCATGGCCTTGTCGTTATTGAATATTGGTCAAGAGTTTTAATTGCTTATTTCAAGAGCATTTTGTTGGCTTGCCCTTTGCCATCAAAATCAATTTTTTTTTAAAAGCCTAATTGCTTGCTTACTTTTAGTAACCTGCAGTTATATATAAATACATAAAAGAAATGGACATATGTATATACAAGTTAAATATGACATGGCGGTAAGTTGAGAAGTATTATTTTACGATTACCTTATCTCCAACTGAATTGTCCACCTTAACTACTTTAGCTTTTTATACATGGTCAATTGCTTTTTTCGAGTTTTGAACTCGCACATGGCTTATCCTAAGTGCAAAAATGAGAATTAAAATAAGTTGAACCATTATATAAAGAAAATTACAGTTCAACTTATTTTAACCGGCGACCATATTGTTAGAGTATGTCAACATGTTTACAAAGCAAAGTCCTAATTATAAACGTCATAAGCTATCTTTTTTCTTTTTCCCTCATATGCAGATAATGGATTGGTTTGATAATATCACTTAAACCTAAAAAAAAAATATTATGTCTTTAATGCAAAACAATGAGAATGTAATATGCAATATTCTTAATTAGATAATTCATGAATTAAACAATTTAAATTAAATTGTCCAATTTATAAATTAAAGGACAACCAAACAAGCTCTAAGGTAATCCCCAATATCCTTAATTACATCAATACTTCTAAGCAAGTTAGCAGCCTACCCCGGCTGAATGTTGGGAGATAGCAAATTGAAGTCAAAATCTTTTTTCCGACTTTTACTATGTTAATTGAAAAATATAACTGATACACAATTCCTAAATTATAAGATTTCCTTTCATCACATTCTTTATCATTCATCCCACCATTCATATGATTAACAACGGACCTTATTGAGAGAAAGCAACAACATAACAAACCAAAAATTAGTTTCCACATTAATGCATTGAACCCTATCTCCTACATCTCATTAAGCCCTAAATCATATAAAATAAGTGATGGAGGAGAGAGAGAGAGACAGAGAGAGATGTACATTAGAGACATGATTCAATCAAGTTGATGGCCAGATAGCAGGAAACGATCTGCGTGCGAGAAAGATAGTCAAATAGAGTGTTGAGTTGATCAGAGCTTTTTTTAGGGCTTGGAGTAAGAGACAAAAAGAGGGAGGTAAAGGGTTTTTTTTTTAAATTTAATTATTTTTAGTGGTGTTTTAAGAATTTTTGTGTACTTTTTGTGATGAAATTTTGTATGTAATGTGTGGTGTATCTAGTGGTGTTTTAAGATTTTTTTGTGTACTTTTGTGATAATTTTTAATCCAACATAATTTTAAAGAACTTTTGTAGTGTAAATAGAATCTCTTTTAATAGCATTATATATATTTTTAATATTAATATATTTTAATATATTCATATATATGTATGTGGGTCGGGTTTTCAAATGTGAAAACTCTAACCCGCTTTGAACTCGGTTTGGGTTTTTTGGGAAAACCCAACCTCGACCTGAGATCAAAAAAACACACCCCAAGCCCACTCCATTCGGGTTGGGTCGGGTCGAAAACCAACCGGGTTGGATTTTGTTGCCATCCTTGTTTGAGTTGTGTTCATGTCGATTTTTATTGTGTTTTGATTCTTATTATTTTGGCTTTACACAAGTGTTTGTTTTTATGGTATTTTGGGTTTTATCATTTTGGTTTTAACGAATTATCCGATATATCAAATTAAGTACATATATAATAAGAAATATGTTTGTATGTATTTATATTATATATATACAGTTTCTTTCAGGTACGCACGGGTGCGTACGCATTTTGCAAATATAATTTCTGGAGGGCCCCACAGCATGAGAGAGAGAGTCAAAACACTTCACTAGACTTAAGGTTAAAAGAAATAAACTTGCAAAAAAGCCATTGTTTCTCTCTCTCTCTCAACGTTGTATCTTTCACTCCCATTCGATTTCATAGAACTCATCCAAGCTCTACTGTGAATGGGCTCTCCGAGCTTTTTCTCTCTCTATTGTGTCTCTCTCTCTACGGTGAAGGCACCATTAACGGGTTTCTCTTTCTCCCCATTCAAAGTTTCAAATACCATCATCAATGGGTTTCTCCCCTCCCCACAATCTAAATAGACATACTTTCAAACAAAACCAATCACACACAATTACCACAATCTGCCAAGAGTATCTTTCACTCTCAAAAACTAGCTAAGAGTATCAATCAAACAGAACCACAATATACCTTTCACTCTTAAATAAATCATGCACTATATGAATCAAACAGAACCAATAAAACACAATCACTACTACTATCTTATAATAATTATACCCAAATTTGAAATTATATCAATTACAACGAGTATCAACCCACTTGAATCAAGTATCGATCAAACTCGGTGCATAAGGATTGCCAAAAGCTTCCCTTGTTGGTTTTCCCTGCAAGTCATCATTCTTAGAGGAATGATCCAACTAGATTACTTCTGAAATAACTCCAAACACCCGAATCATATACGTGAGGTTCATTAATTGAAAAAGGGAAATCCATTAATTGAAAAAGGAAAATCTACTAGAATGTGAAGTAAATCTGCTTCCAAATTTCCCCAGTTATTAGAATGTGAAGTAAATATGCTTACAACAATATTTCCCGAGGTCTAATACAATAAATCTGCTTACAACAATAAATCTGATTACAACCCATTACACTTTTACATGAAAATGCATTGAATTATAACAGACTCTCTATTTTCTATACAATATTGCTGAACATGCATATGTTTTTCAGGTCAGGCTTAAAAGATACAAATTCAAAATTATACCCAAATTCGAATCAATTGCAAAACCGAAATTACACACGAACCCATTCGATTCAAACCCACTCAAATCAAGTATCAAACTCGAGATTATAAAATTAGTAGATATAAACTCGATGATGGTATTTGAAGCTTCGAATGGGGAGAGAGAGAAACCCGTTGATGATGGTATTTGAAGCTTCGAATGGGGAGAGAGAGAAACCTGTTGATGATGGTATTTGAAGCTTTGAATGAGGAGAGAGAAAAACCCGTTGATTGTGCCTTCACCGTAGAGAGAGAGACACAATAGAGAGAGGAAGACTCGGAGAGCCCCTTCACAATAAAGCTTGGATGAGTTCTATGAAATCGAATGGGAGTGAGAGATACAACGTTGAGAGAGAGAGAAACAATGGCTTTTTTGCAAGTTTATTTCTTTTAACCTTAAGTCCAGTAAAGTTTTTGTCTCTCTCATGCTGTGGGGCCCTCCGAAAATTAGATTTGCAAAATGCGTACGCACCCGTGCGTACCTGAAAGAAACTGTATATATATATATATATATATATTGTAAGCCCTCCTTAAATTAACAAATACATGTGGAATCTTATACAAATTATGTATAGATATATATCTATATTAAAAATAAACATATATATATATATAGTTAGACTATAAAGAGGTATTCCCTCACTTTAACAAAAAGAATGGATGATCATTTTGAGGGGTAATTGGATGAATTTTTTCGTAAGATTTTGTAGAGATGATCTATGTTATGAGTAGATCACTTCCACAAAATTTCATAAAAAAAATCAACCTAAAAGTAGGTGAGATGATCATCAAAAAATTTAACGGCTGAAAATGTACATATATATCAATTTTTCAAAACACTCACTTCTAGGTTGAATTTTTCTACGAATTTTTGTGGAGGTAATCTACTCACTATATAGATCATCTTTACAAATTTTCATAAAAAAATTTTATCGATTCACCCCTCTAAATGATCATCCCTTCTTTTTGTTAAAGTGATGGAATCCCTCTTTATAGCCTATCTCTATATATATACATATATAATATTTTATAACTATGTATATAATTAATCAGTTCTAATTGTTATTAAATAATATTAATTGACCGACCCGTTAACTTACAAGATCTAAAATTGTTAAAAGTTTCACCCATTTTAACTTCGTGTTGAATTATGTCGTATTATTGTATCAGTGTTATTCTATCAGGTGTAGTTTTCTTTTAGAGTTTCATGATTTTGAATTTTATTTCTAAAATTTCAATATTTAAATTGCGGTAGTTAAGTTTAACTTGAATTCTCATTGAAGAGAGCGTGTTGACTGTTGGGTGAAGATGGAGGAGTTTAAAAAAAAATATTTATTTAATTTTATATAGGATAATTCAAATGGCCCCGATAGCAATTTTCGATTTAAACTTGTGTGATTTAAAGTATCCTTTATAAAATTGACAAGATTTATAATTTTCAAAAATTAAGAAAATAAAAGATTTTAAAATCTCATTATTTTTAATTTATCCCTTTTTTTTAGAGTTTTATGAATTTTTTATAATTTATTTTTGAATACAAAAAATAGTGAAAGTTGGATTTAAGTTGATTTTTTATCCATTCGTGTGTTTGATTTAGAAAGAATGTGTTGATTTGTAAAATTAAAAGAAAGAAAACTATGAAGTTTTGTTGAATGTAAAATTCTTTAATTTTACATAAAATTTAGAAATCTCTCAAAAAAAAAAATTTAAAAAAAAATATTGTGTTTGACAATCTTAATTGTATGCTATCGGCACAGTTTTACATTTTCATTGATTAGATGGACTAAAAATCATGTTTAGATTTCTAAATATTTGAATTCGATAAGAAGATGAGAGATTTTCAATTCCAATTTTTATTAAATTAAAAAAAAATAATAAAAAAGTTACATCCTGAATCACCATCACCCACTCCACCCCCACAACCCCTTTCCCACCAATGCCCCTCCTCTTTTAACCCCAACCCCACGCACTATGTATAAACTCCGATCCCACACCTCTGCACATAAACCAAACCAATAGTTTTATATTATATTATACTACATGTATATTCTGCATGCATATATGCACAGGGGCAGCCAGGTGAACCAATTGTCCCCTTTTGGATTTGATTTTTGAAAATACAAACGATTTTTTTAATATATATATATATATATACATATATATCCTATGTGTTGAAATTGAAATCCCAAAGTACCAGTGTACGGCCTCGTTTGGTTCATGGAATCAATTCCTCTATCTTTTCCATGAAGGTGGAAAACTAAATTTTCTATAAAATTTCATTTCTTATGTTTGGTAAAGCATAGAAAGTATTTAGATAAGGGTATTATTGTCTAAATTTTTTGTAATAAATGCTTGAAAATCACATAAGAAAATCAATCCCATGCCTTTTGAAATGAATGGTTTTACCCCCTATTTTCCCTTCTCTTGAGAAAGTGTTTCCGGAATTTGTTCTTACCAAACAAAGGACATGAACGACTTTCCTTTCCCGAGTACTAAAAACCGTTAACTAAATTCGCTTCATCTGGTATGATAGGTATCTTCAAAACTGGTATTTATAACAAGCCATAGATATTTATAGAATTTTACTATTTCCTTTTTGTTTGATTTGTCTATTATGGTTGTGTGATTATGATCACCATGACTATAGTTAGAGTCATTAGCGATTAATTTCGTTAAGGTACTGTATAACTCTTAGTTATAGGTATCTTCTGCCCCTTTTGGTATCAGAGGTAGATAGTATGCCTCATGAGTAGTCGTTTAAGTTAGCCTTCTGGCTTATTGGTTCAGAAGAAGAACATTTCTTTTATTATGGATAATTTCTTTCTATGTTGCTAAGTTCTATAAGAATTTTACTAACACATATATTTATACATGATTAGTATAGTATGAAATCTTTGAAGTATGATAAGTATGCTCTACGTCTGCCACTTATCAAATTCTTCTGATTCCAGTATGCTCTGTGACTGCCATTTTTATGGATCTCTCACATTAGAAAACTCATAAAATTTACGTGGATCTCTCGTATCAGAAAAACTTGCGTTCTTGATTTCAGAACATGAGTATAAATTTTACATGTTATTAGTAGTGTAATCTCATACAAGGACAGGTGTTTGAGCTTAGAGCTTTGTTAGGCGTGATGCTGTTTGTTGTGCTCAATAATTGCTTGTAGATGTGGTCAAGTATGATTTTACAAGACTAAGATTATATGTAAGGTTGTCATTTTTTTTTTGTAATTTGAGAAAAAGAACTCAGCAATCTAGCTTGAAATTCTATAAGAAAAGGTTTATTCATCCTCTGTTAACCAGTGGTCTAGAAGTCTACTTTTCCCAAAGATGTTTTCAAAATCAAAATCGTTGTCCGCTTCTTCCTCTAAAACTATTTCTCCTACAGTTTCTCCATTTAGTTTATCTCGTTATGATAATAGTAATATCGAGTCTTTGTTTGAAATCACCCATCTTCCAGTAGAAAATCAGATTCCCCAAACAAATCTTCCTATTACAAATCCGTATCATGTTTTCCAAAAACCGTCTACCCTCTTTTTTACTAGAAGAATTCGTCAGTTGGTCTCTTCTGAAACCTCCAAGCTTCCAGTCAAATAATTTGTCCATTGTACAAAGTTTGACTCATTGATTGTCAGTTCCGGTCATGAAGAACAGTTCTTTAATGTTCCGTTCTCTCGTGATATTCCCCGTATGGCCTTAGCTCAAGGTTATACCGACATGCATTTCGGTGCTATCCGCTTTGCAGTTACTTTCCAGGGTAGAAAAGGATTGTCGGCAGTTGCTAAAATTGCCCTGGTTTATTCAAGACTTACATATTACCAACAAGCAATTCTTGGTAATATTTAAGCTACGTTGAATGCAGGAACAGAGTTTTTCACGCTATACCCTAACTTCAATATCCCTATTTTAGACAAATATATGTGCGATGCTCTTAAAATTCAGGTCCAGATTACAGGAGTCTCCATGATTCCCGGTACATCAGCAGCAACAATCCATCAACAATGGTCTACAGAGTAGATAATCACTCTTAGGATTTGTGCATCCCTGGTACTTCTACAGCAGAAGCGTTGATGCTGAAAATTGACTCCAGTGAAGCCCATACAGCTACTTATGTTCCTAGGCAGTTAACTCACCCGGAACTAATCAAGTTGTTACCTGAAGCATGGATTACTTCTTATGAAGCCTTCCATGAGCAGTCAAATGTTGAATCTATTCAGTAAACAGAGCCCATGTACATTCGTCGCCCTGGCAAATAGATCGAGATGCGTTTCGACAACAAGCAATCTTCTCCACAGCAAAATCCTTTCCAGACTGAACTCAACATGATGGAACCTATTGCTAGGTTACCCACAAACCATCTCTTGAAGAATGAGCCTATGTCTATTCTTTACTTTGATATGAAAGGAAATCCAATTTTTCAATGAAAAGACGAAAACGGTCACATCTGGTATGATACATGCTATTGTGATGCGTGTGAAGAGCTAGCTTATGAAGTTGAGCTAGATCCCAAAGAGTTGAAAAGGTTGGTAAACCCTTGAATTCTCAAGAAATTCTCCAAGAGCGTTATGATGCAGGAGATCGAACGGTTGACCTTCTCGAAGAACCATCGGGAAAGTTTGATTACTTTGTCACTTATGGTAATTCTCCATTACCAACTCTTCCTCTAGAAGAAAGTTCTTGTCAACCTCCACCACCTTTACCTCTAGCTACACCTCCTACAATGCCATCCCAGCGCTTGTCTCCATATGCCCAAAAGGCTCTCAAAGCCTTAAACCGTCCATATTCCAAAAATCCCCTCAGCCAGTACAGCTTGAACCCATTTCATGTTACATGCTCTCAATAGACGAAAACCCATTTTCCCCTTCTGATTACTTTGATAATCTTACCCAGCATACTACTCACCGTTGGAAAATTCCAAATCCGACAGCAATTGGTTCTGATGGTCAAATTAAGAAGGTCACTGCAGCTGAAGCAACTTTGAATTGGCAAGCTGAAAATGCCATTGCCTAAAATCAAGTTCTTTCTCAAATTGCATTAAGCACTAAACGTCTTGAAGCAAAAGTTTATTCTTTTTCCAATATGGATGAAGCAATAGCAGATCTCAAAATGAGGATTAAAATGCTTAATGAACAATTACAATATATGGCTACCATGGTTCATGATTTTACAGCCACTGCAAATTTCTTTACAGTTAAAGAAAGAAAAAAGAAAGCCCTTCAAGCACAGCTCCAACCGATTGAAAAGAGTGAGTACTCTAAGTACGCCACTATTGTTGAAAAGCCACTACCACCCATGTTCTATCCAGAAGAACATAAATCATCTCTTGATGTCCAAGATTCTATGACTGGATTCCTCAATCCTAATAGTATTAATCTCTGCGATGAACCTCCTAAAAGGAGATTACCTCCCTGGGCATTAACCACTCCTAAACCGCAAGCACCCAAACCCACTTACCGTCCCCAAAGATCAAATTACCCTCGATTTCGTGGTCGCACACCCGAATATCAACTCCCCTACATTGACCCATATGGTTATGTTAAAACCATTCCATCTCCTCCTTCAACCAGAAAAGCCAGAGGTCTTTTAATCAGAGAACCTACACCCCAAGTCTCAAAAACCTCACCCATTTCTTAACCAGAAGCTTATTCTAAGCCTCCAAAAGTTGCAGATATAATCCAAGGCGCCTCCACAAAACCGATGGATATGTTTACAGTTCAAATTCATGAAAACCAACCTGCAAACCAAATATCCTCGTTTCTTCGAGCCCTTGCTCTCCCTGATCGACCCCAGGTTAAAGCCACCTCAGAAGATCTCTTTACATCTTTTGAAGAGCTCTATTCAGCCCAACCTTCAGGAACCACTCCACAAGAAAGCAATACTGAGCCAATGGTTGAAGATCCCCTAGAGCCAAATGTCACCAACTCAGGAACCCCAGCAGCGAATGCGCATGACAACCATGTTCGCTTCACTATAGATGATATCAAGCCAAAATTCTGGCGTGATAGATTATTTCAGTTTAATGCCTGGATGACAGCAGATAATGAAAACTATGATCTTAAATCAGTCTATAAACGATTCCTTGCTCGACTCGTTGGACGATTAAGAGACTGGTATGAAGTAATAGCTCCATATCGACAGTTACAACTCCAACAGGTTGCTACTATTGATGTTTTCTTGGGTTCCATTTATGCTGAATTTGTTGGTACTCCAACCAAACACGTTGACATTGCACGTGCTGAATTCATGAAAATAAAGTGTTGTTCTCTTAAAGAATATGACCTAGAACGCCATTATGACCGTATGTCTAAACGGTTCTATGTCATTGGCGGCATTGATGATGTGAATCTGAAGCAAGTATTTTTTCAGATGCTTTGGTTACAGAAGCTGAAAAATTGTTTGAAATCTAGAATCTCTTTCTTAAATATCTCTCAATTGGACATGTCTATGAACATTTGACAGATTCAGTTGAAAGAATTTGCAATCAAAATAAGCTTTTTGAAGATATGGAAAAAACAAGCAAAATGCTCTCTTTCGCTTGTAATAAAGATAATTGGAAAATCAAATACAAAGATAATGCATGTGATTGTTCCAAACATAAGAAGCATAAAGGTCGTCGTCACTCTTCTCATCATTCTTCAGATACATTCACAAAACCTTGGAAACAAAAGAAATCCAAGAAGAAGTCGTTTAAAGGCAAGAAATATTTCAAATTTGTCAAGAAAATAAATTTTTGTGGCAAAAAATTGGATAAGTGTTTTATATGCAAGAAGCCCGGTCACTATGCTAAGAATTTTCCAAACACAGAAAAGAGAACACAGTTCATGGCGTTACTTCACAAGCTAGTACCGGATATTCAAGAATCATATGTTGCACACAGATATTCTAAAATGGTTAAAGCCATGAACTGCGTTCTCTTTTCTGTGTTTGGACAATTCTTAGCATAGTGACCGGGCTTTTTGCATATAAAACACTTATCTGATTTCTTGCCACGAAAATTTCTTTCCTTGACAAATTTGAAATGTTTCTTGCCTTTAAACGACTTCTTGGATTTATTTTGTTTCCAAGGTTTTGCGAATGTATCTGAAGAAAGATGAGAATATTGACGACGACTTTTATGCTTTTTGGAATGCTTCTTATGTTTGGAACAATCACAGGTGTTATCTTTATCTTTGCATTTGATTTTTCAATGATCTTTATTACAAGCGGAAAGGAACATTTTGCTTCTTTTTTTTATATATTCAAAAAGCTTTTTTTGATTGCAAATTCTTTCAACTAAATCTGTCAAATGTTCATAGACACATCCAACTGCGAGATCTTTAAGAGAGAGATTCTGGATTTTGAACAAATTTTCAGCTTCTGTAACCAAAGCACACTACACCAACAAGGCTCTTGGGTGACGTAATCAATAGAATACATCGCCTAAGAATATCCTAGGCGACGTAATAATGACACGTCGCCTAAGATAATCCTAAGCGACGTAGGTATATAATATGTCGCCTTAGATAATCTTACGTGACGTAGGTATACTGTACGTCGCCTAAGATTATCTAGGGCGATGTATTGAAATTCACAAGTCGCCCAAAAACTGTTGACCGCTGACACTTTTAATTGGTGGTCAACAGGGGTTTGACTGACCTTTAAGCGACATAGAAACTATAAGTACGTCGCCTAATATGTCTCTTAGGCGACGTAGATATAGTTTTTATGTCGCCTAAGATTCTGTCATCTTTATATTAGAACCTCTTTTTCATTTTCGGGGTTGATGTGTTTTAGAGCTACTTTGGGTGATTTTGGCAATTTTGAAGATAAAAATCAACATCATTTCTCTCATTAAAGGCTTGTTTGATCTTTAGGTAATCTATCTCTTATTAATATTAATTGTTTATTAATTTTTGTGTTTATATAGATATTGTGTTTAGTGTAGAAAATTTTTAATTGGTGTTGAAGATATATTATTATTGTTAGTTGTTGCTCCTATTTGATCTCTAGGTTAGTACTACGTCGCCTAAGAACATGTCATTATCGATTTTAGAGTTAATTCAGGCTATTTTAGCGATTTTGAATGTGAAAATCAACATCATTTTCCTCATTAAATGCTTGTTTGATATTTAGGTACTCTATCTCTTATTAATATTAATTATTTACTAATTTTTGTGTTTATATATATATATATATATATTGTTTAGTGTAGAAAATGTGTATTTGGTGTTGAACAGCATATAGTATTATTGTTAGTTGTTGCCCCTATTTGATCTCTACGTTCGTACTACGTCACCTAAGAACATGCCATTTTCGGGATTGATGTGTTTTAAAGTTAATTTTGGCAATTTTGAAGGTGAAAATCAATATCATTTCCCTCATTAAGAGCTTGTTTGATCTTTAGGTACTATATCTATTACTAATATTATTTTTTAAACTAATTTTTTACTTTATATAGATATCATGTTTGGTGTAGAAAATGTGTATTTAGTGTTGAAGATATAGTATTGTTGTTAGTTATTGCCCCTTTTTTATATATACGTTAGTATTATTCTTAGTTGTTGGTAATTTTTGAGTTTGTAATTATTTGTCATATGATAGTGATCGAAAATGAATAAGAACTGGATGAAATGCTCAAGAGGTTCTACATAATTCATTGTGGGGCTAATGGAGTTCTTAGAGTATGTAGGAGAAAATGGCAACAGTTCGACTGGATTGTGTCCATGTCCCTGCAAAATATGTTTCAACATGGGCCAACGGGTGATATTAGATGAAATATACATCCATTTGACCAATGTGGGTATAATGGAGTCGTATACAGTATGGAACCTACACGAGAAAATTTCAGAGACACCTTTGCAATGGCAAACATAACAGAATCGGGCGTTTTCGAGTAACCGACCATGGACTTCGTACAAGATGCTTTTCCTTTTTATGAATCGTATGATCACGCTAGCGTTGACAATGCATTTCATGCTGACACTATCACCAAAGAAAATTTGATAGCATATTAGCGTATCTTAGACGAAGCAGTGACTCCACTGTACGAGGGTAGTCAAGTCACGGCGCTAACTTCAATGCTTAAATCGCTACAGCTGAAACACAGTTGCAATATGGCAGACATATCCTTCAACAAGTGGGCTGCTGAAATTAATTACATGTTGCCCGAAGGGAACAAGTACCCCGACTCATACAAAGCTATAAAAAAAAGGCCTTAAAGAAGATCGGCATGGGTTACGAGGTCATCTACTAGTGTTACTACGGCTGTTATTTATTTTACAAGGAGGGTAAAGACCTAGATCTATGTCCTATTTGCGGTGAGTCAAGATGGGAAAAAGAAAATACAGGCGGTGGCAAACGAATTGCCCAGAAGACGGTTCGGTACTTCTCATTGGTACCGAAGTTGCAGCGTCTGTATAGTTGCAAACATATTGCAAAGGAAATGCGGTTGCACGAGGAAAGAAGAGAAGAAACTGAATATCTTAAACACCTAACGGATGGAGAAGCATGGAAGGATTTCAACAGGTGACGTATATATTTACAGTTCGTACATATACAATTTACTAAACTGTTAGTTTAATTATTTTCATATTAAAGAATTTGTCTCGTCATGTTACAGGTCGCAACCGCAATTTGCCGCAGACATTAGAAACGTACGTCTTGCTCTAGCGTCAGACGGGTTCAGTCCGTACTCTACTACGGCGATTCCCTACAGCTGTTGGCCTTTTATTGCGATGCCTTATAATTTACTACTTTCGTTGTGTATGAAAAATGAATTTAACATTCTAGTCTTACTAATATCCGACCCCAAGAATCCGGGAAAGACTCTGAATGTGTTTATGAGACCACTGATTGATGAACTTAAGATGCTGTGGGAGACGGGAGTTTCGACTTAGGATCGATATGGTGAAGTCACATTCAACTTGAGGGTAGCCGTTATGTGGACCATCAGTGACTTTCCAGGATTAGGAATGTTGGGAGGTATTCAGACAAAAAGGTATAAAGCATGTCCCATATATTTGGACGATATTGTTGCAGTTCACAATAATAAAAGGATGTCATACCAAGGCGCGCGAAGATGGCTATCCGAAGATCACCCTTATAGGAGGCGATCAGAAAGGTTTAATGGGGAGCCAAAGCTCAGATCTGCCACACAAAGAAAGTCAGCACGTCAGGTTCTTGAAGCTACCAACAGTTTTCCTTACCCTCAGAATTCTTTGCATTTGTATCCTGACTTCAAACAGGTATGGCTCAAACTAACATTAGTTGTGATATTGTAATAAGTTAATTTGTGATATTGTAAATTGATAAGTTGTGTTGTACTTAATGTCAGACAGCTAAAAAAAGACTGTGTTAGACTCACGTCAGTATATTTTGAAAGCTGCATTACTGGACATTATCGAGTGTGAGATATGCATTAGATGTGACGCACATAAAAGAAATTGTATGTGACAACATCTTGGGCACCGTTCTAGGACTCAATGGAAAGACTAAGGACGATGATAAATCTCGATTAACTCTAAAGAAGATGGGCATACGCAGTAATCTTTGGCCGATGACAGGGCCGTCAAGAAAAAGTGACGCTACCTCAGGCGAATTACACAGTTCGTCCTAGGGATCAGAGGGACGTATTTGATCAAGTTGCAGTTATTAAATATTCAAGAGGTTATGCTGGAAGCCTAAAGAGTAAGATCAGACAGTCTGATAAAAAGTTTTTCGGATTGAAGACTCACGATTGCCATGTCATGCTTCAGCGTGTTCTTCCTGTGGTTATCCGACCATATTTGGGAAGGGACGTCGCCGACGCGTTAGTAAAGTATTGCAGATTCTTTCAGACAATTTGCACCCGAGAGTTGAAGAAATTGGACGTCCGTCAGCTGCAGACCGATATTTTCATGATCCTATGCAAGTTGGAGATGATATTTCCGCCGGCTTTTTTTACCATCATGGTCCATCTCTGCATCCACCTGCCCGAACAGGTTCTGCTCACCAATCCCGTGCATTATACTTGAATGTTTTTCACTGAAAGGTATTTTTTCAGATTTTAGGATACTATATAATTGTCTTTAATTGTATACATTTGTACTATATGATTGCGCAACCTTACAGGCAGCTCGGAGAATACAAGAAAGATGTTGAAAACAAGTGTTACTCAGAGGGGTGTATTGCCGAGCAGAACATCATACACGAGTGTGTAACTTTCATCAATAATTATTTGCATGATCCTAACGCGAGTGATGAAGTCATAGCGAATTTACCTCAGTAGAACATTTTCGTTGTCTTCCACCTTGTCAAGCCCAAAGGTTACGTCAGGAACGTTCGTCTTAGTAAGCAACAAATTACGACGGCTCACTGGTGTGTTATGATAAACTATACAGAAATAAAATGGTATATAGAGACTCACCGCCGACAATTTACAAAAATAGCTCCACACGGTACTGATGCTGATCGTGTGGCGTCGTTTCTTGACCACCTCCCCAGATGGGTAAACTTTCAGCCTTAACTTACTTTCACTTGTCGCATGCATATTTTCATTTCACTGATGTTCCATGTATATATATTATTATGCAAATGCTCCATCTGCTATAAATACATGATCCTAAATACAACCGAGAGATATAGATCCTTGCATCTCAGCCTATGATGTGCATCATTTTCTCTCAGTACGAGATGAACGGTGTCAAATTTGTTACTGAGCATTGAGACCGAATTTGGAAAGCTCAGAATAATGGAGTGACATGCGTGGCCGGTGATCTGACATACTACGGGATTCTGCAATCAGTTGTCCAACTAACTTATACGGAACGCATGCCAGTTGTGTTATTCAAGTGTGAGTGGTACAACACTGACCCTACTGTTTCCGGCAACGTACAATATAATCGTGGTCTTACTTTCGTGAACATGAATAGTAGTTGGTATGAAGACTTTTCATTTATTCTAGCCACGACGACAACCCAAGTGTTCTATATAGATAATCCATTGGTTGGTGAGATTTGGAAAGTCGTCAACCATATGGCATACAGAGGTACGTTCAGTGAGGCCACACTTGTAAGAGACGATATGGCACTCCACTGTATGAAGTAGATCAACCTTATCAAGAGCCAGATGCGATATGTCTTCGTATATCGGAGTTATTTATCAACCTAGGTCCGGTACCATTTGTAAATATTTTCGTATATGAAAATGAAAATGAAGACGAGGATGATGATTATGACGAGGATGAAGACTCCGACGATGCGAAGGGTTTAACAATGATCTATATAGTAAAGATGAGGATGAAGACGATGATGATGATGACTCCGATTGAGATTATTATGTTCATTTAAACCCAGTTGTAGTATAATTCTTATGTTTATTGACAACAAAGACATGTAACAAAGACAAACCTAGACGTTATTCTGAAAAGTAAATTAATTGTTGAGTGGAACGGGGCATCACTTCTCAACTACTAATTGAGTGGACCATGTCTTGGTACGGGTCCAACCCATGAAATAGACAGCTCCTCACAAAACTGAATTCCGCAGTGCGGTAGTTACTCCTTGAATAGAGTTTCCCCTTATCTAACATTTGAACACATAAGAACCCTATTTGCTGAAACATCATATTAATGGCCGAGTCGCTCTTAGAATATATTAGATCACTCATTGAAGATGACTTCAGAATGAAATTTGTGGCGGGCATTTTAACAAGCTTTAGGTGATTCTCTGGCTGCAACTCCACCAACTCGTTGTAGGAGGACCTTAAGTGATACAGCAGGGGAAAAATATCTTGAATACTCGTCTGAACATTCTCTTGGAGTTCTTTGGGGATAAAAAAAATCTTCCAAACCAACACTAAAACCTTCAGAATAACTTTTTTTCTCCATAAGCATCGGTTGTACAGAATTGAAGAAGTTCAGAACCTCATTGATAGTATTTGATAGAAGTTCATTCAGCATTAAAATCAGTGTTGTCCATCTTTTAAAAACTCCATTAAATTTCAAGTTATATATTTTAAAAACTCCATTAAATTTCATGCTTAGCAATAAGAGGCCAAAGCAAATCTACTGTTTGTTTCAGTTTATTGCGTTATAAGAATCTGCTGATGTGTATCAGGTTATAATAATTATTAAAATAATTATTACTAAAATATAATTGGGCAAGTTATAATTATAATACAAATTAGCTTGTTAAAATTAAATTACTATTAAAATAAAAAATAATTAAAAACTCTTAAGCAACGAAGTTTTTATTTGTACGTCGCCTAAATTATTCTTAGGCGACGTAGTTTTAAAATATACGTTGCCTAAGTTACTCTTAGGCGTCATACAAATAAAAACTACGTCGCCCAAAAGGTTTTTCCCCTTAAATTTTCACGAAAATTTAAAATATTCTGAAAATTTGGAATTCACTTGGGCGACGTAAGTCATTAAATTATGTCGCTTAGGTTATGTCATAGGCGACGTAATTAAATACTTACGTCGCCCAAGTGTATAGGATAAATTAAACCCTTCACCCCAATTTTATTTTTCCTCGAAACAATCTCCTTCTCCCTCTATCTCTTAGTTCTCCGTCCTTCCTCATTTCCGACCACCACCACCTCGAAACCCTAGCCCCCATTTCCAACCATCACCACCTCAAAACCCTAGCCCCCATTTTCAATCACCACCACCACTGCTCTTGCTCACCACCGCCGCCGCCCCCACTCACCACCACTATTGTCCACGTAAGATTTATTCCCATTCATCCCTCTTAAATCTCAATCCCGTTGCCGTTTTTTAGTTGATTGCTAGTTAATTAATATTACTTCTTAAATAGTTAATTATTTTGTTTTGAGTATTCAAATTCAGTTTAGTTCAGTTATTGTATCACGTATACTCTGTTTTTGGGTTTTGTGCTTGACTAATTCATCACAAACACATGTTTAGCATTTGGATAGTTATTCCGCCCATGTCCACCCTTATTGTGGTGGCTGAGGATTCATAGTTTCTTTGAAAAAAGTTAGGGTTGTGAAATTATCGCTTTGTATCAAGAAGGAAAAAAAACTATTTTTAAAGTGTAAGATATGGAAACATTTGGGATGTGTTAGGAAACTTCAATATCAATTCCATGCCTTAGAATTGGAACTAAAGCAAAGTTAGTCTAAACTTTTAACTAAACATGACTCCAATTCCAATTCTAAAGCTTAAAATTAAAGTTCCCAACCGCACTTAGGATATCAAAAATTTGGGTTCCCATACTTTCAATAATACATATACTCCACCAACAAGGACTTACATGTTAGGGTCCTAGGGGTATCTTACCCAAAATGTATGTAGATACTTTATGGACATCTTATGCTCACAGCTCACTGAATGCCCACCTAAAGTCCACCTATTGCTATTTGTCTAGATTTACAGCATGTACACATACTTAAGTGCACTGCTAAGAATTTGTACATTTATGGAATTTTTCTACATAAAAAAATGATTTACATGGAATCATTTGACATGGAAATTTTTTCCAGAGAGAAACTAGGCTAAAATGAGTGAAATAATAATGCAATAGAAAACACCAAAAATGAAAATATGATATTTTGGTAATTTTCCGTAGGTAAAAGAAGTTCAATTAAACTATGGTGGATTGATCGGTAATGACGTTGATGCATACATATAACATATGAATTCTTATTTTCCATGTTGTACAAAGGAATAAACAATTTGGTAGGTCAATAAACCATTACATGTATGTCACTAGTTTGGTACCTTGAAAATGAATTAAAATTGTGCATAGCAAAAACATATCCTATCACAATCAAAATCACATATCTACACTTTTTATATTTCATTTCTCAAATTCTAGCTTATGGCCAGAAATATGAGCACTTCTTTCATGTTTGTATTATCGCAATCAAACTGCATTTGAAATCATAAAGAACATCGTTGGGAGGACACAAAGCTCACCAAAATAAATGTAGACCCAATCCAATTATATTAAGTTTTTTAGTGATACCTAAACTAAGTGTTCTCAGATACTTTATGGGAATCACATGCTCATCGGATTCCCACCTAAAGGACAAGTATTGTTGTGTGTCCATATATACAAAACGTACACATACTTGAGTGCACAAGCCACGATTAGGACTAATACCATAATTTACAAAAAAATCTGGTTTACTTGTTCAAAAAAAAAAGGACTTCTGGCATTCTAATAAACCTATAGGTAAATCTTCAAAACTCTGCTACTTTGGGAAAAGTGTAGGTATGCGTGCACGAATTAAAGAAATGATCTCTTCTTTTATGTCTTGCCATTCCAATGGGAGACCCATTTACATGAAGGGTCCTTTGGTGATACGTTAACATGGATGGCTGGATGTGTGTAGATCCTTTATGGGCTGCATATCTCATCAAATACCCACCTAAAGCCTACATGTTACTATTTGTCCATATTTACAGCAAGAACACTACTTAAGTGCACTGCCAAGAATTAGGACACTTTTATTTACAATACATGCATGTGGGCAACCAACCCACACAGAGTTGTCGAAAAAAATGAAACGTGTGGCATTTCAATCAAACTTTAAGCAGTAAAAATAAAGTGTGTGCGAATAGGGGCTTACTAGTTAGTTATCCTTCCAAAGTACGGTAATTCTGGACTTTTTAGCATTTCTATGTATAACTTATTTTACATAAAAAAATGCCCAAGATTGGATATTATTTTTCTTTACGCTAACTTTTCCCTTTCACATGAAATCCAAAAACGACAACCTTCCAACTTGTTTCATATGTGAAAATGTGTTCCTTCTAAGGAATTCAATTATTTTCCATGTATACCAGTCAAACGCAACCCTATATGCTTGTTTTGCATAGGAATCATGATTCCTAATACCGGCATATCTCACTTCATTTCAAAAAAATAAATGTAGAAATACCCAATGCTGTTTCTCCCACTACACTTTGGCAGGAATAACAAATGCTATATGAAAAAAAAAATACTCTAAGAAATAGGGTTGATTGATTGAGAACTGGATTGAACAACAAGTAGTTAGAATAACTAATTTGTCGACCGATCAATAACAATTAAGTGCGTGTGGTGGGTCTTAGTGTGTCTAGCATTAGATGTGGCACAAATTGGACTGCGTAAGCAACCAAAAATATATGTCATAAAACATGAGTTTGCAAATGTATTCAATCCAAAATAAAGTGAAGAAATCAAAAGAACGAATACCAAAGGAACATACAATATAATGAATTGAAAGCTATAGAAATCAATCAAAAAACTAAAAAGCACGTACCTTTAAAACCACCATGAGGGGTATAGAGAGAGGAGATTGAGAGGAACAGTATGCGAAGATAAGTTGCTGCCTCGAGCCCCTCACCTGGTCTTAAGCTTATGACCGTCGGATTTGCACCCATAACTGAGAATCTTATACAAAGAGAGAAATATATATATATATATATATATTATGTGGCGCTCTGTATAACTATAAAGAGTTGAGGAGGATAAACCCTAATTAACGCCGAATTTAACCGTCATGGAGTATTCCGTTACTTGCTCTGCTCACAACCGTTAAGTGCCTCAAATTTCATAATTTCTCTTTTTCTTTGCCACGACGAATCTCGTAGTGGGATTAATTTTTGTTCACGAAATTTTTAAGGCTATTCTGGTCACTCCCGGTGCACCCGCAATTTTTAGACATGTACCTTTAGGTGAAAATATTTGCCAAATTAAATATGTTTAGCATTCAGATCTCCATTATTTAAACAAACATGTGGTTTACAAGTTGTAATTACTTTGTAGACATACGAGTTGGGTTTGTATTGGCCATATCGGTTTTGTGTAAAACTACCCAATTGTTTTGGCTATATATATATGTCTAATTAGTTATGTGTCTTGATTAAATTAAAGCACGTATATCTGTTTTTTAATTGATTTTTTAAATATATATATATATTGTAATGTGTAAAGTAAAGTTTTATATATATATTGATCTTGAAGTTTACTGTTCTTATGTTTCTTTCAATTTCAATTTCGATTCAATTCAATTTCAATGTTAGTTCAATTCAATTTTAATTCAAGTCAATTATAGTGTTCTTATGTTTCTTTTCTAATATATGTCAGGATGCCTCCGAAAGATTTAGCTGCAAAGAAGAAATCTCGTGTAGAGCTGCGCGAGGAGCTCCATCTTGCCCTGCTGCATCAGCAGCAGCCCTCGCAGGCGCCCCAGGTCTCACAGCAGGCGGCCCAAGCCGACGGACCACCGATCTCAGCACATGAGTCGCCGGTCTTGCCGCTTGTTCTGCTCCTCCCTTCCGCTCATTTGACGACCGACAGCACTGGCCCCGCACCACCCATTCGCTGCACTTTTGCTACTACTCACGTGCTACTGAATAATTTTTCTTGTAATATACATATACCGCCGCCGGCGCCTCCTCAAGTAATAAGAGGAAATGAGTCGTACTTAGGAAGAAAATGGTGGCGATCACGAAAGAGAAGGGCAGGACCCCGGTGACCTACGAGGATTTGATTAGGGGGCCGCCCTTCTCAGTTCGCTCCCGATTCGTGACGGACCTCTCGGCTTATATAAAAGACCGATGTCCGATGCTCCATCCAATGTGGCAAGACCTTCCGGTGATAGAGCGGACAAGGTTGCTGGATTTTTTTCGGTAAGTTTTGTATTTTTCTTTATTTTTTATTGTTTATTATTGTTTGTTATTATTTCAAATTACTAATGTTTCTCTTTACTGTTTTGCTTTGTAGGTGAACTACGATATTGATCACCAACGTAGGGAGCTCACCAGCTGGATAGACGAGAAGGCCGCCAACCGTTTCAGGCAGTGGAAGTCTTCCTGTCACACGAACTAGTAGGAATTGGGATATTTGCCCCTTCCTGTCGAGTTCGCACATTGGCATGTGGAGTGGCAGTGATTGTGCAACCAATTCAGGGATCCCGAATTTCAGGTAAAATTAATTAATTTGTCTAACTTAATTTAAATACAATTAAATATTCTAACTGTTTGCATCTTATGTATCTTGCAAAGGCGGAGCAAGCAAATGAAGGCAGTTCAGGCCTCGACAAACAAGAGGCCCCACAGCGAAGGGGCCAGGCCTTTTGTAGCTCGGGCTGATAAGTACACGAAGAAAGGCGAGCAAGCTCCTCACGCGAAGACGTACATAGACATGTACAAGAAATTCGATCCTGAGGGCATGGTAAGTTTATTATTTATTAATTCATTACATTTATTACTAGTTATTTGTAATAAGAAATTCAATCCTTATACTTAATTATTTGTAATAGGAAATTCATTAATTATTTGTAATAAGAAATTTATTAATTATATTTATTGCTATTTGCAATCACGAGTTCAGCAGGCGAGCGACAAGGCGGTTACCTCGTTGATGACGAGTATGCCTTCGATCGAGGATACATCAAATGGCTCCTCGCCAGCCTCAGTCACAACCTCGCCGAGACTCTCTGTTGATGTAGAGTCGGGCTTATCGAGAGGGTGGTCGGTCCTTCGAGAGGGACCAAGGTTCCCGGCTTAGGCAGCGGCGTCGCCAAGTAGCCGAGGACGAGAGGAGCATCGCAGCCGGAGCCCTGAAACGCCGCGATTGAGGAAGAGTTTGCCAAACTTAGGGCAAATAAAAAGGAAATGGAGGAGCATCTTCAACAAGAAAGACGAGATCAGCAGGAGCGCGAGAGGGAACAGCAGGATCGAGATAGGGAGCGGCTAGAGTTCGAAGCGAGGGTATAGGCACAGCTTGCAAAAATGGCGAGGCAGATGAATATGAGGGCTCCACCATCCGATGGCTCCAACGCAGGATAGTTTTAAGTTTATTTTCTTATTGATCAATTTTATATGATTGTAAAGTTTTTAAAACAGTTTTGTAGGACATTGCTATAATTTATAAACGTTTTGAATATTTAATTGAATGCTTAGATATTTGAATGACTGAATGCTTAGATATTTGAATGTTTTGATATTTAAATGAATGAAAAATATGAACGATTGGGCAGGATGTTTGAATGAATGAAATTGGTTTGTGATGCAAGTTATTTGTATAGAAGTGCATTTGTGGGGTGCACACAGAAACATGTAATTTTTATTATTATTTTAATTCACTTAGGCGACGTAAGTACAATAAGTACGTCGCCCAAGCAAAAAACCTAGGCGACATAATTATTTAATTACGTCGCCTAAAGTCCAATCAAAGTCAACTCTGCTCTGACCTTAGGCGACGTAAGTACAATACGTACGTCGCTCAAGTAAGAAACCTAGGCGACGTAACTAGTTACCTACGTTGCCTAAGATCAGAGAAGAGTTGACTTTGATTGGACTTTAGGCGACATAGTTAAATAATTACGTCGCCTAGGTTTCTTACTTGGGCAACGTACTTATTGTACTTACGTCACCTAAAGTCCAGTCAAAGTCAACTTTGCTCTGACCACATAGGCGAAGTATGTATTTTTTACGTCGCCTTGGATTTTTTTTAAGCGACGTAATTAGTTGTTTATGTTGCCTATTACCTAGGGCGATAAAGCTTAGGAGATGTACTACGTCGCCTAAAATACGGGTGACGTATATGTATACTTGGGCGACGTACAATCTACGTCACCTAAGTGACCTTTTGAGGTAATGGCATTTGGAAAAGATTGGAAAAATACTTGCTTTAGATTCACATCATCAATGCCGCCAATGACATAGAACCGTTTAGACATACGGTCATAATGGCGTTCTAAGTCATCTTCTTTAATAAAACAGCACTTCATTCCCATGAATTCAGCACGTGTAATGTCAACGTGTTTGGTTGGAGTACCAACAAATTCAGCATAAATGGAACCCAAGAAAACATCAATAGTAGCAACATGTTAGAGTTGCAACTGTCAATATGGACTTATTGCTTCATACCAGTCTCTTAATCGTCCAACGAGTCGAGCAAGGAATCGTTTATAGACTGATTTAAGATCATAGTTTTCATTATCTGCTGTTATCCAGGCATTAAACTGAAAGAATTTATCATGCCAAAATTTTGGCTTGATATCATCTATAGTGAAGCGAACAAGGTTGTCATGCGCATTCGCTGCTGGTGCTGGGGTTCCTGAGTTGGTGACATTTGGCTCTGGGGGATCTTCAACCATTGGCTCAGTATTGCTTTCTTGTGGAGTGGTTCCTGAAGGTTGGGCTGAATAGAGCTCTTCAAAAGATGTAAAGAGATCTTCTGAGGTGGCTTTAACCTGGAGTCAATCAGAGAGAGCAAGGGCTCGAAGAAACGAGGATATTTGGTTTGCAGGTTGGTTTTCACGAATTTGAACTGTAAACATATCCATCGGTTTCGTGGAGGCACCTTGGATAATATCTGCAACTTCTGGAGGCTTAGAATAAGCTTCTAGTTGAGAAATGGGTGAGGTTTTTGAGACTTGGGGTGTAGGTTCTCTAATTGAGAGACCTCTAGATTCTCTGGTTGAAGGAGGAGGTTGAATGGTTTTAATATAACCATGTGGGTCAATGTAGGGGAGTTGATATTCGGGTGTAGGACCACGAAATCGAGGGTAATTTGATCTTTGGGGTCGTTAAGTGGGTTTGGGTGCTTGCGGTTTAAGAGTGATTGATGCCCAGGGAGGTAATCTCATTTTAGGAGGTTCATGCCAACGAAATTATCTTCCTTAAATATTTATACTAAGCCAATGGTTGGAGATATTCACACGCCATAAAAAGATCCTCTTCATCAGGCTAACCTACATAATTTCATACTAGGCCTCGTTTGGTTCACGGAAGGGAAATCAATTCTCTTATCTTTCCCATGGAGGTGAGAAAGTAAATTTCCAGCCAAATTTCCTTTCTTGTGTTTGGTAAAGCACGAAAAGTATTTAGGTAAGGATATTATTGTCTAAATTTTTTGTAATAAATGCTTAAAAATCACATGGGAAAATTAATCCCACGTGTTTTGAGAAGAATGGTTTTACCTCCTACTTTCCCTTCTCTCAGAAAAGTGTTTCCGAAATTTGTGTTTACCAAACAAGGGAAAAGAATGACTTTCCTTTCCCGAGTACTAAAATCCGTGAACCAAACGAGGCCTAAGAATTTTAAACTTTAGGAACCCTACGGAAAATTTCACTTTAAAAATAATGAAGTTAAAAAATCTTACTGTGCACCTCGTCTCTTTTTTCCAACATCATTTTCGCTCTTTTAATCTTCTTTTCCTCCTCTTCGCTACTCGCCAAGTCCAGTGCCACACCGCACACGTCCACTGTCACACCATCGGCGACCCTCCCACAATCTCACTGTCTACTGCTAATACTAACTATTAAAGTAAATTATTTTTTTAATATTAAGTATAATTTTATTTCTTAATTACTCGTATAATATTAGTTATATTTCTTAATTGAACTGTACAAATAAAGTAATATTCCTTTATTGGAAAGTTGTCCGTTGACGAAATTGAAATTGATTCGAACTTGTATCTCAACGACTCTTAAATCCCTATTTAAAGTCTTGATTTCTGCATAGATTCCTAGAGTCTTATAAGGAATAGACTAGATAGGAGTTGTTCTGACTATCAATTTTGCAACTACAAACCATAGTACAACATATATAGAAAGGATGGAGAGGATTTAGGGAAAAATTGAGAGAAATTAAGGAAGAATTAGGTAGAAGTTGAAGAAAAATAGAGTGCATTAGTGAGATTGATAGAGGAGAAGAAGATTGAAACGTAGAAAGAGAACTAGAGATGTAAAGAGAAACATAATTTTCGTATATATTTTCCTTTTTTTTTACAATACCATTTGACCCTCATTATATAGATGACCACTACGCATGGATGACCTCATAACCCTCATTATATGGATGACCTCATGCATTATCTCCCACTTCTCATACAACACACACTCACCATTCCTAATTTACCCTCACTTCTCACCACAATTACATTTATGACATTGCCTTCCCCTTAAAATCCTTGTCCGCAAGGATTGAAATGTGGATTACCCCTAGAAGCACAAGTCCACCTAGATCAAACACTACCCGGAAAAAAAATTGATGACAAGTTTCAATTGTATCTTCATGTAGCTTGTTAGACTCATATCGTTGATAAAAAAAACACCACCAGAATCATGCACAAATTCTAATTCTCCTCTGCCTTGCAAAGCCTTAATGGCGTATACTTCAATCATCACTCCACTCTCTGAATTCATTATATAATCATTCACTCCAATGGCAATGGTTACATGCTCAACAAGCTTTAAAATTCACCTATCTAATGATTCCTTTGCATTATAATTGCTACACTTGGAATATAACAGCTTTTGAACTAATATGAAACCATTTCCCAAGGGATTCAGTACAACATCCCTGTTTTTTACATAACCTGCCTTGTTTTGGAAAATAACAGTGGAATTACTATGGCTATCATCAATTTTCCCAATCATTCGATCACCAAAATCATCGATTATTAGCATGCTAGATCCGAACTTAGAGACTTTGGATTTGGGCTCATTACTTACCTCAATGAATATATTATCCTTGTGCTTTAGATCTACTTCCATTTTAATTTCCTTGAGTTCCAGATCAACTGATTTAATTCCATGCACCATGGGTAGGCTTGATTCACCAATCTCAGCAAGTTTAAGAAGTGTGTTCTCTGCCCTTATTGCAAGCCCAACTAGAGTTCCAAGTATACTTCTGCTGTGCAGATTTGTTGGCAAGGGAGGAGTAGATCATGAATCATCCTCTAGATCTAAAGGATAAGGAAGCTCACCATTTGGATCTAGCTTCTTCCTAAGCCATTCAAATTGTTGCTCCATTTTCAACAGGAAAGCCTCAAACGAGGCTTGTTTAGCTCCAGTTTGCTCCTTCAATGCAGCGACACCACTATCGGCCATGGTTTAGCAGTGGAAAAGGTCAGAGAATTGTTGCTCTAATACCAATTGTCAGGAACATACCAGATAGGAGTTGCTCTGACTATCAATTTTGCAACTACAAACCAGAGTACAACATATATAAAAAGGATAGAGAGGATTTAGGGAGAAATTGAGGAAGAATTAGGTAGAAATTGAGGAAAAACAAAGTGCAACCGTGAGATTGATAGAGAATAATAAGATTGAAACGTAGAGAGAGAACTGGAGATGTATAGAGAACAAAATTTTCATATATGTTTTCCTCTTTTTTTTTTAACAATACCATTCGACCCTCATTATATAGATGACCACTACACATGGATGACCTAATGCATTACCTCCCATTTCTCATACAACAACCACTCACCATTCCTAATCTACCCTTACTTCTCACCACAATTACATTCATGACAAGCCCTCATAAGTTTAAGTGGCTAACTTTATTGTACATTTTTTTATATAAATGATTTATTGGGCAACAATAGGAATAGGTAGTGGGAGGGGAGGGGAGGGGAGGGCATCCATCAGAGACATGATATGGTGTAAATATGAAGTCAACGAACCCCCAAAAATCCATATGGAAAGTTTGAATGACCTAAACATTGACAAATTTAGAAAACATCGTGCAATAATTCCATACAGATTATCCATCAAATTAATAAACCACAAAATCAACAAGCCAAGGAGAAAACACATTATTTATTGTAACAATACAAGTTCTGCATATACAGCCTAACTGTGTTTTCATTTACCTTTGTAGTCAGGTGGTATCAGTTGGTGCTACTATTAAGCCATTTACAATGCATCCGATCTCTACAGATTGATATCTCGGAATTCTTCATTACCAGGTAACCATGTCCAACGATTGTTGAGCTCTGCAAGCAAAATTGAAGTCCAAATTTTACTTAAAAATGTTAGAAGGAAGAAATGCCTAAAAAAGATATGGTAATACAAATTTTAGGGAACCAATGCCTTGAAAGGATAGTCAGAAATTTTGTTTCAGGTGCTAGAGTACTTTTGGGGAGCTAATAACCAGCAGTTTAATTTAGGGAAATGATATTAGCACTCCACTTTTGTCCTAAGGCACTCCACTTTCGTTTTTAGTGACACTTATATATGCCTTTTGGGACACTTTTTATGTCACTAAAAATAAAAGTGGAGTGCCTTAGTACTAAAGTGGAGTGCTAATAGCATTTCCCTTTAATTTATTCCAGTAAATGTGATCCGATTAATTCAAAATTGCATTATACAAAATAAACCAGCTGACCCTCACTACTTGAGAAACTAAACACAAATCCAGATTGGACTTCCATCCCAAATTAAGAGTCCTTATACCTTCTTCAGATATCCCAAAGTAGGAGTCCAATTTCCTTCTTACAACTTAATGTATCATATCTCCCGTAGTACACAAACTTTATTCTTGACTATTGTTTATGTTGAAATTAGTGCACTCTTAAAAACATGTGAACGTAAAACTAAACTCTTAATTTGAGACGAACAGAGTATTGTTTTTTCAATTAAAATATAATGTTTCACCCATCATTCATCAAGGTGTGAATTGGGGGAAATTGGGGTGAAGCATACTGGAGAGCAAGGTAGTCAATATCGCGTATCGAATGCGTATCGTTTTACCAAAAAATAGTATCGCGTATCGTGTATCGTAACGTATCGTAAGATACACTTTGATTTTGGTATTCATACAAATATACATTTATATATAAAAAAATGCATGCATACGTACATCAAATATACATATAAATAAAAAATATTAATATTTTATACATATTTTATTAAATATTAAAAAACCCAATATGAAAAATTAATAAACTTTTAAATAAATAAAGTCTATATTAACATAAAATCTTCTTTACTAATAATATTTTAAATATATAATAAAATATTGTGGCCCTTTAATTTAATGCCCTGATCTTTCTCCACTTTCAACTTTTTATTTTATACTCATTAATTATGTCAGAAAAAGAAGAAAGCAGGTGTAGGTCGGTTCTCTCTCTCTTTCTTTCTATCTATCTTACTATCTATACATACTTCATATATATCTTCCTTCCTTTTCTCTTAATCTCTTCCACCGACATCCTCCATTTTCTTCTTCTTTCCCCAACTCGCTGTCGACCCCCTTGCCGCCGGCAGTAGCAAATCAGGTTTTCTCTCCCTGCTGTCCGGAACGCCGTTTCTCTCTCTGCTTCTATCGTAATTTTTTTTGGGGCTCAAGGTTCGAATGAGTTATTTTTTTTGGGCAAACCAGGTACACTCTCTCCTCAACTTTGTTTTACGAAAAAAAAATCCCCAAAAAACGTCTCGTACGATACACAGATCTCGCGATACGTTAGTGTGTATCGCACGATACACTGTGAAATCCGATACGTAGTCCGATACGCATCGTTTTACCTTCGAGACGATACGTATCGTGTATCGTACGATACTAACTACGTTGCTGGAGAGGAGCCCAATCCTAAATGGCAATATTCAAAATATCTCAAACACAAATAAAAATAAAAATTAGCATTCCATATTTATGCTAAGATGCATATGCAAACAAACTGACGTAATGATGGCCACTTTAAATAGATGATAACAAGCTTACCCAATGATGCGAATGCAGGCAAACTGACGTATTCAGGACAAGAGCTTGTTGCAGAAACCATGCCACTTTGACTTGTAGATGCATTCACACAGTCCCGAGGCTGTAAGGAAATTGAGTTTTCAAAGTCCGCGCCAAAAGGTTCAGGTAATGGGGATTGGGGAAACTTAGAAAGTGTACAAAATATCACGACTAAATATCTTTAAAGACCCAAAACAATGCAATATAAATTAAATTACATGATTTGCTATGCTACATATTCCCAATAATAAGATTCTAACCCAAGGGGTTGCCACAGCGGTAAGGGCGAATTTGGGACTGTGCGGGTAGGCGCACGGTCTCAGGTTCGATTCCCGCTGCGTAAAACTTTTCTTGGGCCACTGGGGGGCGTCTCCCGGTCGAGCAAACCAGGGCCTTATGGGATTAGTGGGGGTGGGGCCCCGATACCCATGGTTATCAAAAAAATAAAAAATAAAATAATAAGATTCTCATTAGCCATCGGTTAAGAAAAGTCTAACCGTGAAATCCTTATAAAAGCACAATCGAACTTCCTCCAGGGCACCTTTCAAGCAAATCAGTTGGGGTGTTGTATGGAAAGCATTTTGAATGGCAGATATAATGCCTCCTAGAGGATACTTCTCGGTGTTTGAAGGTACGTATCCAGCTTCAAATAGAACTTCCTGTGTTTCACATTTGCAACAAACAAGTTCTTGGTAAACTCCTTTAAAGCAAATTAAAATCAAAAGACAATATGACTCATATTAAGATGAAAAGGAAAAAATTTAAATCAGGATGTCCGTGATCATGACAAGAAATAGAGGAGTTGCGCTGATCTTTCAACTTTAGCACCTAACAAATATCTCAGATGGTAAGGGAAATGCTCTGTAAATGTTTACGTAGAGTCCTATACATCCTCCAAAGAACAGAATGTTAATGAGGAACCAAGAATTAAATGCAAAGGTGAATAAGTAACAAAATTAAGGTTAAAATTGGTCAAAAGAAACAAACAAGTTTCACAATATCTAAATTAGGTTTCTCACATATAGTGAGAATACAAGTACGGTTTGTTTAAATTTGTGGCATCAATATCCAAGGATGCATTAGACCCTCCAATCAACATTCACTAGGATACACTATGGGAGGCAAACCAAAGAAGATTTTATGCGCTTGTGGAGAAAAATGGCTAAATTCCAGAAACAGAGACAATATAGTCAAATTCAAAGTCACTATTCATATCATTATATGAGAGGACAGCCTAATCTGAGAAGTATAGCAAGTGTAAAGTACTGCAAACATCTTACCGTGACATTGTATTTGAAATAGAGATTGAGGGTTGCCAAAAAATAAGTGTATTCGTCTTTAAAAACTGGAAAGGAACAGGTTCCATGTTTTTCTGCAAAAGAAGTGGAAACAAGTAAGGCAAAATAATAATATAGAGGGAAATATGCAGCTTGTTATCCTGGATATATATAGTAAAAAGCTGTCAATCTAAAAGATCTTTTGCTTCAAATCTTTGTAAAGCTAATTATGACCCTTCCTAATAACATTCAAAATGTGTGTTCTTACCAGATGACATTACAAAAATGTTCAACAAATTTCAGTTGTCAATCAATGAAGGGAATAAGCATGAATGAATTTCCATTATGATTAAAGAAATAATAAAACAATTTGCAGTGTCTAAAAAAGTTAACATTCACTGCAATCAGTAGTAACACGCAAAAGCTAGTTTATGATTTCCTGCAACATGCAAATGAATCTTGGATGTCACATTAACCATTCTCAATGTCGCATATATAGCTTAGACATACACATATGTCACAGATATGCAACACCTCAACTACAACTTAAGGAAAAGAGACTAAGTATATATCACGTAATAAAAGCACAAGAGGAAGATAATTACCCCACTGTCAATGCAAGTTTTCCCATTCAGCCATGACATGAAAATAAAGGAGGAATAGTTAGTCAAAAACATGATATCATATAAAATCTAACTGAGCTCCCAATCAGAAATTTACCTCATGAGCCCAAAATAGTCCTTTTCCGCCACTGCAGGTCTTTGATTTACCACAACTCAAGGATGGCCAATACTCCTCTAGGGCACCGAGCAGTGTTGAGATCTACAAGTTGAAGAAACAAACATGGTTGGACAAAATAAGAAATCATAGTCGAATCTAAAAAATGTATAGAAGACTCAGAAAGTAATACCAATTTTAATTAATGGAAAGGCTTGTAGTAGTAGAGAGTTTGTTTAAATAAAAGAGTAGCAACTTAATTTCGAATGGGAAACCAACTAATGAAATGGTTGAACTTGAATATAAGATATTGAACAAACAAATCCAATATTCACAATATCTAAATAAAACTGCCTAGTCAATATCCCTGACATTTAGAAAATTTCTTTTTTTTTTTGGCAGCACAATAATCTTCAAAAGCCTAGTTTCCATTACGTTGATCTCCTCACAAAATTGAATCACATACCAATGGAAGGAGTATGTACAAAGTACAAACAAAAGCACAATGTACCTCTTTCTCATCAAACTCTGATTCGGTGCAACATGAGGGCCACGTTCCATCATTGTAGTCGGGCCACAATCCATCTGCATTGTGACAAACATTATTTAATAAAATAATTTCATCCAGATAAATAGATCATCACAGAAGCAGGAAGAGGTGGAGCAGAAGAATGCAACAGTTATCAGGGAGCAAGGTGTGCAACATTTCAAGTTTTACTAAAAAGATAATGTGAGTCATGTGACTTACTTCACTATTCTGAAGTCTAAACTTGCTCTACGAAAGAATAACAGAAGAGTTTGACTTACGGATTGTGAAATGGGTTGGGGAATTCTCTCTGCATAAAATGGAATATAAATAGATAATAAGTTTCTTGTCACCGAGTTTCAAACATTACAAAAGAAGACACATACAAAATGTTAAACAAAGAACAATAAAAGGATGAGGAGACACTAAATGAATGCACAATAGAAAACATGAAAACAATGAAAAATTACAAGTAAGAATATGATAGAGCAAAATATATCACATAAATAGAATTATCTATAGTTCCTTCTTCAAGTTACTCACATTTTCTATGGTCGCTACATTTATTAGTCTAGTACTTCAGTTAGCATCTCCAACAGTGTCCAAGTAGAAGTGTGGAGCAAATGCTTGTTGATCATCATCATATGGTTGGTGGACCATTTGTGATGAAAACCAAAAGAAGCACGATAATATTTCATATCGGAATATAAGTTACATGTATACAAATATATAACTGGACATAACCAGATTCCAATTGTCATCCTACTCAATTCATTAATATTGGTGGTTGACCCAAAAGTCAAGTGGCATCTACTAAAATACTGAACTCACTTGACAAAAAAAAAGGCAAAAAAGTTGGTACCAAGACCTAACTAACTGGACAAACTTTTGGCGTGAGAAAATATGAGATTCTATTATCAAGTACCTGATTTGCAGAACTAATCCTACTCGTGGTTATTATCTTCTAACTTTCCTAGCCCTGATAATGCATTCTAGGAGGCTTCTTATAATTGTATTTAGATGTCAATTTGAATTTGAATGTGACTATTTCTATTCCTGATGGTTGACATTAACAGTTTAACACTAATGCATTCTAAAAAGTTAGAGATGTTATATTCACAGTCTATAGAGGTTTTCTTTCTTTCTTTCTTTCTTTTTCTTTAAACCCTCTGACCCCAAAGTAGGGCATTAGAGTATTCTCATTCCAAAAACAAAAATATAATAAGAGGGACATGACAGAACCCCACCTCCAAGGCTGAAACAAAAGAACGAAGCCATTAACAAACTTAGGCCATCTCCACCAGCAATGTCAACAAGGTAAAAATGGCTATTTTCTGTCTCCGCTGCAATATTTAAAAAGCCAATAGTGTAGGCTAAATGCTAAAGCTAAGTTAAACTTAGCTCCTGACAAACATTGTGTCGCCCCACTCTAACATGCTTGGGCGACACAATGTGCATCTTCCCAAGTTAAAAATTTTGGTTTGGGCAACGCGATATTGGCTCAATGATGAAAGATTACTTTCTCTGGTTACAGTTAATTAAATTTATTTGATTAACAAGCTGAACAATGTATATATATACTAGAACCTGTGGCACATCACACACGTAATGTATTACCTGGCGATTCCTGATATTACGTAGACTTTTAATTTAGTAATATTTAATTTTCTTTTCTAACTGGTATTTTAGTAATTTAGTAGATACACCAAACATTCCGATGCATATATTGCAAGCATAAATAATCAACATTAGCCAATAGGCATATTCTATGCGTGTGCAACATGACATTTAGTAATTTTTCACAAAATGACACCTAGTCTAGTGGTAAGCATACGCTTTTTATGGTTAATGTCTCGAGTTCAAATCTTTTATTTAATATTATTTTATAACAATGTTCGGTGCTGCGAGAGAATACTTTAATAACTTTAGGGTGGAGATATTGGCACCCAACAATACTTGGTAATACTTCTACTTTTATTCAGTCTTTCACAACTAAGTAAGTCTGTTACTTGGTTTTCCAGAGCCGAGTATAAGTTTGTATAGGTGGTACTTGACAACCGAGCAAGGCATTATCAAGTTTATACCCGATTCTTCGCAACCGAATGAAAAGTAGATATCAAAACTTCCAAAATATGTTTAATATATAATGTGTATATATATATAGATATACAAATAATTACAATAAAAGGCAAAAACATGAAGCAGTGAAGTTAAAAAAAAATGAGTAGGAAAAAGAGTGTACCCTCGGCAGCAAGCATTTTTGGAGCAGCATTTGCTAGTTTTGCTACAGTAGGTGCCAGGCCATTGAAGAGCTAGAGCAAAGTAATCGAACTCTCTCTGTACTTTATTATCTGCTTGTAGGAGTACCCCATCACCGTTGATCTCATGGATACAGAAGGATTCGATGAACAGGATCAGAATCTGTAGAGAGAGAATCGTTAGAGTGGAGAGAGAAATAGTCATCGATGGATTTGGGGGTTTTGTGATTGCGTGCTGCTATCTGTTCTAAGTGAGAGTGAGGCCCATCTGTAGAGAAGAGGACTTTATGCTGTTACATATAAAAGTCGCAGGCAGGTAGCGTGAATCACTAAAATTGTTCGTTAGGGCAACGCGAATATAATATTATCCATGGGATATTCTGTCGCTCAAAAGAATTTTGTGGTGTTATTTTGACACTAATATATATTTAATAACACTTTTTCTCTCACTATCATTTTTATCAAATTTTTTTTATTCATCAACACTCACACTACTTTTTTTAACACTCTCATTTCAATATACATAAATTAATAATTAATTATAATTAACCATTAATCATTAATCTTCCTCCTCATTCTTCTTCTTCTTATTCTTAACAATGGTTTCTAAAATTTTACATTTATTTACCCTTAATTCAACACAAACTAATTATAATTAATTATTAATTCTTCTTCTTCTCAATAATGATTTTTAAATTTTTGCATACATCTACCCTTAATGCAATACAAATAAATTCTAAGTTATAGAGAGTGGTAGAGAAGAAAGAATTGAAGGTTCTTATTCAACTCGTATCATATTTTAACTCTCGATACCTTACATCGACCTTTAACAACCGAGTATTGAGAATAATTTCGGTTCCTTATGACCAGGGTTCATCCACTTCCTCGGTCATTACAACCGAGGTATTCTGGAGTATATTTTCAGCTCTCATAACCTTACATCGGTCTCTAACAACCGAGTATTTTGGATAATTTCAATTTTCTAGAACCAAAATTCATCAAATTGCTCGGTCTCCTAGGACCGAACAAGTGCGCCAATTTTGGTTTTCTGTAACCGAGGTAACCTGTTATGATGCTCTAATTCGTTTTGTTGGTACAATTTTTTTGTTGATATTAACTAAAGAAAATAAACATTAAACATAATAAAAACAAACACATCTCTCTTTCATTAGATTTTTCTACCTGATAATCCTTGATTCGTTTTTCTCTATCATTCTCTACAACTTAAGTTTTTTTTATGTTACATCAATGGAGATTTTGTGTATTTTTGTGAGTTACTTTTGAATTTTTGTTGGCTTTTAGAATGAACTAAATGAGATAGAATGAGTTAATTAAATCTGAATTTTTGTTAATTAATAACCATTGAGTAAAAATCATAGAGAAGAAGATGAATAGTAATTAATGTTAATGAGTGATTAGTTGGTTGAAAATGATTAATTGGGTGGGGTGGAAATAAAAGTTTAGACCTTTTTTTTAGTGGGAGTGAAATCAAGAAGTTTGTGGGGGGAGGCAATAGCACCACCCTAAATTAATAGTGATTTTTTTCTTAAAGAAAATATACATTAAAAATAGTACAAGAGCAATTGAAAAATCCTTAAAATCTTGTTCCAATTCTTCCTATATTTTCCTTATATTTTAAAAATTCCTAAACTTATTTTTAAATATAAGAAAAAAAATTGATATTGTCTTGGTAGAGGATTTAATGATCAAATGAAACAAAAAATAGCAAAATAATATTAATAATAACAAAAAAAAGTAAGGTCAAATGTTCAAATATCATTTCATAATTAAGAAAAATAAGGGTGTCTATAGTTCATTGCGAATGAATTTGAGTTCATAGTATTACTACCGATTCTTCTTAAAGTGAGCATGGTTAAAACTCTTATTAAAAATAAATTTAGATAATTGAACACCTAAAGTGCTACACATAGTCGAGATGGGGGTGAGAAAACCCATCACATAATTAAGTTTGATACACGGGAATCCTATTTTCCTTCCTCTTTTTTCATGATCGTCTATTAGATATATTTGTGTTTTGCTTGTATAAAAAGGCGAATGGGTCCTTGGGAGGGAAAAAAAAAATTGCTCTACCTTCTTCTAAAAGGAAAAAAGGAATTAGGGTGTCAATGGGCCGATTTCTAAAGTTTCTCTTTCATTTTTCCTCTAGAGGGGCCTTTTACATCAGGCCTACGAGATATAGAGCCCAACCCGAATCTTTAGGCACTTCAGTCTTTATTTAAAGACTAGTCTAGATCTTGGATTACACAATTTTCTTCAGGAAATTAATCATTTTGTACATCTGCCCCACATGTATTATATGATTTAAAATGAAAATCTACTTGACTCCAGTAAACTAGCCTTGAAGTTATGAATTCAAGTCTGTCGTTGTGTCATCCCAAACTTGAGATTATAAAGTTTCTTGTCAAATCATTCTTACTTCAAAATAAGCCAATTATATAGGCCCTTAAAAATTTTGAGCTCAAGCCATTTTTCTACTTATTTCTTCTTCTTCTTCTTCTTCTTCTTCTTCTTCTTCTTCTTCTTCTTGTCTTTCGAAGGAGAGGAGAGAGGGGAGGCTCAAATCAAATTTCAAACACCCCTATTTCCACAAGGAAAAAAAAGAGGTTAACATAACGTATAACTGACATCCATCTGCTTGTAGGGCCATTTTCTTTTTAAATCTTCTGGATTTCAAAATCGAACTTGTTAAAATATTTTAATTGAAACTTGAACCATGAACATCCTTTTTCTTCTTATTTTTAATTCAAGCAGAAGAATGATATTCCTAATGCTTGATCTTTGCAAATGAGGAAGAAACTCAGTATGTCAAAGTTCGATCGGTGGTGGAGTGACACAATATTGCTAACATTTTTTCAACTTGATCAACTAGTAATGGAGGCCGAGTAAATCTTTAAACCGTAAGCAAATCTCCAAGATTTCGAGTCATCCACCTAAAGATGCAGCCAGAACATCCCACGAGATTTTTTTTTTTAAACCAACTTCCCACAAGATTTATGCAGTTCTTGTTCACATATTCCTGTGGTTTGACAAAAGTATATGGCAATACTGTACCACCAAGCTTAATCATTTCCAGTGATATATGGCGTCAGTAAGTTCACCAAATCATTTGTACAGGATAACATACTTGCACTCAATTGCATTCAGTCTAATTCTCAACTTAAAATATTTTTTTGATTACTACTGCTAGAATAACTTAAAATATTTGTACAGGATAACATACTCGCATTCAATCTTCCATCTTTCTTTATATTTTGTGGAAAAAAAATTCTTCACCAGCACCTAAACAAACTTTTTTCATGGAAGAAGTTAAAAAGCATGAGTTAATCTCACCGCATCTCTCAACTTACTTTCCATATTCTCACCTTTTTTTTAGCAATTGTACCCAAATAAATTGTTTTTCTTTTTATTTTCTATATTGATATCAAACGGAGTAATGATTATTTTTATTTATTTTTTGGTTTACAAACTTATAATGATTTCAATAATATAATTAAATTAGAATATAGTTTGGTAAGTGACTCTGATGTAGGAAACAAACCAAATGATATGAGTTAGAAATGAAGCATAGATGCATGTAGTGACAAAGGAGATATGGAAGCAAAAACAAACAATTTTTCTTTAATCCATTTGAGTCAGCTGGTCAGGCCGGGCCAGTTGTTAATTTGGTTAGCCATGTGAAATGAGTTTGTGGCCATGTGTTTCTTAGCTGCAAAAGGACAAAGTTAAAAATGTAGATAAAGAAAAATTCCTCTCTATAGTAAATTTGCTTATAATTTTCACTACCAAATGAGGGAAAGACCAAGTAAATGATTAGAGTCAGCACTGGGTGTTGTTTGGAATCTTCACCTATTTTTCCCCTCTATTTCATTGGCTATTCGATTTCCCCCCTCAGTCTCCAGAAGGCATATATGGAAGAATCACATATTAATTTATGTTAAAGTTCAAACGGTTGAATGGATGAAATCTATGCATCGTACTCAAATTTGAGTTTCATCGTGTTTTTCGAATCATTTAAATCTATCAATTGCTTATATAAATAAAAAATAAAAAAGAAACTACTTGTTTTTAAATTAATTGTATTTTTTTATTTTCAATTAAGTTTTTGGTCTTGAAAATGTTCACAGTAGGCAAGGGCACACAAACCTGGCACTTCTAAAATTAGCACAATTACTATATTAGAAATAAAGTTAATTAAATATGGAATATTATTACAAAAAAAGGTGTATCCATCTGCAAAATACTATGTTAAATAAAAAATTAATATGAAACATTCAATTTAAAATTGCTCCCACACAAAAACTTTTACGGAATTGAGCTAAAATATGAACAAGGAGCCAAAAAGTATAAAGTATATACGCGGGGGCAAATTTATTTGTATGTAGCAACTAGTTTAAATTTTTTGATATTTTATTATTAAATTTTCTTATAATATATATATATATATATATATACATATATTAACTATTTTGCCATTCTTTAATTTTAAAACCATCGGATAATTCTACTTTTAACCTCAATCCCTGTTTCTATGTATCCATTCATATAGGATCTGTATTGCTTTTGATTTTACTTTTCCTCTCGTCCTTTTTTACATTATTCCTTTTCCTTTCAGTTGAAATCTAGGAATCCTAAGTTTTTTATAGGTTGCATGAAAGATTATTTTGGTCGACTTTATTAAGTGATTAATTTACTTATAACTTTCCACATGTTTTTATATCATGAACATTCTAGATATTTCAAAGAATTACTTAAAGAATTAGAGACATTAATGATTACACGACGAAGAATTAAACATGATATATCTTCTTTATTTTCGTTATTCTTTAAAGGCATCTTACATTAAGAGAGTAAAATCAAATAATTATAAAACAAAAGTACGACACCCCGGAAAAAAGTATTTTAATTAACAAATACATTCGATTCTTTCTTCTTCTTTTTTTCTAACGGTTAAAATTTCTGAACCAATTTAAACATATTTTGATTATTATTTTTTTGTCCAGTTAAAGGCATGTCACTCGTAATAATATTTTACTTACACCTGACTTCCGAAATTTATATCTCATAATGCTCTAATTCTTGCATCACTAAGCTTATTAAATTAAATGGATAACAAAAGGAAACATCAATCTTTATCCTTAAAGCTTTAATTACCGTTCAAAAGTTTGGTGCTTTTGCGGCAGAGATCACACTTTCAAAAAAAATCCACTGTGTTTTTAATCATGAAAGCTCCCTTAAAAGAATATTTAAGGTAACGTTGGTTCTTAAAAAAAATGTAACGTTAATGTAGTCTAAAGGGGTCGTCATTTGAGTCTAAATTTGATAACTCTATCCTAAGTAAAGTTAATACGACCTTTTATTTTTATTTGCCAAAGTATTAATGTTAGTGTCAAATTAGCAAAGATTAATGTTAGTGTCAAATTAGCAAAGATTCAACTTTTATTTAAGTGCTCTAAAAAGGACCGTAAAATAAAATACTAAACATTATTAAATCAAAAATAAATAAAATCTCCAATTCTTCCGACCAAATAAAAACATTTAAATAAATCACCTTGACTTCAAAAGACAAACACAGAAAAATCAATTAAATCTCAAATTATTCAATATCTGATACATGGAAGCCTAGAAACATTAAAATTAAATGGAGATGAATCGAAACGCATATGAGATTAAAATTACGAACGTTAAAAAAAGCTCTGTTTTTCATGTTAGCCTTTTATTTCATACATTAGCCTTTTCTTTCAAAACCTATGATATACAAAAAAACATAACCCATACCTTCATATTCATAAAAAACTAAAGCCTATTGGTAATTTATTATAATGAAAAGTTGAGGCTTGGCAAATGTGGCGTTGTCCTAAATTCACTTGCCATTGTCCTAAATTCACTTGCCAATAAAAAAAAAGGTTTTATTTAATTAAATTTTCTGTTTTACATAAAAACAGTTTTTATTTAATTAAATTTCTGTTTTATCTTAAAAACAGTTTTTATTTTCCTTAAATTTTCTGTTTTACATAAAAACAGTTTTTATTTAATTAAATTTCTGTTTTATCTTAAAAACAGTTTTTTATATTTAATTAATTTTCTGTTTTACTTAAAAACAATTTTTATTTTAATTAAATTTCTGTTTTAATTAAATCAGCATGCTAAAGAAAATTTAAATATTAGTTATATAATTGTTTTACTCACAATTATTTATATTGTTAATTATTTTATTTAGTATGTTATAAATTGAAAGTTGCCATGATGATGAAAAATCATGCGCATTATAATCACTATAATAAAATATTTTCATACAGCATCGAAAATGTGACCATTACAAATATTGATTTCGAAATTTAATTCATATTCCTAAAACATAATTAATACGGATGTACTTATAATTGTGTAATATTTTATCTTTTTTTTTTAAGATGGCCGACCCAACTTGACCCGAATTTGACATTGTGGACTTAGAAGGACTTAAGTACCATGGGTGGGTTTCTGATGTAGAAACTGTTTTTGTGGCTAAAGAATACTCGGCTATACTTACTGACCCCAAAAACCCCACAAACAACGGACCGTCTGATAAGGTGAAAGCAACTATATTAATATTTCTAAGGAAACATATTGACCCCAACCTACGTTGGGAGTACCTTCAGTTGAAGACACCTAAAGAATTATGGGATGCTCTTAAGGGACATTTTGGGAACATTCACGACACTTTGCTCCCAGAATTAACCGTTCAGTGGAATGAAATCTGATTGCTTAACTATAAAAGGGTTAACGACTTCAACAAGGACATGTTGCGCCTAAAGGCACGTCTTAACTTTTGTGGAAAGGACCTCACAGAAGATGATATGATTCAGAAGACCCTTTCCACTTTTCCTACTTCAGCACTTATACTAGCGAACCAGTATAGGCTCGAGTATGATAACAAAACAATCACAACATTCAATAAGCTGATCAATCTACTGCAAGTGGCTGAAAGGCATAATGAGATTCTTTTGAACAATAATGTTAGGCCCGTCGGGACAAAGAAAATTTCTAAGGCTAACTACGGTAAGATGAACAGTGGAAAGAACCCAATGCAAGGGGGTTGGATGTGTTGATCCCTACCCACGTGGCAACAAGGTACAACGTGGAAAGGGACGTGGGAGTCGTGGTGCAGGTCGTGGAGGCTCTTCCAAAGTATGGAGAATAAATGATATTATTGGCAGTAGCGGTCAGGGAAATAAGGTGAAAATACACCTAAAAACCCTCCGGTCAAAAAGGAAAGAGTTGGCAATGAGCCATGTTACAGGTGTGGAGTTGTTGGGCACTGGTACAAGAACTGCCATGCAAGCGCTAAAGTAGCAGCGAGTTACAAGAAATATTGAGAATTTAAAGAACAAGAATCTCATTTTATGAATGAAGAAGATAATGACGTTGATGTTAACTTCACAATCACAGACTTTAGTGGCAAGAAAGAATTTGCTCAGTCAATGGATACACTCGATTTTGACTGATCTGCTTTATTCACTTTATTTTTTAAAATAAGGCATATGGCATAATTCTTAATTAGACAATAATTTTGTCTTAAAGTTTATGATTGATTGAATGGATTAGATTTCTGAACAAGATATTGGATTGATTATTATTGGTTTTGTTAATTAAATTTCGGACTTTATTATGATGTATTTGATATATATGTTCGATTTTTTGTCCATGGTTCGGATTTTATACTCGATTTCATTATTGTAGGAATGACTTGAGGAGAACTTGAATGTTTAGTTGATAGTGGAACCACCCACACTATTTTAAGGAATAGGCAATTATTTGTTGAATTAATAGCCCATAATTCCTCTGTAACTACAATGATCAGATCATCGCAAGTAATAAAAGGGCGAGGTAATGCCAAATTTTTGTTGCCTAACGGTACATTATTTAAAGTCATAGACGATCCGTATGCACCAAGAGCAACCCGAACCTTACTGAGCTTCAAATATATTCGTGACAACGGTTTTCATATAGAAACTCATTGTGAGAATATAATAGAATACCTTTATATTACATCTAATGAATGTGGAAGAAAACGCATCTTAGAGAAATTAATGAGCCGGTCTAGTGGACTGTACCTCACTATTATTCGGATTATTGAATCGTACGCTGTCACCAATAATGAAATGTGGGACACTAACTCATATAGGCTTTGGCATGACCGCCTAGGACATCCTAGTCGTGACATAATGATCCGTATTTTAAAGAACTCATACGGACATCCCTTCTTTCAAGTAAAAAATAAAATGGGAAAAAAATCGTCACGATGCAAGGTGTCGATTCTAATATTGTTCAAAAATATAACTTACCTTCTAAAGTACCAGAAACATTACGACCCTCCCATTATGCCTCTTTAACTGCGTCAAAAGCACATCAATCATTTTGCAGAGCCTGTTCTTTAGCAAAAACAGGATCGAGATCTTTCTATGCTAAAGATACAAAATAAATTATTCCATTCTTACAAAGGATACAAGGAGATGTATGTGGACCTATCCATCCAGAATGCGGACCATTCAAGTACTTTATAGTTCTGGTGGATGCATCGACACGTTGGTCACACGTTGCATTATTGTCCACAAGAAATGCTGCATTTGCAAAATTCCTAACACAGATTATACGTTTAAGGGCTCACCACCCTGATCATCCTATTAAGTCTATGAGGCTTGATAATGCTGGAGAGTTTACATCAAAAGCATTTGGTGATTATTGCATGTCTATTGGGATTGATGTAGAGCATCATGTTCCCCATGTGCATACACAAAATGGTTTCGCAGAAGCCACCATCAAAAGATTACAGATGGTAGCCAGGGCACTGGTTATGCGCACCAACTTGCCTATATCTGTCTGGGGCTATGCAATATTACACGCAGCTTTACTTATTCGTTTCAGACCCATTGTCAACTAGCCATTTTCTGCGTACCAGTTGGTCATTGGATATGAGCCTGACATTTCACACTTATGCATAGTTGGTTCAGTAATATATGTGCCAATTGCGCCCCCACAACGCAATAAAATGGGTCCCCAGAGACGACTAGGCATTTATTTGGATATGAATCCCCAACAATTATTCGCTATTTAGAACCTTTGACAAGCGATCTCTTTACCGCTAGATTTGCGGATTGTCACTTCGATGAGATAGTCTTCCCGTCGTTAGGGGGAGATAAGAAAAAGGATTTTTCAAGGGAACGACAGGAATTATCATGGTTTGTTCCCACCATGTCTTATTTTGATTCCCGCACTTCACAATGTGAAAGTGAAGTGAAAAGAATAATCAATCTTCAGAACGTAGCAGATTCGATGCCTGATGCGTTTACTAATATCGCAAAAGTGACGAGATCACATATACCAGCTGCAAATGTGCCTGTAAGGTTAGAAGTCCCCGACAAGGGGCACGGTGTCGCAGATAGAGATACTACAACCACACTTAGTGGAGGTGTGATTAAGGCCGTGGCTCCCCAAAGGAAGAGGGGGAGGCCACTCGGTTCGACTGATACTCACCTAAGAAAGAAAAATGAGAGTAAGGCACAAACCAATCCATTAATCATCAATGAAAAGAACCCTTCTCATGAGATTATCTCTGATTATAGTTATGTCCATGAATCAGTACTAAAGGACGCTCCGATGTTTGAAATGATTCCAGAGAACAAAGAAATCTCAATGGATTATGAGAATGCATACGAGTTGATGGAAAGATCTTCCATATATATTGACGATATGTTTGCATACACTGTTGCTCAAGAAATTATAGAGCACGATGATGTCGAACCTCGCTCTGTTGCAAAATGTCAACAAATATCAGATTGGCCTAAATGGAAAGAAGCAATCTAGGCAGAACTATATTCTATGGAAAAAAGACAAGTATTTGGTCCGGTAGTGCTAACCCCACCAAGTGTAAAGCCTGTAAGACATAAATGGGTATTTGTCAGAAAGCGTAATGAAAAGAATGAAGTTCTAAGGTACAAGGCTCGCCTTGTGGCGCAAGGTTTCTCACAACGCCCTGGAATTGACTACGAGGAGACATACTCTCCCGTAATGGATGTTATAACACTCCGCTACTTAGTTAGCTTAGTAGTTTTCGAAAGACTGGAAATGCAGCTCATGGATGTAGTTACTGCATATTTCTATGGGGATCTTGATTCAGAGATATATATGAAAATGCCTGATGGCCTTACATTACCCAAATTAAGTGACTTTAAACCATGGAGTGCGTTTGCAATTAGATTGAAATGCTCACTTTACGGATTAAAGCAATCTGGACGGATGTGGTATACCCGTCTAAGTGACTACTTGACTGGGAAGGGATATAAAAACGACGAATTATGCCCCTGCGTATTCATAAAGAAAACAAGTTTCAGATTCGCAATTGTGGCTGTATATGTTGATGACATGAACATAAGAGGCACTCTTGATGAAATAAGATAAACCACGAGTTACCTGAAATTCGAATTTGAGATGAAGGATCTTGGGAAAACTTGATTTTGTTTAGATCTTAAACTAGAACATCGAGGTTGTGAAATATTAATCCACCAGTCTGCGTATGTCCAAAAGATGCTCAGGCGATTCAATATAGACAAAATGCATCCTGCTAGCACTCCCATGATCGGTCGAAGTTTGGATCCAAGAAAAGATCCATTCCGTCCAAAGGAAGACGACGAAGAGGTGTTGGGTGCTGAAATTCCTTATTTAAGTGCAATAGGCGCATTATTGTACTTGGCTCAATGCACTCGACCAGACATAGCAATCTCAGTGAACTTGTTAGCTAGATTTAGCTCCGCGCCAACGCATCGTCACTAGAACGGTATCAAGAATATTTTTCGATATCTAAAACGAACCATTGACTTGGGACTGTTCTTTCCCTACAGAGAAGCAAAAGGAATTACAAATGATACGACAATTTATAAAGCAAATGTTGATGTCGAAAAGGCTAGCCCCTACATTAAAACCCAAAATGATATTTTGGTGGGTTTTGCTGATGCAGGGTACATCTCTGACCCATATAAAGGTCGTTCCCAAACTGGTTATGTATTCACTATTGGGAACGCAACAATATCTTGGAGATCAACGAAGCAAACTCTTGTGGCTACCTCCTCGAACCATAATGAGATTATCGCTCTGCATGAAGCAATTCGTGAGTATATATGGTTAAGGGCAATCATTACACATATTCAAGGAACTAGTGGTTTGAGTTCTACCACTGAAGAACCTACTTGCATCTATGAAGACAATGCAGCTTGCATCGAACAGATGAAACTAGGTTATATCAAGGGTGATAATGCAAAACATATATCTCTAAAGTTCTTCTATAATCAGCAACAACAGGCTCTCATCAAGATTCAAGTGAATCAAGTAAGATCTGAGGAGAATGTGGCAGATTTATTTACCAAATCTTTGCCTAAGGCTATATTTAAAAAATATGTGAAAAGCATAGGAATGCGTAAGCTTTCCAAACTCCTTTGATCGATGCAAGGATCAAGGGGATTGTAGACTTAAGAAGAAGTCTAACATGCGTTGTACTCTTTTCCTTCGACCAAGGTTATTTTTCCCATAGGGTTTTGTTACTTGGTAAGGTTTTTAACGAGGCAACGCTTCATGCATAAGTTTTTCAAATTCCTTGATTAATGCAAACATCATGGTGAGGTGTAGACTTGAGGGGAGTCTATCATTAATATGACATTACGTTATACTCTTTTCCTTAGACCAAGGTTCATTTTTTTCACTGGGTTTTGTTACTTTGCAAGGTTTTTAACGAGGTAACGATGCGTGAAAACTCTATTGATCGAAGTAATGATCAAATAGAAATATAGACTCAACGAATAAAGTCTAACATAATTATTATAATGTTGTACTCTTTTTCCTTCGATCAAGGTTATTTTTCCCACAGGGTTTTTACTTGACAAGGTTTTAATGAGGCAACAAGGCATGTACCATTCTATCTCCGACTCAGCACAAGGGGGAGTGTTGAAGAAAATTACACGTAGTGTGCTATCGTATAGATAGAATATATATTACGGATTTTATTGTGTAAATTATACATTATGGGCCATATTGGGCTTTCTTGTTAATCCTATTTACTATTGTATTTGTACCCTATTTAAAGGGTTCATCTAATGAAGGGTTGAGTAGAATTATTCCTACAACAATGTTAACTCTACATATGTAAGGTTAATAAATCTGGACTCTTATTAATCCTGTATTAGTTTTGTTCATATTCAATAATTTACATAACCGATTTATTCATTCGTATACACATTTTTAAAATGCATCTACACTTTCCTAAAATACCATATTTCTTTAGAGATCAAGTTTTTTATCACCAAATTTAGAAATTAAAGCTGGAAGAGAACTTGCGGTGCTAGCTTTGACAAACTCTAACAACTATAAGGATATGTTTGACGCGCTGAATTATAGAGCCAAATATGATTATTTAATTCCATCCAGATAGGATAAAATAATCCCACCTCTTGGTGAGATAAGAAGCTTTAGTAGGATAAATAATCAGTTTAGATACCCAATTCCGACGAACACCAAATATGAGAGAAGATAAAGTTATCATATCCCGCCCTCTTATCCTGCACGTCAAACGTAGTCTAAGAGTTTTTTCTTTTCCCTTGTTTTTTTTTTTTTTAGAAAAAAGGGAGGTTGACTTCGACCTTTATTTTACTACAAATAATAAAGAAATTCTTACCATTTCGGGTAAGATTTAAACCTGAGTTAGGTTTATAAAAACCGGGTGGGCGCCTTTCCTGGCCACGCACTCATAAAAACACTAATTGAATTTTTACAATAAAACTCTAAAGTGTATTTGGCAACCCCAATTCCAAACTATAAAATTACAATTGGGATATGGTTTTGGAATTCTCTTATTTAGATGAATCAAAAGATTATGGTTTTAGAATTCCAAAATCACTAGTAGAACTTTCTAATCACAATTCTTAGAATTGAATTCCAAAAAAATAAAAAAATGCACCATCAATCATCACCATACCATCCACCCACACCTTCCTTTCCTCACCCAATTATGTATGTTATTATGTATGTATATAATAGATATGCGTATATATATTTTATGTATATATTAATAAATTGTACTAATTAGCCAAACATATAAAGTTAGAATTATAATAGACTAAAAACAATGGCATTGTAATTTTAAGAATTACAATTCTATAGCAAAACCGTGAAACCAAACGCAATCTAATTGAATTTGGTCAAGCCCAAGCCCAACAAAACTCTAATTGAATTGCTATGCTAATACAGTTCATTTACACAAGCACACACGCACACTTCTTCATTTTTTAATTTTTTTAGTTTATATCAAACAGTATCTGTGTTAGTTTTCACGCATTTCAATTAATCTTCCTTAGCAATTTAAATCACATTCGCTGCTGGTCACAAAATATTTTTATAGTCATATTGTTCATATACATGCTAAAAGAAAATTATGAAAAGGGTACAAACAACTTTACATGTGATATATTATTATATACAATTGATTAATTTGATCGAGTTGTTTAATTTTGAGCTAAACTACTAGTAAAACCCACTAATTATTTATTTTTATCGTTCTTAATAGTTGTCGGCCACACATAGAGCATCACTACTATCACCAAAAGAAGACCAACCAAAAATGCACAACTTTTTTCAGAAATAGCTAGGCAATAAAGAATCATTTGTTTGTTTATAAAAACAATAAAGAATAGTAAGAAATGGAAGAATGGGCTATAAATTATTTTGTCTTTGTGGGTAATTTATACTATAATACAAATTATTGCCCTTTTACTTTACAATAGATTTGAGATACATAGTTGAGGACAAAAGAAGTATTGGGGTGAGAGGAGCCAGGGTCATGAATAAAGAACAGAGAAATTATTGTTGTGTTGAGTGGATTCATGAGGGTGAACATAAAAATGACAAGAGAAAGAAACACTTTCGAAAGGTCTATTTATGCTATAATGAGTTCAATTTTTGAGAAATTAAAATAATATAATATAATGTAATTCATGGGTCCGTACGTATAATATAGATTTCCACGTTCTGGTGGTTCACTAACGTGTACCTTTTTGGTAACAGCATTGCATGAAATATTATCCCCTTTCCAAAGTGTCGGTGCTGCAAACTCCTTGCTATGTTGCACCATTTCTAAATTTCTAACTGATATCATGGGCTCGTAATATTTGTCACAACCCGTTAATTCAATATGAAATTAACAGGTTATAATTAAATATAATTAGTTCGGATTAAATTTGAGTGGGATATGATTTACTTATTTAATAAACAAGTGTTTGAATTACTAAATTTTAAACAAGTAATTTAAAATTGACTCACAATCGACCCGTTTAGACTTAAATTAAATAAGTTAAACATAACTGATTTATATTGTATATGTTAACTGGATCATATGATCTATTTAACACGACACGATTTAGACGCCTTTTTTATTAAACGGATAATCATGTCATTTTAGGTAACTTATACATTAAATAAGTTATGTTGAGTTATTTCAAATGATACGATTAATTAATTAATCGGGTCAAGTTCGGGTTAGCCAAGCCATAAGGCTATTATACATGTATTGTCTTGACATGACCTGTGAATCCGAATTGCCGGTGGCTATATGCTACAAGGTGACTGGTGAAAAATTATTAATTTTTCCATCTTAAGTAATTTATTTTTTTAATCGTCTTAAATTGATATTTTCTTCCTTCTTAAAAAAAAAGCTTTATTTTTAATCATTAATTAGACTAATTTTTTCATCTACTAAAAATTAAAACGAACTATACTAATACGAGACTAAAGAATAACAAAGTTTGGTTAATTAATTCATTTAACATTCAGAAAATCATTATCACATTCAAAAGAGAAATCTAGGGTAAAAATATTGTTAAAACAATTATAATTATTATGAAAGCAATATATAACATTAAAAGTATATAATACAATTTCTAAATCTAATATAACAAAGAGATTATCAATTTAGTAATATAGATACCGTAAATCTATATATAAATGCAAAGTAGTTTTTAGTTGTTATGAACTTATGACATGTAATATGATATTCCTAATTTTACGTATGCCTTTTTTGTAAATAAAAATAACATTTGAGTTGAAAAGGAAAAAAAATCTTATTTAATCTGTCAAATGACTCAAATATATATATTTTTTATTTTAAATTAGATAGCGTATAAAAAAAAAAAAAAAAACTTGAACACGCGCGTCAAGTTTGCATGACCATATGCTCTTTAGAGATATAAATGATATGAATAGAGAGACGTTGGGCATTCGTCCTTTTGAGTTTAGTTTACGATCTATCTACCTACCTACCTACCTACCATGCATGAATATGTAATTTGACTCTCGCGGTTAATTCAATTGTGTAGTTTGACACATCCTATATATTGTTATTGCAAGTGGACGGTGATTTGTGTTACATAAAATATATAATATGAAATTGAAAATGAAAATACACGTCAGGTGAAATTTAGAAGGACCTATATATATATATATACACTTTTAAAGAAAATATTTAAGGGTCGTTAATATATTTATCAGTTAAATTAAATTTATTAATAAGATTGCCGCATTTATAAAAATATTTAGTTTTTAATTATGGATAACATTAACATGTATCTTTGTAACACATGATAAAATTTCGAAATATAAATAGGTCAAAAACTTACCATAAAATAGATGAAGTAGACATTTCTTTGATTTATTTAATTATTTTTATTTATAACATATTTAACATGGGTTATTACATTACAAGTTAATATTTTCTTAAAATTATTCCCAATTCATGTAATTATTTTCAGCTTTCTTAAGCAGCATTTCTTATGTGTGTGATAAAAAAAAATTCCTAGAAAAATTAACTAAAAATAAGTAACAGCTTAACTTAGTATTTCAGAGTAACTAGATACTTAAGCATATATATTCGACGTGTGTCCACATTCATGTTATATTGGCATTAATGTATTTAAGCTTCACAAGTTTAACTTATGAACTAATTAAAATGAATCTATTCAAATGTCGATGATTGTATTCGTCGTGCTCATGATAATATCATAAATTAATTATTTCAAAAACTTTCTTTTATTGTTTATCGTCCTTACTCAAAATAATTTATAACCACACTCTTAGTAATATAAAGCGTTTTTTTAATTTATCTAATAACTTTTAATAAATGATTGAGTTTTAATTTATACCCAAATCTGACATAAATAAAGTTTAATTATGTACTTATTGTCCCTTTTTTTTTTGAACAACTTGTACTTGGAGGGATTAAAATACAAGATCTCACGCTACATAGATCAATCCCTCACAAGAATCTAGTAAATTACTAAGCCACCTCATACGGTTCACTTATCAGTCCTTTTAGAACATCACAATAATGTTAATCCTGAACGGTAAATTGTAATTTTTTATATATTTAACTCTATATTTTGTGCAACCATAACAATTAAACATGAAAATATAATTTAAACATTCAGTAAATATTTCATGTTTGGCGAGATAAAAAGCTAATAGCATTTATAATTATAAATTCAAGTGTACAGTGAATAGAGTATGTTCACCTTATTTATTACCTTGATATTGAAATAATGGTATAATAAGATAGATAGATGAAATAAATAGAATATAATATTTTGATAGAAAAATAAAAAGATACAGAAAGAGTGTATAAGAAGAGAGTATTTGTATGTTGGGGCGTTTTCGGTTTCGATCGAGATGGGAATTAGGGAGACCCAAACACAAATTGAACTTAAAATTTCGATTTCGGTTCGGTACGAATTTTTTTGGTTTATATATATATTAAAAATAATTAATAAACATTAATTATTCCTGTTGCAAATATTATGTATATATATATTTAACATCAAAAGGACCAAAGGCCAAATCTTGATTAGGCACAACCAATCTTCTACATTAATTCATCACAAACACCAACCAAAAACAACACAAAATTTATTAGCTTCATTGCCACCATAAAATTCAGAAATATGCATTAACACACAGAAAGCTACTACCTAGACATTGTGTTTGAACCTAAAACTACAACATTTCAACACCAAACAAGGCTAAATAATAAAACTAGATATCGCGATTGAACCTTGTCAACCATCAACCATTAAGATTCGAAGCGAGAAAGAAGACCTATATGTGTAGGTGGTTGGTGTAGACGGTATTTATATATACCATATAGTAATCTAAATGCTACAAGCGTTTCGCACGTAGTTGTACTCTTGATGTAATTTTGTTGTGTGTAAGGTGATGAATTGAAGGAAATTTATATATACCATATACTAAATCTTATAGCACAATACTTTAACTATTTTATGTATAGTCAAAACTTTATAAATTAATAAGCTCAGGACCAGCAAAATTTTATTAATTAAACAAAATTTCAATTGATTGATAAATTAATAATTTATCAATAAGAATTTATTAATTTACTGAAAGATTTATGTTTCCAACATTATTTTCTTTATCTTCCTTAAATTTTATTTCTTATAAACTTAATCAAGTAAATTATATTATCATTTGATAAGTAATTTGAAAAAAAATATGTTTTTAATATTGAGCTACCCAGGTGAACATGAAGAGAACTTGAAATTTTTAATTGACGAAGAGATTATTAAAAGTGGCATAAAAAAGAATCAATAAGACGAAATTGAGGATAATAGTTTTGATATGAAGTTTGTTTTTCAAAAAGAAGCCATCAGAGTAATAATGACACTATGTAATTTTATCTTATAAAATAGTAAATACACAACTTACATGTTTAGGATATTAAAAAAAAGTTAGGGTTGAAATTTAGGTAAATAAAATTTTAACAAAAAATAAACAATATTATATTCATATTTTAATAAGGCATGATAATAAGTCCTAAATGATAAATTATTAATTCATGAAACCGATGAGCCTAAGAGAATTTTATAAAAAATATTATCTTATAAATTTAGTAAAAATATTAATTTAATTTTTGATTTGAAATTAGGATCAATAAAATTTATTAATTTAACAATTTTATTATTTTATTGCATATCTACTATTTTCAGGTAAATGCACGATATTTACTTTAAACAATTGTTGAAGTTCTATGAAGTATCTAGCGTGGTCAAATAATAATTACTCTAATAATATTCGGTTTATTAATAGAAATATTGAGATAGCTTTTCAGGAGAGAAAGAATCGGGCAAACATCATCACCACAGCAGAATATTAGCCGGAAACAATACTACTATTTCTAATGGTATAATTAAAATAATAATTATAATTAATTTTAATAATATTAATTTAAAATACTACTCTAATAATATAATCAAATATTAATAACTTTTGAGGCAATTAGGTATAAATGCTCATTATAATAATAATATAATTATAAAGAACACTTAAAAATTAGCCGTGTAAATTAAAAATACAGTATAAAAAAGATACTAATACCCCTTCATTATAATATCGTCTCATTATGACACTAACAGTAACCAGAGGGTGCTAAATGCATTTAGCACCTCCTGGACAGCAACTAGAGGGTGCTAAATGCATTTAGCACATTCTGGTTGCAGAAGGTGCTAAATGCATTTAGCATTTAGCACTTAGCACCTCTTGGACAGCAACCAGAAGGTGCTAAATGTATTTAGCACCTCTTGGACAGCAACCAGAGAGTGCTAAATGCATTTAGCACCCATTGGACAGCAACCAGAAGGTACTAAGTGCATTTAGCACCACAACTAAAAAGTGTTAAATGCATTTAGCACCCCTTAAACAGCAATCAGAAAGTGCTAAATGAAATTAGCACCACAATTAGAAGGTGCTAAATGCATTTAACATCCCCTAGACAGCAATCAGATGGTGCTAAATGCAATTAGTACTACAACCAGAAGGTGCTAAATGCATTTAGCACCCCCTGGATAGCAACCATAAGGCTAACCAGAAGATGCTAAATGCATTTAACACCTTCTGAACAACAACCAGAAGGTGTGCAACTTGAACAACAAACTAGAAGGTGCTAAAATGATTTTAGCACCATTATAAAATAGAAAACAACAAAATTGATGAGATTAACATCCATTCAATTTATTTATATTTATATATATATGGATCGACATAGGGTTCATAAAAGAAAAAAAAAGAGTTATGATCATATTGTTTTTAAATCTCGTTGGGTTGTCGAAATTAGTTGATTTCGATAGCAAAACGATATCTGACCGTCTTAATTTTTGGCGCAATTATAATAACTTTGTCGTCCGAACAATATATCCAAAAATCAGTCAAATCGAACGATTCGATCAAAAGTTACATATATTTTACGATTGTAGATCTATAAGAAGAAGAAGAAGAAGAAGAAGACGACGACGACAACAACGATGATGACGATGATGATGATGATGATGAGAACAGCGCTCAAAATCAGGTGGTGGTGGTGGTGGAAGAGGTGAGATTATTGGTGAGACTTCTCTTTTCTCTTATTCTTTGTTTTATCTCTCTAAACTATGTGTATGTAAGAGAGAATAATATATCTTTTGTATAATTAGAATAAATGATATAGTAGGGTATTTTTGTCCATCAATATTTATCAGTTTTCTTAAAATAAATTAATATTATAAAAAGTGTCCTTATTGTAAAACCAAATTATGAAATTAGTACTAGTTCTCTTTATTAAATATGAGTCTGTCCTTAGAGTTATACAATATTATGGAGCGAGGTCTTATAACCCATTATCTCTTAACTTTTTAACTAATAATTAAATCTACTCATTTTAAAATTAAAATTAACAACTTTCTTCAATAACTAAAATGAATAATCCACTAATTTTATTGCGTAAAAAAAATCTTTTTAAATTTAAATTATTTTTCTCTTCTTTTTTTAAAATAAAATTAAAATTGATTAATTTGTGGTAATTAATATAATAGACCCTATAAATTTAATTATTAAAAAAAATAATCATTAAAAATGTTTATATTATTACTTTTAATAATTTATTAAATAAATAATCAAAAATTATTTTAATTATCCAATTTAAATTATTCTAGTGGAGATGATCTTACTAGGGGTATTTTCGGTTTCGGTCGGGGTAGAAACTAAGTACCCCAAACCGAAACCAAATATAAAAGTTTGGTTTTGGTTTGGTTCGGTTTTGGTTTCTAAATCTTCGAAACCCAAACTCGAACCAAACTTTTCGGTTCGGTTTTATTCAGTTTTGACATATTTTTATTTTTTATTTTTTCTAAATCAATTTAACATAACAATGTAATACTAATAATAATGTAAGAATGGTTCATATTTAAATTAAAGTCATATTTTTTTAAAAATAAGAAGCAAACATATAGATACTATATTTTTTATTTAGTTACAATTTTATTTGTACATTTACAAGAATAAAACACGTTAAATAAAATGATGAAATATCTTATCATCATGTATGTGATAAAAAAATCTTAACTTTGTGTAGTTAATTCAATAATAAGGGTACACGTTAATAACTTTTTTTTTAAGATTATCACAATATATAATTATTAAGGAACATATTCTTATAAAAAACCATCTTTTTTCGTATTATAATGTAATTAACGTGTGCCTTTAGAGTATATATTAAAAAAAAATTCTTATACATAATTCGGTTCGTTTCGGTTTAGTTCGGTTTTGAACTAGCTTACCCCAAACCCGAACCAAACTTTTCGATTTCGGTTCGGTTTTCTCATTTTTAATTTTGATTTTTTTTCGATTTGAAATTTTACGGATCGATCCGAATCGATTTTGTCCGTTCGATCGGTTTTCGGATTGACATTAACACCCCTAGATCTTACTCAGTTACTCTACTCCCATTTTACTACTACTACACACTTTTATTTACTAACTACTTATCTTCATACCGCTGTTTATCCATCTTCTTTCTCACGGCGCACTGTTTCGCCCTTTTCACACTCATATTCACCTCCTCTCTCTCTCTCTCTCTCACACACACACGCTAGTCCACTGATGTAGAGATCTTTTCTCTCTCTCTCTCTCTCTCTCTCCTCCCTTTCACACTGTGAAATTGTGAGAAAGCAGCAGTCCCCACTACTCTCTCTCTCTCTCTCTAAATCCCCACCTCAATGGCCAACCTCTTCTTCCTCCTGCTCTGCTTATCCTGCGCACTTCACCCTTTAACTTCCACCCCCACCACCCACATCCGTCGCATTCTCCACCAGCCCTTCTTCCCCCAAGACTCCCCTCCCTCCCCACCCCCATCCCCCCAACCCCCTACTCCTAAAATCCCATTTTCCACTTCTACACCAACCCCAACCAACCAACCCCCATTCTTCCCCTCTTACCCTTCCCCACCCCACCTCCCTCCCCCACCTCCCTCGCCTCCTTCCCCGCCAACATCTCCTCCCTCACCCTCCCCCAATCCCCCAAACCTAAACCCACCTCCTCCAAGCTCATCGCCACCGCCGTCGCTGTTGTCCTTGCCGCCGTCGTCGTCGTAGCCATTGTCGTTTTTCTTCACATCCGAAAGAAAAGGCAACACTCTTATGTAGACGATAATAATAATACTAATAAAACTCACACCAGATCCGATTACAACAGCACTCGCTCTGTCAATGTCAACCTATTCAACGACGCAGGAGCAGGATCCGCTAATGCACAACATAAGCACCAACGTAGACCGTCTCAAACCAGCTCCGAGTTCTTATATCTCGGAACGCTAGTTAATTCCCATACCGGAATAGATCCTCCTGTTACTGCTCCATCTCCGTTTATCAGAAATAGTTCTGACGAGAGTCCGAGGAAATTGGATTCGCCGGAGCTCCGCCCATTGCCGCCGCTGAGTGCTGGTTTACGGCAGAATCCCGCCGGAGACGACGAAGACGATGAGTTTTACTCTCCGAGAGGATCTGTTGGTGGTAGAGAGAGCTCGATCGACGCTGATTCCGCTTCCAGGAGAGCGTTTGCAGCTGTAGAAGCGAAGAATTTTGAAGGGATTAGTGGATCGAGTTCTTCATCTTACTCATCTTCTACCTCCGGTTCGCCTGCTCGATCCGTTTCTCTAAGTATTTCACCGCCGGTTAGTTTAAGCCCGATCAGCTCGAGAACTAAATCGCCGGAATTAGCTGCTATTCCGACTGCTCCACCGTCTAATTCCTCTTCTCCGAACAACTCATATTCGTCGGATTCGTCAAAGTCATCACTGAGAATATCAAATGTTTCGGGTCGGATACAAAACCCTAGCTCTGTTTCTGTTTCAATCCCAGCGCCACCACCACTGCCACCTCCTCCTCCTCCTCCTGTATTTGCACCGCCGCCTCCACCACCGCTTCCACAAAGGAAACACTGGGAGATTCCGACAACTCCAACTCCAACTCCAACTCCACTGGCTAGTAAGCCTGTTTCTCATCCACCTGTTCTGATTACACCTTCGAGACCAGTAGCATTACAATCCCCTGCACCAATTTCTCCATTGGATTTGCCTTCAGCTACGCTAAATGCCGAGACTAATGAGGAGACTCCGAAATTGAAGTTGAAGCCCCTGCATTGGGATAAAGTTAGAGCGAGTTCGGATCGCGAAACGGTGTGGGATCAGCTCAAATCAAGCTCATTTAAGTATGATTATAACACTAGTCCTTACTCTATTTATTATCTTGTTATTGTTTTTATTATATAAATTCTTATATGTTTGGGTTGTTTGCAGATTGAATGAGGAGATGATTGAAACATTGTTTGTAGTAAATACTCCGAATTCAAATTCCAAGGAGGCAACTAGACGGTCCGTTCTTCCCTCTCCGAGTCAAGAGAATAGGGTACTTGATCCAAAAAAATCACAGAACATTTCAATTTTATTAAGGGCCATCAATGTGACAATTGAGGAAGTTTGTGAAGCCCTTTTAGAAGGTAACCTTGAATTTTCTTTGGGTTTCTGCAATATGAATAGTGTACCAAATGTTGTCATTCTTGCGGATCAATTTCAATTTCTGTGTGTGCATATCATGACAATTTAATTATGATTTAGGATGTAAAATATTTTAGGGCTGGACTTGAGCTTGTTGGGTAATTCAAATTTCATCTAAAACGACAGTCTGATTGTTTTGATGCTAATGTTTATACTTTACACTGCATATTCGTGCTATTGTTCTTTAATTCTGCTTAGTTAAGATTATTTTGTCAAGTCAGCTTCTACAATTTTGAATGCTAGTGCCCAACTGAATATATTCATTGCATTATTTATGCATTACAATATGAGTGGATGTGAGAACCAAGATAGTTGAAGCAAGATTCATACTACACGTCTCATTCATCAGTTATTCACAAATACAATATTGTGAACATGTGCTAATCTCCATGATACTCGTCTCATATAATTGGAACTATGCATATCCTTTTATTATCAACCTCATTTACAAATGGAGGCTTGAGTATACCCAAAGAACTTGGGCATGCAGGTAACCTATGATGCACGGACACTCTCTCGGAGGGCACGTATCCTGCCCGACACGTGTCGGACACTCCGACAAGCCCCGACACGCTCCGACACGTGAGGGACACGCGTGTCGGAGAGTGTCCCATTGTTTATTATTTTTTTTTTATCACCGACACGCTGGGACACGCTGGGACAACGTAATTACATAAACTAATTGATGAATCAAGCTAAAAGAGGATAGAGCAAGTCGAAATAGCAAACAGAGGACAGAGCTAGACAATCGACATAGCAGGCAGTGAACAGAGCAAGTCATCATAGCAAGAGAGACGGCGATGGAGATGGAGATAGAGAGACGAAGAGAGAGAGTGAGAGAGTAGCGTACCTGCAGGGCTGAGCAGTTGTCGTCGATCGCTGAGAGCTGGGGCTAGGGTTTTGTTTCGATGGTGGCTGGGGAATGGGGCTAGGTTTTACGGGTTAAGAGAAATGATTCCGTTTATTTTATTTTTAAGTTTTATTATTATTATTTTCACCCCATATGTTTAGTTATTTTTGATATTGACCCCATAATTATAGTCCTTATGGAATAAAGTACTATCATGTTTTGAATATTTGCCATTTGGGCTATTAATACAATCTATTTTCATTTTATTGAATTCTTAAATATTTATAATGTTTATTGCACAAATATATATAATTAATTAATTAATTAAGAACGTGTCCCCTCTGCGTGTCGTATCCTACATTTTGGAAAAATTGAGTGTCGCGTGTCAAGTGTCGTGTCGAAACGCGTATCGCGTGTCGCGTCCGTGCTTCATAGCAGGTAACGCATGTTAGTCTTGTCTCTACAGGCAATGCAGATACCCTTGGAACTGAACTTCTTGAAAGTTTATTGAAGATGGCTCCTACTAAAGAAGAAGAACGCAAGCTGAAAGGGTACAAAGATGATTCACCAGTCAAGCTGGGTCCTGCTGAGAGATTCCTCAAAGCACTTCTTGATATACCTTTTGCATTCAAAAGGATGGATGCAATGCTCTATGTATCCAACTTTGATTCCGAGGTTGAGTACCTCAAAAAATCTTGTGAAACTTTGGAGGTAATTTTCAATCACATTGTATTGGATTTTTTTTTTCACTCTTGGAATATGTCATGTCCCAGTCCAACTCAGTAAGATATTGTCGCGGGATGCAATCCACAGCTAGCCTGTCAGCAACCCACATGGTTTTGCTTTCCCTCAAGAGCCCTCTTACTAGGAAGTACTAGTGAACCAACAAACATAGCACATTAGTTCACCTAACCTAGATGATGTGGGGCAGAACACCCATAGTTGTAGCCTGTGGCCTTGCCAGCATCTACTGCAGCCACACCGGGGCGCATGCATAAGCCCGCTCACAACGCTAGGGTCTTTACATAACAGTTGGACCATTGAGTCTTTGTGTATATAGTATAATACATATATATTTAGTTTAGACAATTTTGATCTTAGAAGTTTATCATTTACAGGCTGCATGTGAAGAACTGAGGAGCAGCAGGATGTTTCTAAAGCTTCTAGAAGCGGTGCTCAAAACTGGGAACCGCATGAATGTCGGAACGAATCGCGGCGACGCCCATGCCTTCAAGCTCGACACACTCCTCAAGCTCGTCGACGTCAAGGGTGCTGACGGGAAAACCACCCTTTTGCATTTTGTCGTGCAAGAAATAATAAGAAGTGAAGGCGCTCGGCTTTCTGGTTCTACTGAAAATCAGGAAAACAATGCTCAAGATGATGCCAAGTGTAGGAAGCTCGGCTTGCAGGTCATTTCTGGCATCAGCTCGGAGCTCACAAATGTGAAGAAAGCTGCTTCAATGGATTCTGAAGTGCTTAATGGCGACGTTTTAAAGCTTTCCAAAGGACTAAGCAACATAGCCGAGGTTGTAAGGTTAAACAAGGAAAGGGGTTCCGATGAAAATACCCGGCGATTTTCCGAGTCGATGAATAAGTTCATGAAAACGGCCGAAGAGGAGATAATAAGGATTCAAGCCCAAGAAAGCGTCGCCCTTTCTCTTGTGAAGGAAATAACAGAGTATTTCCATGGAAACTCGGCCAAGGAAGAAGCTCACCCTTTCAGAATTTTCATGGTGGTAAGGGACTTTTTAGCGACGCTTGATCGGGTCTGCAAAGAAGTTGGTATGATAAACGAGCGGACCATAGTCAGTTCAGCCCATAAATTTCCAGTTCCGGTGAACCCCACTCTTCCTCCTCCAGTTTTCAATGGGTTCTTGGTAAGGCGGCAGTGCAGCTCCTCCTCTGACGAAGATAGCGCATCTCCTTAGATAATGTGTATGTGTGTTCCTCTGAGGACGATAGCGCGTCTACTTAGTTACGGCGCGTGCCAGGTGGAAACCATTTTGTGGATCTTTTAGCCAAAATGAATGCATTTTATGCTCTGGGTAGGAGAAAGCTGACTGCTTAAGTTTAGGTATATGTGATTTTTTATTTTTGTATTTATATAGATCCATGTAAAAGATTTTGAAAATTATAATGGCACTATAGATATATATATATATATATATACGGAGAAGATTTTTGTTTGGGAAAATAAGGCAGTCAATAGCCTCCCCAGAATAGTTCTCGTGTCCGGTAAAACTGTACAAAAAGTCTGAATGGTAGGATTTGTTTCCAAAACAAGTTAGAGTTGATGTTTTTAGTTGTGAATTATTGTTTAGTAAATTTAATGTTTCCGTTAGTCTAAATTCTTAGTTGGAGATTTTTTAATTTTTTTAATGATGACCGTCTAAGTTTTTCTAATGGGCATTACAAACGAGAACATTTTAAGCCTGCCCCAACCTCACTACGTCTACACTCTACATCTATGAAGTTGTATTATTATTCTTGTTTGTTAGTTACTATCAAAACAAAGCAAAGCAATGTATAATAAGCATAGAAAAATATGACACTAGCGCCAAATTTCGTAAAATAGAAAATAAATTGTGTTCTTTGTCAAAAAGTATTAAAGTCTAAGTATGTACCCAAAAATTAAATAAAAAATTAAAGTCTTTGAGTAAAATTATAAAAAAATTGTTAAGAATAGGTGTTACGTGCATGTTTAAAAAGTAGTAGTGTGCCCAGTTTGTTTTCTTCTTTCTTGTTAAATAGGTAAGCTGTGTTAACAGCGGTGTTAGTGAAAAAGACGTGCATAATAATAATAATAATGTTAAAAGAGTCATAATGTTCTTTCCCAAAAGGTACTTTGGCAAAATATAATTCACGGGGCCCCCCAATGTAATAAAAGTCATTATGTTAGAGGGGTCCAGCTATTTATGCGTTGCCTTTCGCTTTTATGCATGTATATCAGCAATACCCGTTGGTTTTATAATAATTAGAACTCAGCACCACAGTTATCTAATATTATACACGATAGTAATTTAAATAATAGCAAGCAAGTTTATTACTTACATTTTAAAGTTATTTGATTTTTTTGATGTATTTTGTTTGAATAATTAAGACACGCGTATGTATATATATATATATAATAGTAATTACGGGTGTGAAATATTATTTTTATTATTTTAAATGAGTACAATTGTAAGGCATCATTGTCGTGCATAAACTGGAATCATTTGACATTCATCCACTAAAATAAAGGCAACTTTTTTTATTTTATTTTTTTAGCTTTTCACTATTGTTTATTCTTGACAAAGATCAAGTGGAAGCAGATCCATAATTCTTAAGTAGGCATATTTCACACAATCTCTTAAAAAATTCAACTAAATCTATTACACAAATGTGCAAAAAGGAACTTCAACACAGGGATCTTAGATCTCCAATTCTTTCCAAAAACCACTTTGACAATAAGGAGGGTGTATTCAATTAGGATTTTAAAAGAATATTTTGAGATGAATAAGTCTTGTGGTATTCAATCAAGACTATTTGGATATTTTAAAGAGGCTGTTTAAATCTAGTGGTATTCAATCAGGACTTTAAACAAGTAACAAAAAATCTTTTGGTATTCAAAAACTTGCTAATTTCAATGGATTTTTTAAAAATTAGGAATTTGTGTGACTTTTTAGTGGAAAGTATAAATACCAGATCTTATAAAGAATCTCACCCTAACCCATGAGACTTTTCACGTGAGACTTTTGTTTTCTGTTAGAGATTTACCAATTGTCTCATCTCTCTTCTCTACATTTACCTTTTCCTTTCACCCATTTTCCTTCTCAACTTCACCAATGCTTCTGTTTAGAAGTGGGTATATGTATATCATCTCTCTCTTTATATATATATATATATACATATATGTATGTACGTATGTGTACATTTTCATATTCTTTGAGATTTGAACTATTTTTATGTATTTCAATTTATTTTTTCCCTTTAGTACTTTCTTGCCATTGAAGAGTGAGGCACTTCAATTGAACCCCATTTTGAAGATTGCTTGCATAATTTTATTGATATTTTAAATAAATTTCATTGCTCGGCAAAAACACCAAAATCGATACTCTCTACCTTTCACAAGAATCATAATGTTTATTAACTTTTTTTTCGTTTCTTTTATTAAGAAATTCAACTAAGGAAAAAATCATTATTTACACTAGAGAATGTGAACTAAACATTACTCATCATAAAATCCAAACATACAAAATCCATGTGGTCCTTTCAAATCTTATAAATTCTAATGACATAATCTTTAAAATCCAAACATAAAAAATCCTGAGTATAAAAAATCTTTTAAAAAAATCTTATAAGTCATTACATTCTTAAATAGTCTTTTAAATCCACTAGACTAAATTATCCATAAACAATCTTTTAAAATCTCAATTGAATACACTCCCCTTACATTTACATTCCGCTGTATGTGAGATAACTTGAAAAAAATGAAGAAAATATCCTTACATGAGTGGCACCAACTATTCATTTGACGTGTTCATGCTCATTATTAATAAGGACGCGACACAAATGCAACATCAATACTTTTGTTTTTGTTGTGAAAAGCACACGAGTAGGGTCGGCAATATTTGACACGACACTCTAACCCGACACGAACTCGACACGGAGTTAGCGGGTTTGGGTCAAGCATAAACGGGTTCGGGTCAATTTCGGGTCAGACACGCTTAACCCGCAAACTAAACGGATCGTGTTTGGGTTAATCCGCTAACTCGAAATTGACCCGCAATTAACACGGAGTGCAGCTATATATATATATATTTTATTTTGCCATCTTTCTTGAACAATTATATTCAGTACTAATTTTTTATGTTTATGCTTCGGTGATGAAATGTTATATATTTTGACTCTAGATTATTAATATTGAATTTTGGTATTGGGTGATACTTATTATTACTTATTAAAAATTTAAAACTATTATAAAACAAGTTAATTTTTTTACATGAGACTTAATTGTCATTATAATCTTAAAAAGTTAATCGTGTCGTGTCGAGTTGCAGATTTAACATGACCTATTTATTAAATGGGTTAGTCGGGTCGTGTCGTGTAACCTGTAAAATAAACAGGTCGTGTTCGAGTTAATATAAATGACACGATTAGTTAAACGGGTCGTGTTCGGGTTGACACTAATACTATAATACTTGTGTTTGACATTGTGAAAAAGCACACGAGTCTATGTTTAGACATATGTTTTGTCATTGTTGGTATCAAGCACGACACGTGGTGCCATTTAGTTAGGACTATGCTTCTCCATAAAGGAAATACAGATTAATACAGAAATACAGAATACAATAGGAACCAAAAATATCATTCTTTAATTATATCTCTTACTTCATGTTGTGGGTTAATAACACAAACCCATCGCCATCATGAACATGTAAGTCAACAGTTACAATAGTATAAACTTAAACATAGATTTTTCCAGATTATCAGATACATAAAAACCCAATTAACCCATCTTTCGCATTTTTTCCAACTTGTTTTAAGTTTAATAATAACATATGTTTATTTATTTGCGTATTCAACTCACTGAAGCGCTTCAGCATCCATACGCTCCAGGATAGTGCGCGCTTCCTCCTCTGTAGCTGGAACCACTTTCCGAATCCTAAATCCATTATTCATTACCTTCACCTCCGGACGGACTGTGAATGTGAAGTAAAACTTATTTGACACCTGTTCCAAGTGAAAATATTTCATTATTTCTACAATAACAAGAAATTCTTAAGCGTAACTGTAACGCTCTGGCCCAACCTAGCATGATATTGTCCACTTTGGCACTCAGAGGCATATCCACCCTTCCAGCCCCACCGCTCCTCACGGTTTTGTTCTTGAGGTTTTACCCGCAAAAGGCCTCGTACCATTGGGGTTCCAACCAGCGCACATATAAGGCACTGAGGATCCTCGAGCTACCCACACCCCAAAAAAAAAAAAAAGGTGATGTGGGATATTACTAAAGATGATGCGGTACCACATATTCAGAATTCCTTCAAAAATTGTGCCTCTATCCTTGCCATCATTTCCCTTCTTCACTGACTTCGTATATATTTATTGGTTTCTGATGCCATGTCACCCTTAAAACTGTTGTATTCGATATTTTCTCCAACAACCGTTCACACCCTCATCCTCACAAGATGGTCTCTCTCTCAAGTCGCATCACATGATGAGAGAGAGAAGACCATCGGCACCGATAAAAAATTCCTTTTTCAGATTGATAGTGCTATTTGGGAATTATGAAGAACCCCTAAAACCTCAGGTAAGTTTGTGAATTGATAATAGAGTAGCTTCTATGTTTGGCAAAATGGGAGCATTACCTCACTGGATCTCAACTCCGGCTTTGTAACATGGGCAACGACCTCAATGTTAATCAAAGGTTGGTCAGCGTTCTCGAATTCTGTGTACAAGACACATGATTTGAAGCGCAAGAAATCACCAACATCCACCTGTGCAATATAAAAACATAGTTAAGATGAAAATAACTAAAGATCAGTCCACAAGTTTACAACTGTAGATAGTGTTCCATTTCTCGCTTGGAAAGTTGATGCTCAGCCTAGATAGCATATAACACAAGCAAAAGCACATAAGAAATACAAGTAATTATACATGTACCAATTTAAATGACCAAGTTAAAGAGCCCAAGTGATGTCAGAAGGTACATTGATCAGTATTTTAAATGAACCCCAACTACCTTCTGAAACATCATTTGGGCTCTTAACTTGTTCATTTAAGTTGGTAAATGTATCAGAATTTAGCATTTATAAAGAACAAAAACATTCCAAGTGCACCTTTGCACAAGAAGCTTAACTATTTGAATTATCATGTCATTCTGTTTTATCCCTTCAATCACATAAAATTGACTTCATATTTGACAAAATAATGCAATAGATCACCATTTTTGTTTTTTGGTAGTTAAAGGAACAAGATACTCACCGGTCTTAAGAAATCAACATGATCAACTTCAAGAAAGCAGGGCATCATTCCAGCAAAAGCATAAGCAGTTGAGAAAGCCAATTCAAATGCTCGGTGCATCAAAAACCCCCAAAGATTCGACCATGAATGTTCCTCTGCTGAGGCTGGCAAATTAAAGAGTTCTCAAGGCGAGTATCCCTTAAAAGAATGCTGTCTCTATTTGCTAGTGCCGGCATGTCACAAAAGATTCGCCCCTCAGCCAACAGAGCTTCAAGTCTGTTTACATTTCCATTCTCAATTCCCCTTTTGTCTTCTCCTTTCTTCTTTTTCCTCAAGCCATTTCTCAATTCCGCTTGTTCATAAAGCAATTTCTCTTGCTCGGTTTCTGGGGAGAGTCGGTTTATTGGAGCAGCTTTTCCTGTCTTAGAATCGCGGGCCACAAATATGAAGTTGGCGGTAAGAAGAGGTGTTGATTCCAAAGCATCATTGTTCCCTACAAAAAATATGTCCCTATGTCAAAATTGACCAATACTGCCTAATTCCCAAATTATGAGTCCAACTTCCTATTTGGGACGTCTCAAAATAAGAGTAAACTTTCCAAAATCAATGTGCAAAATCCTGCGATACCTAAACAAGTTATGTTCTTGAACAAGCCACAGAATTTACATAGATAAAGTTAGTTGTAGTTAAAGTACCATTTGCGAACTGATTGACTTCAAGTTGAATCTCGATCGAAGAGCGACCAACCCATATAGCAGCACCGGACATTTTGAGATCAATGTCAACACTGATCGACTTCTTCAGCACCATCTTGTCAACAGAAGCAGTCACCAGTAACAGTGGCCTTGTCATTGTATCATCATCAGAACAGTGCTAGTACACAAACAAAAATGAAAAACAAAAACTCATTGTCAGCTACGCAAAATGTAAATTGTATAATATAAAGAAACTTGTAACACCGCACTTTTTTAATAGATATAAACAAGTACCACTATTTGTCAGATTGCAAGCTAGCAAACTGCTAAATTGAGACCAAAACTTGGGAGGTGTTTTTCTTACACCCTTGCATTCCTCTCCCTCTCCCTCTCCCACTCCCTCTCTCTCACTCACACACACACACACACACTATTCTCTACGCCTACAACCTATTGCGATCACCCTTTGAATGACCGGTCCCACCATTCTGTGGTAAAATAGTTATAATATAATCATTGCAAGAAGACTAGTATGATTCTAGAACTAACTGATTTTTCAATCACCCTCAGCATAGTGAACTATGATCAGCTTATCTAAATGGGAGCAATCAATAAATTGTGGAAGTACATGGGATTTTATTAACACAAATTGCTAAGTGAATTAGCAACTAGCAAATACACGGGCTTGTATGAACATAAAAGGAGGAACATAATACTATGAATATCTTCATTTCCAATCACAGCCCGTTTTAGTCAACTTAATTCAAAACACTATGAACCATAAGTCCATTATTTATGTATAACATATATAATGCAATGAACACATGGTAATACTCTTAACCATGGTATAAACATTCAATGCACTTGGGTACTTATTACGCACAGAACTACAGAAGTGTTGGTGCACATCTTTTCCAAAATCGAAAATTTATGAACAAATCAATATGCAAAAACCAGCCCACAAAAGGAATTAAACAAAAAAGAACCCCGAAATTCAGACACCAAAGAGATTGTACCTTGACCGAAATAGTACCAGCTAGGGCATCAAGATCTTCAAGCAATTTACCAATTCTGACCTCATTCCATGGATCCCTATACTGCTCTCTCAGAATATAATCAGTTGAAAAATTATACAGAATCGTAGTGCGGCTCTCTGAAGGTGATTTAGTGCGCAGTTCGCTTTGTGGAGGAGCATCGAGGGATGGATCAAGAAGTCTTTCAAAGATTTTAGACCTAGCTTCCCACAGAGCATTAGTTACTGGGGAATGGTACATTCCAGGCCACAAACTAAGTGGCTTTTTAAAAGGAGAATTTGGGTCATTTGCCCGTGGGGAGTCCTCGAAAGGGGAAGTGAAAGTTGAAACAACAGGAATTGGATTGGAATTGGAACCCATAGGAATTTTGGGGAGTTTCTTGAAACTGAAGTTTGGGAAAAGGGCTTTCAGGGGTAGGGGTTTGATTATCAAAGAGGGTGTTGATGGAAGAAACGGGTTTATTGAGTGAGGTGAGAGTAGAAATGGGTTTATTGAAAGATGGAATTGAATTGGTGAAAATGGTGAAGGATTAGAGGAGGTTGGTCTGTTGACTGTTTGTTCGTTAAGAAGTTGGTTTTAAATGCCGGCAACGTGATTGACTTTTTTTGAGTCGTTTGTTTGTAGATGGAGCAAGATGGCGTTTGATACTTTGCTGGTAAACTTGCAAGGAATAATAATAATAATAAATACATATATACGATTAATCAAAAGTCATGGAGAAGCAACATACACGCTTGAAAATTTATGAAACAATTTTAACAAGATAAGATGCTTTTGATAACAACGTAAATAAACATTTGATTTTTGTGAGGATTTTAAAAATAAATTGAAGTATGTCTTGTTATTTTTTAAAAAAATTTTATGGGATTTTTTTTTTGTAGGTTCAAAAAGAAATTTTTTTCACAATGAATAATGAAAGATGCAAGATATCTATTCACAAAAAAGATTATGAGATAGAAAAAATATCATCACATGCCTCTTTTTATAACAATCAAGTGTTTTGATTTTGATTTTTTATATTATTATCAAACGACGCTATAATTTATATTTTTTGTAAGGTCAGTCATTTTGATAAATTGAATTGCTATCTATGATAATAATAATAATAATAATAATAATAATAATGATGATGATGATGATGATGATGATGAGGAAACCACTAAGTATATGCAAATAGCAATAAACTAGATTTGACAAATGAGAACACACAAGAATTTTAGTAAGGGTGATTTTCTAAAATAATAAATGGTAGTTTTAGTTTACATCTAACTTTTGGAAGCTCATTATATTTAAGGGGCTTGCTGAAATTCAAAAATTAGTCTTTCTTCGTATAAATTCATTAAAATATTGGATAAGAAGTTAAACACTAACTATAACAGGTGTTAAAAAATTATCAAAAGTCAAAAAGTTAATTAAAAAGACAGAATTGCAAATTTCGAAACAGCAATTGTTGGACACGTTTTGGAATCACTATAAAAGCATAACCATGAACTAAGGAAAGGAAGGGAACTTATTAAACAAACTCTTTTAAACTTTTTTTTAGCCATTTTAGAACACACAAAAGCCAAGGTTATACTCTATAAAATAAAACAAACCTAGTAACCACACAATCCAACAACTATAATAGTTAAATTGCACAAACAACCCTTCAAGAATAAATCAACTGAGCAACAAACTCATCAATGTTCCTATCAGAACTTCCACCTTCATCCACTGCCATTCTTATCAAGTCCCTCCATTTAACTGCATTTCTGCGAATACTATCCCCTCTCTCCCCTTCCATAATTTCTGTAATGCAATCCACCACCACTTCTTCTCTAACTATCCCCTTCTCATTAGGTCGAGCCCTAATCCCCATTTCCCACACATCCATCACATACTTAGCATTAGTACTTTGATCAGTCCATTGCGGCATTGTCACCAGTGGCATGCCCAAGCTCAATGCTTCTAGAGTCGAGTTCCACCCACTATGAGTCACAAAACACCCAATTGCCTTGTGTGAGAGTACAACTAGTTGTGGGCACCATGTCACTACTAACCCTTTATTAGATGTTAGCTCCACAAAATTTTTAGGAAGCTTAGCTTCTTCTAGTGCCCTCACCACCCATAAGAAGTAGTAGTTGCTCTTTTTTAAAGCCCAAGCAAGTTCCTCCATTTGCTCGGATTTTAGTTCTGCTAAACTACCGAATGATACATAGACGACGGACCCATCTGGGTGATCATTTAGCCACTTTATGCAAGTGTCTGTTTCGGGCTTGTACATGCTGAGACCATACTCTCTGTCTTTTGGGAGTCTCTTGTCTATGTACATTGATGGAATAGTTGGCCCGATCGTCTTGAATTGACAACATTGCTTCGCCATCCAATCCACTTCCTGTCCCACATTCCATTGACAGGATTAGTTCACAGAATTTTCCAACAGACTAGGGATGCCTACAGTTTTCGCAACAAACTAATAACTCTAAAATCCGTTATGAAATTAGACAATTTCTTAACATGAATCTGAAAATGATACCTAGTTAAACATTTTCATTTGGAAGGGTGTGAAAGACCTAAACTATTATACAATTAAAAGATCTTTTGAACTACTTTTCTAGTTTAAATAATCAAAGAATTTTGATTATTTATTACTGTTATTTAAACAATTTGAGTTAAAATTTGATTATACTAGAACAAATTTCAATGGACAGATATCAAAATAAAAATGGTAAGGCAAAAATCGTCACTAAAGAGGTTTTTTTTTTAAACAATGTACCAACCTCTTGTTCCAACTCATAAATAGTGTTACATAGCACCCAATCCACCTTCTCCACATTAGAAAATTGATTCACAACCATTTGAAGAAAAGCCGGGTACGACCCGTAATCTGAAACAAAAGAGGGCATATCCGAACACTCCATTTGGGCCAACCCGGGAAGCACAATCTTGGCCCCCCTGAGAGGAAGCTTAAGATCACCCTTAAGCACATGATAAAACACATTACCTACGGCACAAGACATTGTGAAGAAGACTGCCCCGACTAACCCAAATTGTTTACCCACATCAAAAGCCCAAGGCAAAAACGAATCATAAATTAGACAATCGATTGGACAACCTGAACTAGCTAGCTTCTCAATCAACTCAGCCAGAGTCTTTGAACCGACTTCTCGGTAGCGGCTTAAGTAGAGCTCAATGGTTTCGACATGTGACAGGCCGGGGAAATCGTCATAGCCATCGGAGATTGGATCAATGATGATGGAGTTGTCGGTGGTAAGGGAGTGGACGGTAGCTTTGTAAATGTACCGGGTGGGGGCTAGAGTGACTTTGATTCCCTTGTGTTGTAGGCGTTTGGAGAATTGGAGCATTGGGTTAATGTGACCTTGGGTTGGGAATGGTATTACCAAACAATGTGCTTTGTAACCTCCCAATTCCTTCCCCATTTTTCTTACTTCTACCTTTTGGGTTAAGATTCTTGAGATCCTACTGTGTGTTTGTACCTGAAGAGAATGAACAATGAAGTGGGTTGTTTTCCACTCAATAAAGAAAAAGAAAAAGAAAAAGAAAAAATGGACTAAAGTTCATCTAAATAATAATGGAGGGTTGGTCCATAATGGTAAAGGGACTTTTGTAGCTCTTGATAATTTTTAGGACACATCCCAAATGACGTCTTTGTACCAGTTGTTTTTCGACCTTAATAAAATCATCTATCGTATTCTTAGGGTGGTGATGTTGGCATCCCCAAAATCTCTTGAAAATACTCTCACTTTTCATTCGGTCCTTAACAACCGAATAACGTTTACGTTATTCGGTTGTGAAGGACCGAATATAAACTTGCAAAAATTTGGAAAAACTTGAAAATGTCTTACTTGGTTGTCAAGAACCGAATATATAGACCTATATTCGGTCCTCAACAACCGAATAATAGACAATTTACTCGGTTGCGAATGACCGAATTAAAGTGGGAGTGTTACCAAGTGTTTTTTGGGGTGCCAACATCACCACCCTTTTCTTACCTCTTCTTTTAAGTAGAAATATAAATACAAGCAATACGTCTAAACATGGTCTAATGAAAAAAGTATCTACTTTTCCAACTCAGTGAAGTGGAAAAAACCCCAACCAAATTTGGTGTAAAAACCAAATTCCATAACTTTTAGCTTATAATATTATTACTTTCTTTCAGAAAAGTGTGAGACATACTTTTACCTTTATTTTTTATGTCAATCAACATTATCATTGTAATATAAGATTAATGACATAATATAATACATTATATTCAGTAGAACAAAAATAAAAGGAACACAAACGGCACCTTTATCTCTCAAAGTTAAGTATCAATTTAATATCAACAAACAAAGAAGTAACTTGTACCCATTAAATTGGTGACCGTAACTCTCAAGTACCCAAGCACTACAGTGGTCACAATACTATGCAAGCAAGCGTGATGATGCCTTGTCATCAACATTCAGAACGTGATTGGCATCACACATGCATGTTAATTCTCTTTTCATTTTTCAAAATGTAACTTTCAATTTCTTTATTAAAGCTACAAGAAGGGTACCATGTATTTATGGTCTGTTCCGCACCAAACTTGAAGCTTAATTTTTATGGTGAAAATCATGTATGACGGCATTGTCTCTTCAAATGGTCCTTGACTCTCTCTCATGCTAAACCTGCAAGTGCATATTCATGATTTCTCAGACTAAAATTTAGTTAAATCTTGTGACAAAATTTGTATTTTTTTCCATTACAAATTTAAGAAACATGTGTTTGTGATATTATAAAAATGCCTAGAAAAATAAATCCCATCATTCAAATTTGCGTCACCTTCTAAAATAAATTTCATTGGAGGCATGCTTTGTAAGCAACACTATTAACACTGAATTTTTTATTTTATTTTTGCTAGAGCCCAGTTATGCGCATCCGCCCCTCAAGCTCTTACAAAAACATAATAGCTAGAAAAGACAAACTAACGACGTTCCCAGTGAACATAACAATGTTAATTTCTCTATCCCAGATCAAGAGTCTACTGTTTCTTTTCGAAATGTTCCACATTAAGTGCCGAGTCTTATTTTCAGAATATAATCAATAAACGAAATTTCAAGACAGCAAATGCGTTTTACACTGGCTGTTTAGCTTGGCAGCCCAACTATATACCACGCATGATGCATACAAACATAATACATGATTACATGAAAAACAATTATGTTCACAAAAGCAAGAGATAGCAGCAACAGGTACATCCAGCAAACAATCTAGTATATATAGACGGTAAAAAATGTGACAACTGTACAATGTTATGAGTTGTAAACGAACCAATCGATTTACCAGAACCAACTGACTGAAGAAAAAATCAGAAACTGAATACCTAAATTATACATTAATATAAACATTTATTAGAACAAACAAGAACAAGAAAAAATATACTTACATATGGGTAACGGTAACACTCGTTTTGATAAATCACTTAATCATACCTCTGTCAACAATTACGATTCTCCTTTACTTCACGAGCAACAATAAGTTCCACTAACCCATCACCATTACCAATATCCTGTGCCATCAAAATATCATCGTCCGTTGTAAAATGGTACCGCCCCCCAATGGCCCTCAAAAGCTGGTACACTTCAAACATAGTAGGCCTCTCCTTGTGAGTTGGCAGTACACAATTACATGCAACTTTAAGAAACTGGAAAATCTCAGTCTCGTAACCCTTATTACAAGCCAGTAATAATTCATCAATGGCATCTTCTAGCTTCGAGTTATTAGAGAGTTGAGTAATCCAGTCCACTAAATTTCCCTTGAAGCTTTCAGGGGCTTTAGCGACATGGGTGGATTTTTCGCCAGTTACCAACTCGAGAAGCACCACCCCATAACTGTAGACATCCCCCTTTGGGGTCGCCATGAGTGTTCTTGCATACTCCGGTGCCACATAACCCAAATCCCCAAACTCACCATTCACAAAAGTGCTCAAATGCGTGTCCACAGGGTTCATTAGCCTAGCGAGTCCAAAGTCGGATATTTTGGGGTCAAAATCCAAGTCCAATAATATACATTTGGAGCTTATGTTTCGATGGATTATACGAGGATTGCATGTATGATGGAGCCATGCGAATCCTTTGGCAGCTCCAATCCCGATTTTGAGCCGTTGAGGCCAATTCAAAGGTTGGGAACCATCCCCCACAATATGTAGTTTATTGTGGAGTGTGCCATTGGGCATGTGCTTGTAAACCAAAAGCCTCTCCTTCTTGGCCACACAAAAGCCTAGAAGTGGAACCAAGTTACGGTGCTTCACGTTTCCCAAAACAGCCATCTCAGAAGCAAATTCTTTCTCTGAGTGCTGAGTATCCTGCAATCTCTTCACCATAAACGAAGTGCCATCATCAAGTACCGCCTTGTACATAGTTCCCGTTCTTCCTGACCCGATGATGTTGTTTTTGTCGAAGTCGTTAGTAGCCTTCATGAGATCGCCCAATCTCATTCTTGAAATCGACTTTTCAAACGTAGAAAGCTGCACATTACATTACATTTTTCTCACTACAACACAGTTAAATTCATAAACTATGGAAACTACAAAATCTAAAGGGAAAATGATCTACAATGATTAAAATAATGTCACATCCCCTTCTAGCACAGTAACATTTTGTCCGCTTTGGGTTCAAGCCTTCACCGTTTTGCTTTTATCCGCAAAAGGCCTCTTACAAGGAAGGACTAGTGACTACACATATATAGAACATCAGTTAACCACACCGAGGCAATACGGGATGAACGCCCTTAGGGCTTGTTTAGTTCGAGTTTTAAATCATTCCGGGGTCCATTCTAGAAGGATTTTGATGTTTGGTTCGGGTTTTGGATTAGGAATGCATCATTCCAGGAATGGAGTATTCCTTCAAAGTTATCCCTTTTAAATGGACGAGAATAGATGATTATTCTAGGTATTTTTTCTTAGATTTTCTGTAAAGACCAAAATATCCATTTTGCTTACCAAGACAACATTTTTTTGTCATTTTTTAAAAGATTTTTTTTTGTTATTAAACTTTTTTACATACAATGACTTTTCACAGCAACAACAAAAACTTACATTTTACCTTTGTAAAATTGTTAGGACTTGTCTTTTAATTTTATAAAATGAAGAACATTTTGGTAATTCACACGTACTTCATTCCTATTCCCGTTTCAACCAAATATAATGAGGCAATTCAAGTTCTAGAAAAGAAGAATTCCTATATGAACCAAACATTGGCAGGGCATCCTAGATGTCAGGAGAAAAGTTTTCCAAGAATATAGGATGTCCATTCCATTCCCAAAACTCAAATAAAACGAGCCCTAATAGTGTGTAGCTTGCCAGCACGTATTGCATATGCATTGGAGCACATATAGCAGCCAGCCCATAGTCTAGGGTGGTTACAAATAATTAAACTGGATTAGCAATGGACATAATTGACTTACCTTGATATTTTTTGCTCCCTTAATACTCTTTGTCCATTTATTTCCTTTCGGGTCATCGTCTTTCTTCCTTTTGGACACCCTTTGCATAAAGAACACAATAGCCACAGCTACAAATAGTGCTGCAAGAGTGGCCCCACCAACAGCCGCTCCAACAATGATCCCGCTATTCATTTTCTTCGAACGGCCTCGGCAAACGGGCAAAGGATCCCCGCAAAGTCCCGGATTATTCACATAGTTTTCTACAGAAATGGTAGAATTCATAAACAGTGGAACTTGCCCGGTCAACCTATTGTTTGCTACACTAAACGTCTTAATTCGACCAAGTTGACCAAGCTGTAATGGGATCTGACCCGTAAACTGGTTTTTGTTGAGCATAAGAACATTCAAATAGGAACAGTTTGCAAGGTTCACGGGGATCTCACCCGAAAAATTGTTGGAGGAGAGATCAAGGGATGTTACAAACTGGATTATTTGAGATATGTTGGATGGGATGGTTCCATATAGCTTGTTGCTTGAAAGATCTAAGCCAGTCAAGGCTGTGCAATTTGAAACACCTAGTGGAAACTTGCCTTTTAGTCCCATGCCTGAAAGACGGATATTTAGGACCTTGCTCTCATCGGGATGCCAACAATCAATCCCAGTAAATCTACAGATGAATCCTTCGGTATTGTTATTGAAATTCCACGAAGAAGTCAAGTAATTAAGCGGGTCTTCCAAGGATGCTTTTATAGCTTTCAAGCAGTTTATATCACTCTCAACGGCATAACTAAAACTGCTAGTCGAGAACAACCAGAAAAAGATTCCAATAAGAACATTAAGATCTCTGCCATTCATTTGCCAAGAATTTGATAAGAAACCAGTTAAATCGTTGTTTGGCACATATCAGACTCTTTTAACTCTCATCAAAATAAGCTTCCAAAACATCTTACCCTGAAATAAATTCAAAATCAACACGGAGAATAATTAAATTTGGCATTCCGATTAGGACAAAGGTTTACACTCCTACATTTTCTAAGGGAAATCAACAAACTAGAAAAACATGGTACCAAAAAACAATATTATCAATTGAACATTCAACAAACTAGTAATGGAAATCCATAAACTATATAATGGATTGACACAGAAATATACAGAACCCCGGAGATATATGGCACCGAAACATTGAGGACATGAAGTTAACGAACTTTTAATGAATTGAACATTCAACATCTCATTTCTAATATATCCAGATGGGTGGGACAGAAGCAACTTAAAAATGGGCAGTACCGTGGACTACACCGAGTAAATTCATAATCAAAACTTCCTCAAACCGTGCATGGAAAATGAAACCATCATAAGTTCTAAGGATTTTTTTTTTTAAGTTAAAAAAAAAAAGGAGAGAGAGAGCAAGAAGCACTTGTATTCTGTCAATAATTGCTAGACAGTGACTATATACATAGAAGGGTTAGAAAGATAATGGAGATTACTGATTGTTCTATTGACTGGATCTGCTAAACTTAATGTAAAATGAAGAACAAGAGGGTGAACAAAAACAAACTGCGAATATTTCTCAATTTTAGCTACTCAACTATAGACCTAACAACATAAAAGTAAATAATAATAATTCAAACTATCTGAGCCAGCAAACCAGTGAAAGCTGAAAAAAAAAACGTACATATCATTTTTCATCACCAGAAGAACAAATTCACAAACCCGGCCGTTTGAAAATGAAATAGAAATTTTAGAAGATTAGAAAGATAACCCACCTGAGAAATATTTCACAAACCTTAACTCAAGAAGCTCATAGAAGCCACAAAGAAATCCTTTAATCAACAAAATAAGAATAACTTATCAATCATGAGTATTGGACCAACCAAAGAACTTAACATAAAAGAAAAGGCTAGCCGGCAATAAAACCATAGACAGGAGGGATATAAATACAAATAAATTGAGTGTCGAAGCTACTGAGAAATTAAGAAGAGGAAGAGAAATGGTTGTTACTCTGAGGGTAAAGTATGTATATAATACAGTCCGGATCTTAAGGGTTCAAATGAGAGCGGAATAATTGGATGAGAAGAAACAATGGAGACTGGAATTCTGGTCAAAGGAGAAATTGAATGGAATGGAATGCCCATCTTTTTTCTTTCCAAGTTCAGCGACGACTGGACTGTGAAAAGTGCTCCGCGCCCCCTCCACTCCACTCCACTCCACTCCGTGTTTGCTTTGGGAGAAAAACGTGTCAAGTTTATGACTTTCTTGTAGTTTGGTACTGGGGTAGGGACTAGGCTCAGTGAATTCGAAAAGAGGAATTAATTATTGGGTGATCTAATAAAAATGAAAGCAGTTGATTTAACTACTCTCTTAAGAGAATAATTCAATGATTTACAATATAATTAATAAATTTAAGAGTATAGAGTGATCAAAAATTAATATATGTATTTATATTTAAAAATGTAATAGACCCTTCACCTTATTTAAAAATTTATTCCTTTTTATCTATGTTAATTCTCTTTCAACTAAATACCGAAGTACACGCGATACATGTGTACGTTTATTTTCTTAAGACGTGCATCATCTATTTTAAAATGAAAAAAAAATAAAAATAAAGATTGTGGTTATTTTAGAGTTCAAATCTATAATACAAATGAAGGTAGTTGATTTGACTACCATCTTAAGGGAATAATTCAATGGTCCACAATGCATTTAATAAATTTAAGAGTGTAGAGTTATCAAGAGTTAATATATATATATATATATTTGTATCGATAAACGTAATAGGCCCCACACATCTTTCCCTCACCTTATTTAGAAATGTAGTCATTTTTATATATGATAATCTCTCTCAACTAGACATTGAACTACACGCGATGTGTGTGTATGTTTATTTTTTTTACACGCGCATCATTTATTCTAAATTGAAAAAAAAAATAAAAAAATATTGCAATTGTTTTATAGTTCAAACCTTAGGACTTACATTTTTAACAAAAATAATCATATTAGGGATACAATTGGCCCCACACCTCTTTCTCTCACCTTATTTAGAAATTTATTCATTTTTATCTATGCCAATTTTCTCTCAACTAAATACCGAAGTACACGTGATGCATGTGTATGTTTATTTTCTTTACACGCACATCATCTATTCTAAAATAAAAAACAAATAAAAATAAAGATTGTGGTTGTTTTAGACTTCAAACTTCAAACCTTGGGACTTACATTTTTAATAAAAATAATTATAATAGGGATAAAATTGAAAAATTATTGATTTGGTGTTATAATTACCTTTAATATTTATAGGAGGGCCTCTTAGCTTTCTAGATTAGTATAGATATCTTCTTATTTTCGAACTTAGTTTCCAATTTCTTTTCAAACTATCTTTTTCACATATTTATCTTAAAAAAAATTATAAAAATTCTCCAATTGTATTTTAGGTGCCTTTTTTTTGAAATAATGTGGTATAATCAATGTGATTCTATTTTCATTTGAAATTATTATAAAAATTTTGATGCCCCGGAAGATTTTAAATTTGGGTCCTTAGTTTAAGTATTAAATATGAGTAATGATAATAGTCCTTTACAAAAGTATTCTAACACTCCAAAATAATCTTTAGTGACATAAAAAATGTACCGAAAGATCCATATGAAGTGTCACATAAGATGATTTAAGATTGCAAAAGTATTTTTGATGGAGTGCTAATATCATTGCTTGAATAATAATAGTCAATATAGTGTTTTTTAATGTACTCAACATCACTCTACCTCATCCTATCTATTTACCACACCTCTCTAAAAAAAAATTCTTTACATATTGGAAATTAATAATTTCTTCTTTGTTAGATCATTTAAAGGAAAAAACAAAATTGGAGCTCTCCTCCTGACACAAATAAGCACTAACATTAGAGCTATCAAATTTAAAATATAATTTAGAAACATGAAATTAAATACTTTTAAAAACAATTGCATAAACACTCAACATTTTCATCACGCGGATGTGAAATAACCTAATATCTTAACATTTCAAAATATTTTTTTAGACTTGGTAACATTTTTTAGGATTTGAAGCAAATAAAATAATGAAAATAAAATCCTAAATACAGTGAAAATTAAAGACGTGGTAAGGTGTTTGGCATGTGAATCCTGAAATGTAAGATTAGGGGCTAAACCAGATAGAATATGTGCAGTTCGAGATTTAAAATTAGTACTACAAATTTTTTATTTTTAAAAATTAAGAGAAACAGGGGATGGGGGTTTGGTTTAGTTTAGTTTGGTGGAGAGAAATAGCTACTATATGTATATTTTTTATACGTTATTTTAAAAGCAATTCATATACGAGACATCACATTTATTTTTCCTTTTTTTTCCTAAATTATATTTAAACTAGGGTATACCCATGCCATCCGGCACAGCATAATATTTGTATCATAGCGTAATTAACAAAATTTGAATCCTTGCTACCAGCGAAAGTAGCATGGTTTTTAACCACTGCATTACTTTTTAAATTACTTATATGTGGGGTGAGGATTTAAATTTTGTTACTTACATTATGATACAAATATTATGATGCGTCGGATGGCACGGGTATACCCTAGTACAACATCAAAATTTAAACATTGAATCGGTAGCTTTTTGCTAAACTTGGATATTCTATTTGATAACATTATACCGACTTGACCTAAATGGCAATTTTTGGTCGAATTTTTATTTCTAACTTGGTAAACTATCATCGAATGTGAACCTTCAAGTCAGCAACTCGTCACTGATTTATATTTTATGTAATTGGGCAACTAACTTCTAATTTATAAGTACAACACCAAATAGTTTTGTGGAGAAGGCTACAAACTAAGGGTATATATAATATCACCCTTAAATATTTCAATATTTTTGTACAGAGTTTCGGGGCTTGTTTTAACAAGACCAATATTATTTGTGCATTCGTTACTAGTAGATTTTGTGATGAGTCCGCTGGTCATTGAACTATCCAAGTTATTATACAGACATTTAGCTTGTCTTTGGAATAGACGTTAACATTCTGTTTAGATTGAGAGAATGAGAAGGAAATGAAAAAGAAAAGAAAATGAATGATTACAGTTCATTCGTTTTGATAAATTTATTAGAAAGGGAAGAGAGGAAACGAAGAGAATAAGAGGGAATGACAATCCCCTCTATTTTTTTATTTTCTAATATTGGGAGGATTTGGTAGGAAATGAAAAGTTTTTAATAAATTATTCATCTTATTCCGTATTTAACCATAATTTGTTAACAACATATTAAATCACATTCATTTTCTTTTTATCTATCGAAACAAAATTTATTTCCATTCTTTTCTATTCTTAACTATCCAAACAATAATAAAATTAAACTCATTACATTCTATTCCATTCCTTCCCCTCCTAATTAACCATTTCCTTTTCATCCCTCCCCTTCAATCCAAATAGACCATAAAGCTCTCTCTTTATTTGCTTGTATATGTTAGTTTATTTGGAAGACCCATAACGCTTGTACTTTTGAAGGTTTAATTATTGCCTAATTTGACGTTATTATCACAAAAGTTGTTTTCCTCTCAGATTGAAGTTTTTTCAGCTTCTTCGAGCTTGTTGAAGTCCTGTATGGTTGTTAAATCTCCTAGTCCCAGCTCTCCTATATGGGAGGCTCCTTGTCTAGGTATTATTAAGATAAATTGTGGTGGTGCTTTCAAAGGCGGAGTTGTTTAGGGACAAGCGGGGGCGAGCGCCCCCACTTGGTTTTGAATTTTTTAAATTATATATAGGGTATTTTTTGGGAAATTTTTTTTTATATAGGGACTTATATGTAGAAAAATATACTTGAGGGTTCTATGTGTAAAAAAATATAAAAGTTTCATTAAACCAACAAAACACACCGAGCTTTCTTTCATTCTATATGGCTTTAATTTGTTGCACTAGGGATCTCTCTCTTCACCTCCCTGCTCCACCTCCACCTCCACCTCCACGGCTCCACTCTTTCACAGTCCCGCTTTTATTTCTCCTTCACTCTTAGATAATTTTTCTAGATTTATTTTTTAAAATTAGGGATTTTATTATTTCTTGATTAGCTGCACTAGATTAGTTGTATTTCTTTACTAATTGCATAATATTATGTGTATTTTTTGAACTATTGATTAATTGTTGATTATTTTGTGATTTAGGTCTAAACCCCTAATTGTTAAATATTAGTTATATTGTTGAATTTGTTGATTAATTACATAATTTTAATTCTATTATTGATTAGTTTCATATATTAGTTGATTTAGGTGATTAGGTCTAAACCCCTAATTGTTGAATATTAGTTCTAATTTCATAATATTTGTAGATTTACTTCTAAACCCTTAATTGGTGAATCTTAGCTCCATTTTTGATTAATTACATAATTAAAATTATATTATTAACTAGTTTCATAATATTAGTTGATTTAGGTCGAAACCTCTAATTGTTGAATATTAGTTCGGACAATTAAAAAAAATGTCTTATTGGAGAAAGATTTTTACACTAAAGCCAAGGAATAATTTTTTTGTAAATGAAGGGCCTATATTGAACAAGAAGTTTTCAATAACATTAACAAAGAGGAAGTATTGCAATACTTCCAAAATATGAAAAATCGTAGAATGTTATTGTAATTTCTCATAATTTTTCGCATTTGCTATTTTTATTGTATGAACTATTATTATTAATTTTATTAAGTTTGCTTTAAAATTTTAAGACTTTAAATATTATTTGGTGCGCTTTAATTTTGCGCCCACTTGGTCTAAATCCTGGCTCCGCCACTGGGTGCTTTAATTAATGACCTGAATTTCGGTTCAGCAGCTTTTGTTGCCAAGGACTTGAATGGTTCTTTTTTCATAGGGTATATTAAATTCTTTTTTATGTTGTTCATCTTTTTTTTTGCCATGGCCATGGCCATCAAAATGGCAGTAGCCTTTGCGGCTTCGATTCGATTACTGAGTGTGGTGATTGAATCAGATTGTAAAGCGGTGATCGAGGCTATTCGCGGATCTGTTTCTTTTGTTAATTGGGACCATGTTGGTCTTTTGGATGAGATATATTGTCTTGCATGTGAATGTGAGTTTATTAATTTTGCCTTTGCTCCTAGATCCGCTAATAGAGTTGCACATTGGTTTACTAGTCTTCCCAAAGAGTTTTCTAAGATTTTGAAAGTTGATTTTGATGCTAGTGGAATCGGCAAGTTAGTTTTGTGTTGTTTTTATATATTTTGCTTCTAGACCAAAAAGAAATAAAAAAAAATATGCCTCCAATGCGTGTCTTGGCATAACTATTGGCACTTCAAGTAAATATTACTCGAGTACTAGAGGACTAACTTGAAGTGCTAATAGTCACACCTAATTTAAGTTAAAACACATTCGGAGAGTATTTTGAGGATTGTATCTTAAGAAAGGAAATGATTAATGAAGGGGGAAATAATGGAATGGAATAGAAATGAATTAGTTTAATTTTATGATTGTTGGGATAGCTAAGAATGAAAAATAAAGGAATTGAAATAAACCTTGTTTAGACTTTGGATAGAAAGAAGAAAAGAAAAGAAAAGAAAATAATGTGATTTAAAATATCATTAACAAATTAATTAAGGGTATATGCGAATAGTCTGGTTTGTAGTCTGATGTCTTAGATGGGCTCCGTTTAGTTTTTTTGATTAAAGAAAAGAAGAGGTTAAATTTGGAATAAAGCAAATAATTCTTTAAAAACTTTTTATTTTTTGCCCGATCCTTCCAATATGGGAAGAAAACAAAATAAATTAAGGAATCGAAAAGATCACCAATCCCCTCATAAATCTATCTAAATGAATGAAATGTAATCACTCGTCCCCTTTCCTTCTCATCCCTCAATCCTAATCGACCGTATGAATTTGGTTCATAAGCAATGCTACCTGCTCTAAAAAATGATTCAAAATTAAGTTTCAACCATTCATTACTTTATATCTCCCGGGATTTAAAACTATGGTCCTAATTCATTTGGGCCACAACTTTTAGGATATCGTTTAGCCTACGTATCATTTTTCGTAATCCGATTGAACTATTTAGATCCAAATGCTACTGATTGAAATGCACCTTAATAGATAGATACTAAATATACGAGTAGATCTAAATGAGTATAATCATCTAAAAGATCAATTGCAGTACTCTAAATATTAGAGTAAATACCATCAATGGCCACTTAACTATTGGCAAATTCTACCAGTAGCCACTGAACTTCATTTTGTTACACTTGGACCATTAAACTTTTAAAACGTACTACCATTGGCCACTCTGTTAAATCTCACTGTTAGTTTTTGACGGAATCAATATCATGTGATTTTCATGTGCATGGAAGGGGCCTTTAAGTCTTTTTCCATTTTCTTTTTTCTTTTTTCTTTTCTTTTCTTTCTTTTTCTTCGATTCTTCTTCTTCTTCTTCAATTCTTCCTTCTTTTTCGATTTTCTTCTTCCTTCCTCTTCGATTTTCTTCTTCTTCTTCTTCTTCTTCGATTTTCTTAATTTCCCTTTCTCCTCCTCCTTCTTCTTCCCTTTCTCCTCCTCCGAATTTCTTCTCCTTCTTCTCCGAATTTCTTTCTCCTCCTCCTTCTTCGAATTTCTTCTTCTTCTTCGATTTTATTCTTCTCTTTTCTCCGAATTTTGACTTCCTCCAAATTTCTTCCTTTTTCTTCTTCCTCCGAATTTCTTCCCCTCCGAAACTTCTCCGAATTTTGCCTTCCTCTGAAATTGTGTGTGTGTGTGTAAAATCAAGATGCCCTGGAATTCAATGGAAAAAGACTGAGAAGAAAGAGGAGAAAGGGGAAGAAGAAGAAGAAATTCATCTGAGAAGAAAGAGGAGGAGAAAGGGGAAGAAGAAGAAGAAAGAAAAGAAAAGAAAAGAAAAGGAAAAAAGAAAAAGAAAATGGAAAAAGACTTAAATGCCCCTTCCATGCACATGAAAATCACGTGATATTGATTCCGTCAAAAACTAACGGTGAGATTTAACGGAGTGGCCAATGGTAGTATGTTTTAAAAGTTTAATGGTCCAAGTGTAACAAAATGAAGTTCAGTGGCTACTGGTAGAATTTGCCAATAGTTCAGTGGCCATTGATGGTATTTACTCTAAATATTATAGTAAAGTTAATTGCTTTGTGCTAAATAATTCAGTATTTATTTGTATTCGTGATGTAATTGAATAGAGCTGTTCAAAGGATTTTTTTTAATCAAATTACATTCAAATGAGTTTTAGTTATTTCATTTTATTTTTTTTCTTTCAAATGAGTTTTAGTTAAACATAATCTAAAAGTTATTGGTAAAGATAAATGGGTAAACCACATTAACATCGATCGTATATCATGTCATACAACTATGTAAGAGTTCAAGTTGATCCACTTATTTTACTGTACAATTCCTCTTGTCGCCTTCATCCACTTATTTCACTGTACAATTCTTCCTGCCTTCTTTAACCTTTATAATTTTATTTTTTTAAGGTTTTCATAACCTTGATTTGATTAACACCACCTTGTTATTAAATGTCTTTTAACTCATTGTGTACTTGTAATAAATAAGTCCTGAATTCGCCTCATATGGATATAGATGGAACTTATTGTTGGTCTACTTTTATTTTGATGGTTATAGATTTATAATTTTTATGAAAAATGATTGTATTGTATAAAAAAAATTGTGTTGTGAAATTTCACTTTGTATATAAGAAAAAGAAGTAAAAAATTGTTCTAAATTTCACCTCATCCATATTAGTATCTAGATTGATCTCGGATAATTTTACCTTCATGCCATTCTTTATTGTTGCAAGAATCGATATCACGTTCACTTGGATCAAACGCATGCCCTTTTTATTACAAAGACAAAAAATACCAATCAAGATAAAAATTAGTTAACTATACACAGCATTTTTATTAGCGTTTTTATGATAAAAGTTTTTTTATCAGCCTTCACCAAATTCACTATTAGTGAAGGCGTGAAGCTATCAAGTTTCGCTAAAACATCATTGTCACACTTCATTTAATTTCAAAATGAGCTACTTTTTGAAATGGTTAGTAAGCTGGTCCTTGTTCGATACTTAATTTTGCTTATGTCAAAGTAATTGCATAATTGCACCTGATTTGTATATATTAATTACCAAATCATTTAATCCTTATGATCATTATATATTTGCATTCAATCATTTTTCTATTTATAATGGTTGGCTTAAACTATTATCCTACATTAGAAAAATTTAGAAGTCAAAATATGTTTACATAATAACAAGATATTTTAAGAGAAAATCCCACGAACATGACCCAAAGGTATTTAGATTAGGGACAATATTATTAATTGCTATGTGCGTAGATGGGTGAGCTAAGCTCATTCTTTAGCTCACAGGAAAGGGTCCAACCCCAAGGTGGGTACCCCACAGGCTCAACTGTTTCCAAAAAAGGAAAAAAAAGATGATTTTCCGTGATTTGCTACACATGCATGATCGATCATCTTTTATAATGTAAACAACAATTATCAATATAATATTATATTATGAAATTTTACATGGAACTATCATCCTCGCTGTCGCTGTCATCTCGAATATTATTTTTTAGATTTATAGTTGTAAGACAAATGTTTAAATTGTGGATGGACTTAGGAAGATATATATCCAAGGACTAAAGAAAATATATTATATAAGAAAGAAAACCAAAAAGAAAGGGGGCGAGCTTCCATGCAAAAAAGAGAGAGAGCAAGAAGAAGCCATTGCACCCCAGATTGTAGAGAAAGAAGTCATTATCCTTGAAGGCCTAACTCCTCTTCCTCGCCCTCCATTGAAGTTCTTGAGCTTCACCTCACAAACACCTCCAGACAAGAGGCACCTAGCCATCAAGGTGATTCACCGTGCTCCCTAATCGCACTACCCTTTTAAATAATTGTTAGATCCCACCACTCCAATCTAACTCCATGAAAGGGAATACGAAACATCAACCTTTCACTGAGAAAAATTACAATAACAACAACAAATAAGGGGCTCATTCCCTTTCTATTAGAAACCCAATTAGCCTTAATGAGTAATGTCTAATGGATTGTGACCTTGAGTGATCCAGAAGAAATTAGTTTATTTGATACGGGGTGTAACAACAGTTCATGAATAACGCTTTTGAGTAAGCCCTCAAAACTAGTGGACTTCAATGCAAAACAACCAAATCCTAAAAATTGTGGCCATATGTATCCCTGGCTAAGGTGGTTCATTATCGATTCTCTTATGTGAGGGTTTTTAGGTGGCCATGCGGTTATTTGAGTTTAATGAATGAATTTACAACATGCGTATCTATTTTGGGTCCTTTGAGGCAAAATCGAAATAGAAATTGAAATCAAAATAGAAACCGAATTTGAAGAAAAATAAGAAGATCACGCGTGAGTTGGTGACGCGCGTTGGTGAATGCGTGTCCACTTGACCACTTTCAATACTTGGTTTCTTAACTCAAGTTGGTCTCCATTTATTATCTAGAGTTTGAGGAGGCTATTAACATAAATAATTAATTCACATTTTGATTGTAAAATCTCTTAGATTACTCCTTAATATTATCTATTCCTTAGATTTCCTTTTACATATTAGATATTACCTTAATGGATTGCTCTTACTTTATTTTTCTCTTATATAATGTTTATATAAAGGCCTTATCATTGTAATGTAAATAACAACTGATAGTGCAAATTATCAATCCAATTTACTTCGCCAACCCCGAGCTGACACGTGATTGTCCACGTTAGCTATTAGGCCTGCTTCAGCGTGAGGAGCTCGGAGGAACCCTGTTAAAACACCATGAGTAGGGTAGAGCCCCTCTAAGAACTGGGTACCCGCTCGAGAGTCAGTTACATACGACGAATTGCGAGGTTCGGGTTCTAGAGCTCTTTCGGTGAGCTTTAAAGGCTCTCTCTCTCGCCCAACCACTCTGCCAGAATGGTTAGTAGAAGCATGGACTACTGTCACCTGCTCCGTAGAGCGTACAGAACTCCCATCACCTTCATTAAATGCACACCAACTGCACTTAATGCATCGAAATTCATGGAGAAGTAAGGTCAGAGTTGGTACTGATCGAAGCATGGTCCCAGACATGCTCCAGGAGTTCTAGCCACACGTCTCCTCCGGTCATATATATACAAAAGGCATTTACTTCTCCCAACAACTAAGTTCTAATAAAATTCTAATTGAGAAGAATTAGAGAGAGACAAGACACACCGCAAATAAACATAAAAAGATAGATGTAGAGCTCGGTAGCTTGCTTCAGGACTCCTCAATTAGATAGACTAAACTGTAGTTAGTTCAGCTTTCATCTTATTGTAGTATTGAGAGAATAGAATAGCTAGAGAGACTTTTGTGAGTTTGTAACACTAGTTGGGTTATTATCAATATAAGGCAAACCGAGCTCCTAGCTCTATTCCACAGGGAAGGACTAACCCGTATCTTCATACGAGACTAACATCCTCTATAAATCATTGGCTCTCTTAAATTCAGCATTTTTACCATTCCAATCATTTGTCATAACCTTTTAATTGTGTGGTCTAAAATACCTTTCTAGTTTTTAGCACTAACAGTTTAGCGCCGTCTATGGGAAATACAATTTTCTCAAAGTCACATACATCGCCTAAAGCTACAAGATCACCCAAAAATTTACTATGTCTTCCAGAAAAACTCAGCCAGACCCTATACTGGCCCTACAAGAGCGATAAGTTGCTTTTTAAATCCGAATTGACGAACTATTAGCCCAAAGACAAAGTCCCCAAGCCAGCACGAGGAGCAGGTCGTCTTCAGCCTCCACATCTGATGTTGTTCGCCCAATCCTTCCACGAGTCCCAGTCAGAGAAAGACTTGGAGGCCATGGCAGAGGATTCGAGATAAACCGCGACAGAAATGAAAAGATTGAATCCCGTCACTCCAGCTCTAATTGAGAGACCTTGTTCGAAGAAATTCTGGCCTCACTCCCTCCTCCACCGGCAAGAGACCCACAGATTGGCATGGTTAATGAAAGACGCCCAGACGAAATTTCACGACATCGAAGCCCGAGCGTAGGCTTACCTCCCCTCCCGTTAGATCGAATGCCAAGACGAGAGGTGAAAGTCAGACCTAAGGGGTCCGTTTTTTATAGAATCTTTCACAGAGAATTCATCGAATATGTCGAGAAAAGACTGATGACAAATATGGAGGCCCAAATGGTAAAGATGATGAAAATCGTGGGTCATATAGCGAGGAGCTCGGTAGTAGCTCTAGTTAGGGACTCCGGATCTCCATTTATGGCTCATAATTGTCTGGTCCTAAAAAAATTTAGATTCCCAGTGCTGGAATTATATGATAGAACCACTGACCCTGTGGATCACTAACAGTAGTACAGAAATATGATAGGGCTCCAAAATATCTCGGAAGGTGTGATATGCAGGCCCTTCATTGCCACTTTGAAGAGGGCAGCCCGAATATGGTGCAACAACATCTTACCAGGGTCAATCTCGAACTTGCAAAAGCTCGACACCAAGCTTATTTCATATTTCATGGGAACCAAGCGGCAGTCCAAAACCTTCAGTCACCTCTTTATCATAAAGCAGGGACCTACCGAGAGCCTGAAAAAATAATGCTCGCCGTTTTAACCAAGAAAGCCTCATGGTCACCGGCCTGAATGAAGGAGTGGCTGTAGCAGTCTTCGTGGAAGGGGTAACCTCCCCATACAATGTCCGAAAATAATGTCCGAGCTCTTAGATGAGGTTAACAAGCAGGTCAGGGTAGAGGAAACTTTGCAAGGAAGAAATCTATCGGACTTGTCGACCCTTTTGTCCTCCTCCAAGCGCCAAAAATGGTACAGCCCATGCCGCGGTCAGGAGAGAGAGGGTAAGAAGGGTAAGAAAGAAGCAGACATAATTGAACCAAAAGATGGCAGGGCACGCCAATAGTTTACTCCTTTGACAGCCCCTTTGGGAGAGGCCTATGCCCAGTTAGACCTAGGACAGATCCCAAAAGCTCAAAAAATGAAGACACCTGAAGAGAAATGAGACACGACCAAGTACTGTTGATATCATAAGGCCCACGGCCACGAGACCAATAATTGCTGAAAGCTGAATGGAGAAATTGAGAAACTCATTTAGAGAGGATAACTCAAACAATACGTGAATAGAAAGAAGGGTGCTTCCCTAGTAGCCAAAGGGAAGGCTCCAGAAAATAAGATCTTCATGATTGAAGGGGGATCCTCCTACTCTGGGAACAGCAATAGGTCCAGAAAGGACTACATTAGACAGGCCAGGTTCTCGAACTCAGAGACAGAATGCTTCATCTTCAGACTTGCCAAAATAGTGAAGTATGATGTTAAGGAACTCGTGTTCACTAACGAAGATATGAGCGGAGTAGAGTTCCCTCATGACGACCCTCTGGTGGTAACAGTGATGATGGGTAATCACAATGTCCATAGAATCCTCATTAAAACCAGGGCCACTTCTAACCTCGTGTACTATAGCGCCTTTAAGGCCATGGGTCTCACCACAGAGCACTTGACCCCTTCCTCGGTCACTCTGGTTGGTTTTTCAGGGAAAAAAACTAAGTCTCTGAGAACAATTAAGCTCACTGTAATCCTGGGACCAGCTTCGAAGCATATCACCATAGTCACAGAATTCTTGATACTAGATAGGGCTTCGTATTATAATGCCATCCTCGGTAGGAGAACACTCAATGAGATCAAGGCTGCCATTTCGAATTGCAGCCTGATCATGAGATTCCCTACCCCCCATGAAGTCAGGGAAGTCAGAGAAAATCATGTCGAAGCCCGCAGCTGCCAGTTCGAGGTACTAAAAGAAGTCAAAACTATAGACATCACGGTTGTTGAAGTCGAAGTAATTACTGAAAGGGAATTAATGGGGACAAAAGAGCCTAGCGACACAGAGAAGTGTGAGATCGACGCTTTAGACCCCAGGGATGAAGAGAAAGAGCTCCATGGTGAACCGATAGAAGACTTGGAAGATTTAGTTCTTGACCTCTCACAGCTTGACAGGGTCCTTAAAATCAGTGATCAGCTTTGCACAGAGGATAAAGAAGAGATCTGTTGGTGCTTGCAAGCTAACGCCTACATCTTTGCATGGTCCTACTACGACATGAAGGGGCTAAACCCAGACGTCATGGTATACAGACTCAACGTTGACCCTATTTTCACACCCGTAAGGTAGAAGAAAAGAAGTTTTATTGCAGAAAGGAATTCGGCCGCCAAAGAAGAAGTTCAAAAGCTCCTCCAAACTGGTTTTATTCGGGAGGTACACTATCCGAAATGGCTCTCCAATATAGTGCTCGTAAAGAAGAACAATGAGAAGTGGAGAATGTGCATGAATTTCAAAGACCTCAATAAGGCATGCCCGAAGGACAGTTTCCCACACCCAAAGATCGACCAGCTTGTAGACGCAACTACAGGCCACGAAATGTTAAGTTTCATGAATGCATATTCCGGTTACAACCAGGTCAGAATGGCTCCAGAAGATGAAGAGAAGACCTCCTTTATCATCAACGAAGGCACGTATTGCTACAAAGCTATGCCATTCGGCCTAAGAAATGCGGAAGCTACCTATCAAAAGGTGATGAGCGCGCTGTTTAAAGACCAAATAGGTAGAAACATGGAGGTTTATGTCGACGATATGTTGGTTAGAAACCTTAAAGCCCTGAACCATATGGCCGACCTTAATGAAACTTTTGCCATACTCAGACAGAACGGCATGTCTCTCAACCCGGTCAAGTGTGCTTTTGGAGTTAAAGGGGGGAAATTCTTGGGGTTCATGGTCACTCAAAGAGGAATTGAAGCTAATCCAGAGAAGATACAAGCTCTTATCGACATGAGATCTCCATCCAAACCAAAAGAAGTCCAAAGTCTAGCAGGAAGAGTGGCAGCTCTCAACAGGTTCATCTCTAGAGCAACCGACAAGTGCCGCACTTTCTTCAAAACTCTGCAGAAAGCCTTCGAATTGACCGAAGAATGCGAGCTGGCTTTTCAGCATCTCAAACGGTATCTCGGAGCTTATCCCCTTCTTAGCTCACCAAGAAATGAGGAAATTCTGAGCTTATATTTGGTAGTGTCACGAACAGCAGCCAGTTCAGCACTGATAAGGAACGATGAAGGAGTTCAGCTACCAGTGTACTACACAAGCAGAGCTCTGCACGCTGTCGAACTAAACTACCCAAGATTAGAGAAGTTGGCCTATGCTCTGCTTATCACGTCTCGAAAGCTGAGACCCTATTTTCAGGTCTATACTATAGATGTGCTCACAGATCAGCCACTGCGAAGAGTTCTCGACAAGTCAAAGCAATTAGATCGTCTGGCCATATGGGCTATTGAGCTCGGGCAATTTGTGATTAACTACTGACCTCAAACCTTGATCAAGGGCCAGGCTGTGGCATACGTCATAACCAAGTTCACCTACACAAAAGACCAGATTGAGGAGCCACTAGAGCTACTGCCGCTCCCGGACCCTAACACTTAGACCCTTACCACTTCGATGAATTTACTACCAGGAACACCCATGTGGGTCTTGCACGCTGATGGGACTTCCAACCTGCAGGGTTTTAGAGCTGGTTTGGTGCTGATAACTCCTAAGGCCAACACCCTGGATATAGTACTAAAATTCCTGTTCAGGGCCTCCAACAACGAGGCTGAATATGAAAATATCATTTTAGGCTTAAGAATAACTGGTGATCTGGGAGTAAAGCAAATGGTGGTGTACAATGACTCCACGGTAATAGTCGGCCAAATACTTGGTCACAATGTCGTAAAAAAAGAACGCATGGCCGCCTACTTAGCAAAGGCTAAAGCAGCGACTCATAAGTACTCTAACCTAATTTTCATTAAGGTCCCACGAGCTCAGAACAACAAGGAAGATCGCCTGGCCAAGCTTTCCACAATTTCAGACTTACCAAGTGAGGTGCACGTTGAATATCTGGAAAGAAAAGCCATAAATAAACCTGTGTAGCTAGACACAGCTCCAGTACAAATTTGCAAATGCTGGATTGACCTAATTTTGAACTATCTCACTGACGGAGCTCTCCCCGAAGACAGAAAGATGGCCAAAAGAATAAAGTATATGTCTAACAGATGTGGTGATCAAAGCAACACTGGATAAGAGGGGTATGTCCTCCATTTCTTGCTTTGCCTACACCTACACTAAGCCCATGCAACCCTACTAGAGATTCATGCAGGCCTGTGTGGAGGGCACCCGAGGGCTCGCTCACTAGCACTCAAAGTTAGCAGACAATGCTACTTTTGACCTAACGTCTTACAAGACGCAAGGAACTGGTAAAGAAATACGACAAGAGCCAGCGATTTGCCAACATCCAGCAGCTCCGAGTAGAGCTTATGACCCCTGACAGTAGCCCTTGGCCTTTCTCTCAATGGGGTATAGATTTAGTGGAGCATTTTTCACTAGATAAAGGACGGACCAAGTTCGCAGTTGTAGCCATTAATTATTTCACCAAATGGGCTGAGGCCGAAGCACTGACAACAATCATCACCATCAATATTCAAAATTTCGTGTGGATGAAGATCATCTGTCGTTTTGGTCTCCTAAAAGTGCTGATCACTAATAATAAAAAGCAGTTTGACTGCGATCTTTTTAGGGACTTCTGTGAAGGACATGGAATCGAAAACCACTACAATTCACTGTCCACCCTCGGTCCAATGGCCAAGCAGAGGTCACCAACAAAACCTTGCTGAGCTCGTTGAAGAAGAGACTTGATGATACCAAGGAAAACTGGTATGAAAAGCTCCCATCGGTACTATGGGCTTACAGAACCACCATTAGAGGTCCAACTGGCGAAACCCCTTTCTCCCTAACCTACGTAGGGATGGCAAAAAAACCCAACCCGGCGGGTTTCCGACCCGACCCAACCCGGATGGAGCGGGTTCGGGGCGGGTTTTTTTAAGCTCGGGTCGGGTTTGGTAATTTTTTTAAAAACCCGGACCGGGTTCGGGGCGGGTTAGGGTTCTGCGTTCCTAAAACCCGACCCGACCCGACCCGCATATATATATAAATTATTAATATTATATATATATATATATATATTATATTTAATATACAAAGTTACAAACCCTATTACCCTAAGTCCCATTCAGTGCCGCACATCTCTCAGTAGCACACCACACATCTCTCAGACTCTCAGTAGCACTTCTCCAGTTCTCCACTTAGCCGCAGCCCGCAGATCTCCGTTTTCTCCTCCTCCATTTTCGTTTTCTCTTCCTCCATTTCCGGTCTGCCTCACTCACATCTCACTCTCTCTATCTCTCACTGTCTTACCCACACGGCCAAACCAACACGGCGAGTCGGCGACACACCCACGATCCCACTCGGGCCACTCTATCTCCGGTCTCCAAAGTCTCCCTTCCTCCATCTCCGGTCTCCACAGTCTATCTTCCTCCATCTCCGGTGTCACGCCGTGCTTCCTCCATCTCCGGTCTCCATCTCTGGTTAGTGTCTGATTCAATATTTTGATTTTCTTTCGGATTTTCTTTCTGTTTGATTTGTGTTTGTGAATGTGAATTTGTGTTTGATATGGGTGTTTATGGGTGTTTGAATTTACTAGAAGTTATATTTTTGAAATAAACTAATCAGATCTGTGAAATATGATTAATCTAAATAAAGTTATGTTTAAAACTAAATTTCATGGAAAACTATTGTAACTTTCTTCGTTTAACTAATTACATACAGATTATTTTATACATACACATACAATTCTCAGTACGTGTGATCGGTGGTGGACTGAAATAACGGGAAAATTGAATTAAGAAAACACAATGAATTGAAATGAAATGAAAGAAAAAAGAGAAATGATGTGATACGACCAGAATCCTAATTTTCTTATTATCTTTCTGCTTGTCTTGTGATTTAAGGTGTTAATTATTAATTTAAATAATTACTTGTATGTATTTTAATACCATTTATTTCTTTGTTAGATCTATAATGACTGATTCTAATCAAGGCGACAATATTTTGTCCGTGCCTCCATCCGAGTGTAGTCCTACTCCAGATTCTACACCAACACCAACTTCAGCCCCTGTGATTCCTGTGAATGATGCCACTGAACCTAGTTTACAAACTACACAAAATTCTCCTAATAAGAGAAAATTAGGAAAACTTTTTTCTAAAGTTTGGCAAGATTTTGAAAGGGTTAACGAAAATGGAAGCAAAATGGCGATATGTCACCATTGCAAAACAAAACTTAAAGCAGATCCTAAGAATGGAACAAATCATTTGCATACTCATTTGGATAGGTGCAAAAAGCGTAGGAATGTTGACATTCGTGATCAATTTCAAATATCAACTAACAAGAGTAGTGATGGGAAAGTCCAATTTGCTAATTTTACTTTTGACCAAGAGTTTTCAAGGAAGGAACTTGCTAGTGCAATTGTTTTACATGAATATCCATTGAGCATTGTTGATCATGTTGGATTTAGGAGGTTTGTTAGTAGTCTTCAACCCCTTTTTAAAATGGTTTCTCGAAACACAATAAAAAGTGATATTTTGAAACTTTTTCAAGAGGAAAAAACAAAAGCATATTTGATGTTTGACAAGCTTTCAAGTCGAGTTGCTATCACAACGGATATGTGGTCATCTAGGCAAAAAAGGGGTTATATGGCAATTACGGCACACTTTGTTGATCGATATTGGAGCTTGCGGAGTATGGTTATTGGGTAAGTCTTTATCATAATTATCATTATCATTTAACATATTCTATGTTTGCTTTTGCAATTAGTTTACTTTATACTTTTGAAATTTTTAGGTTTATTTATGTTCCGGCTCCACACACAAAAGATATTCTTTGTGATGTTCTTATGGATTGCCTGTTGGATTGGAATTTGGATAGAAAAGTGTCTACTATTACAGTAGATAATTGCACTACTAATGATGCATTGGTTGGTATTTTGTCGGATAAGTTTGTTGTTAGTGGATCTCTTATTTTGGATGGAAAATTGCTTCATATGCGTTGTGCTGCACATATATTGAATTTGGTGGTTAAAGATGGTTTGGATGTAATAGGGGTGGCAATTGGGAAAATACGTGATAGTGTAGCCTTTTGGACCGCCACACAAAGTAGAGAGGAAAAGTTTGAGGAAGCCGCTCGGCAATTAAAAATTCCATGCACTAAAAAGTTGTCTCTTGATTGTAAAACAAGATGGAATTCCACATACTTAATGCTTGAGACGGCAATTAGTTACAAGGACGTGTTTCCGCGTTTGAGGCAACGTGAGCGACATTATATATTCTTACCTACGGAGGAGGAATGGAGTTTAGCAAAAGATATTTGTGGGAGATTAAAATTATTTTTTCAAGTTACTGAAACTTTTTCTAAAACTCTTTTGCCTACGGCAAATTGCTTGTTCCCAAAAATTTGTGAGATAAAATTGGCTTTGCGTAGTTGGGCCAATACGGAAAATGAAGTGATTAAGAGGATGGCATCTAATATGTTAGAAAAGTTTGATAAATATTGGAGTGAGTGTCACTTAGTTGCCGGAATAGCAATTGTTTTAGACCCACGCTATAAGATGACCTTCTTAGAACACGTACTTCATAAAATACATGGTGAGGAGGCTACTTTTCAAATAGAAAAAGTCCGAGTTGCTTGTTATGATTTACTTAACGAGTACCAAGTCAAGCTAAAAGCGAGTAGTAATGAGACGAGTGGAAGTGGGGTAAGTGGGATCACATCTTTAGATGATTCTACTTCGGCAAGTGTAGGTGGAGAGTGGAATATTGATATTTTTTCTGAATATGATCAAATTGTTAGTGGTATGTCTGGACGTGTGAATATAAAGTCGGAGTTAGATCATTACTTGGAAGAAAAAATATTTCCACGCACCCAAGACTTTGATATCTTGAATTGGTGGAAAGCGAATGGGGTTAGGTATCCTACACTGCAATTAATTGCCCGAGACATCTTGGCTATTCCAGTTTCGACAGTAGCATCTGAATCAGCTTTTAGTACGAGTGGTCGGATGGTGAGTGCTCACCGCAGTCGACTTAGTGCTCCTGTTTTGGAGGCATTAATGTGTGCACAAGATTGGTTATGGAATGATTTAGAAGGTACAACTTTTTGGTTTTAATTGATGCTTAGTAAATTAGTTATTTGAAAATATACTTAGTATTTAATTTAATTTAATTTTGTGTTATTAGGTGAGGCTTCTACTGCAGATTCAAGAATTACAATTTGTGACGAAGAAACTGATATATTATGAGTTAATGTTTGGAGGTAAATGTATTCTTTTACAACTTTTATAGTTTTATACTTGGTTTGTCATTTAAGTGTTTTATTATTTATATTTGTTATTATTCATGTTTATTTTCAGGAGGTTACATTGAGAAATGACAAAGCTTTTCTTGGAAAATTTGAGAAGTTGAAGAGTTTGCTATTTGTGTTTTGATGTTTGAATACTTTAATTTGGTTTTAATTTAATGATGGAATTGTAGACTTGCTTGATTGTATTATGTAGTTTGGGATTTGTTGTTTGATTGTATTAAGTAATTTTAAGACTTGTTTGCCTTTTGTGGTAGATCCATTGGAAATTTGAAACTTTGGTTTTAGCTTGCTTCTTGGCTTGTTGGTTTACTGCCTGCTACTGCTTTGTCATTGAATTTTTTTTTTTTTTTTTAGTTCAAAACACAGTTTGGCAGGTGGGTTTTCAACCCGACCCGGTTCAACCCGACCCGGTTACTCCGTATTCGGGGCGGGGCGGGGCGGGGCGGGGCTCCTATGCATCAAAGCGGGGCGGGTTTGGGTTCAACGAACAAAACCCGACTCGGGTTCGGGGCGGGTTCGGGGCGGAGTGAAATACATGCGGGTCGGGTTTGGTATTGGCCAAACCCGCCCCATACCCGACCCGTTGCCATCCCTAAACCTACGGAACTGAGGCAATCATCTCGGTAAAAATAGGAGTCCTAACTTACAGAATTAACCATCACGACCCAGCTCGTAATGATGAGGACCTGCTGGCTACCCTAGATCCCCTCGAAGAAAAGAGAAAGCAAGCTCGAATTAAGGAGAGGCCTGTAAAATAAGCATGATCAAAAGTTACAATAAAAGGGTTAAACATCGAGGCATGAACGTTGGCGACTTAGTGCTTCGAAAAGTCACATTGACAATAAAAAATTCTGAACATGGCAAGCTCGCTGCCAAGTGGGAGGGCCCCTATATGGTCACCAAAGTCAGTAGACTAGGCACTTATTATTTAAGGACCATGGACGGCATAGAGCTCATGAGACCATGGAATATAGAACACCTCAAGAGATACTATCTTTGAGCTAAAACAATTTGTACTTTTTGAAATAGTTTTATCCAAAAGAATGTATATGGAATGTTTTGTTTGATACTTTGTTACTTGTAACTTGCATTCTGTTTAAAAAATCTCTCACAAAGAGGTCAGTTTAATAAGCGTTCAGCTTGCAAGAAGCACGCTTGCACTCTGTTTAAAAAAAAACCTCTCACAAAGAGGTTAGTTTAGTAAGTGTTCAGCTCGCAAGAAGCACACTTGCACTCTGTTAAAAACCTTTCACAAAGAGGCCAGTTTAATAAGTGTTCAGCTCTCAAGAAGTACACTTGCACTATGTTAAAAATCTCTCACAAAGAGGCCGGTTTAGTAAGTGTTCAGCTCGCAAGAAGTACACTTGCACTCTGTTAAAAACCTCTCATAAAAAGGTTGGTTTAGTAAGTGTTCAACTCGTAAGAAGCACACCCACACTCTGTTAAAAACCTCTCACAAAGATGTCAGTTTAGTAAGTGTTCAGCTACTAAGAAGCACACTTGCGCTCTGTAAAAAAAATTCTCTCACAAGAGAGGTGTAAGACCCGTAAATTTCTAATTTTTACTTTTATATATAATACATGGGTATTATGGTAATGTTTCATTAAGTGTCTATATAATTATAATTACGATTTATTTATTTATTTTCTACATTCATGAGTTGGATGGGTTTTATATAATATTATTTTTGTAGCCTACTATAATAAATTAGTGAGTCTTATATTTTAGTTTAATTGGTTTTCCAAATCCAACATGTATTAGGAAGTGGGCCAGGTTTATTATATAATTAGTATTTATAAGCCCTAATTTTATAAGATTTAAGTTAAAGCCTTAAACCCATTACCTATTTAATAATAATATATTTAGTTATATGGGAAGAATGTGAAGAAACAAAGAAAAAAAAACTACGTACATAGAGGAAAAATGGGGAGAGACGACACGGTCTAGGGCGTAAAGGAGAAATTAGTACGAGCGATTGTTTTCTTTCATAGCTTCAAGATATCTTTCTCCATTTATTAATAAATTAAGGTGAGTGATTCTCACCCTTTTCTAGTGGTTTTTATTCATACATGTTTTGATTTTCTTTTGACCTAATTTTTATGAAGAAGGGTTATTGTGTTTTTACTCAATTGTTTGTAAGTTTTTTGATAAAGAATTTCAATCATATGCTTTTATTAAAAATTTGAGAAAAATAAATAGATTAATATTATGAGTTAGAAGTAATTTGGATTTGGAATTTAATTAGTAGGTTTTTTAATTTGGGAGATATAAATTTTACTAAACAAGTGTATTAAGATACCCAGCGTTAATCAGATTGGTGTCTTACATGTGTATATACGAATTCGTTTAGGATACTCGTATTTCGTGTAAAAATATGGAAAAATTAGAGAAGTTAATATCATGTGTTAGGAGTATCTAGGCCTTGGAATTGATTAAATATGATTTTTATATTGAGAGATATTGAATTTACAAAAACAGTGCAGTGCAAAATCTGATGCTAGACAGATTGTATATCTGTCACAAAATTTTTGTAACTCCTAAAGTATAAATGATTTTTAGTTGAATCCAATTGGATATGACTCCAGACACATTAGGTTATATTGTATAATTTTTATGCAATTTTTGGATTGTTGAGTAATTCCCAGAATTTATGTGAAGTTGGTGGCTGTGTCGATTATAAGTCATGTTTGTGTTCTTGCTTTGTTTGTGTGCAATTTAACTTATGATTTTTGTGTGATTTGATTAGAACTTTTAAAAATTGACTAGAATCCTAGGAAAATTCCTTAATTACGCCACTGCTCCTTTGTATGATGGATTTGAGACATGTTATAAAAGAATTGGGTGAGAAAGTCCCGAATGGTTTTTGTTTTAACTTAATAAAACGTTGGTGTATCCAATGAAAATTTCTTATGGATTTTTACATACTCATGTGGACTTGAGATGTTTGTACACTCATTCTATTATTGGTTAGATGAGTGGATAGTTGCAATATTCTCGTAAAAGGGGGAGTGTTTAGCGCGCGAACGTATAGTTAGCCTTCCGAAGAAGGTCGAAACTTTAGAAGATATGCCCGTGCGAGTTCCGGTTTGGAGTGGTCACTATCTATATGGGGAGACACAGGGCAGGATGATCTGTGTATGCCATGGGATAGTATGGCGAGCTGGTATGTAATTAAGGTGCACACGCTAACCAAATAGTCTAATGGATTAGGAATGTATTGTTGTTTTCTTTATTTAATTTGTATAAAATTATTGGATCTCTAAATGACAATTCTAGCACATGAACCTGAAAGGAAATTTGATTATGCTCATTTTTCATGTTTTGAGTTTCCTTTAATTCCTTATCATTTAGAAGTTTTGGTTGAATCTCGTTTGTGAAAAGTGTCTGAATTGAATAACTGGTTTGGAGTATTAAATGGCCAATTTTTGTGATCTTTCACAAGTATTTGTAGAAATCATCATTCTGGAATTTTTTTCGTGTTTTAAGTTTTCCCAAATTCGACACAGTTTGGGCAGAAACGAACATTTTTACTACAGCAGTTTATTTTGTGATGTAGATATTATTCTTATTACCAACTTCTTATGTGCAGGAAGGTAGGCCTTTCTAACATTTGTGCAGGGTTGGCCTACCTTAGCGTTCTTATAACTATTAATTTAAAGTTTTGTGAATGAATGTGACAAGGGTCCCCAAGTATTTTTTCTATGTTGGCCATATGTTTTGGCAGCTCTGTTTTTTGAAGCATAATATGCTAGGTATTTTTGGTTACTTGTTAACTGTTGTTTTGGCTTGGGACAAGCACAACATTCACAACCTTGTTTCTAATTTTCTAGGTGGCCTTCAGTTCATTAGTTGGCCTTATATTTATTTTTTGAAATTGTTTAGGGTACTTCTGGATTTAACTAATAGTCCTCTAAACAATTTAAATATGCATAACATTTTACGTTTTAGACCTTGGGGATGGTCTCTCTGTATCCCCCACCTTTTGTACTTCATTTTAAATTTTATGGCATTGCACTAAGCCCCGGTTGTGGCTAGTGTCTTTATTAAAAAAAAATTAAACGCCACATTTTTATCGGAAAACTACGATTTTGTCTCGATAAGTATGTGGAACTATATGTCTTGTCTCATGATTATTTCAGTTAAAAATTAGTATTTATAATAATTGCATCATGGACATAGTTGGGTGAACGAATCAATTCATACCAGTATTTCATACTGACCCAAGTTGTCTTTGTGCTTCTTGGGTACGTTCTCTTTATGAGCGTAGCTAAGGAGTTTGTAGGAATTTACGTACTTCCTGATCGTGCTAAGACATGCACTTGAAGTATGCTTATTTTGTACATTTCTTTAGGTTTGATGTACTTGGGAAGTGGGGGCGATTTAGATGTACTCTGGCCAAATAGTTTTTATAAACCAAATATAATTGGACTTTTGTATATATAAGGTTGGACATTTTAATTTTATTTGTTCCGCAAAATATTTATTTAAAAATGAAAAATTTTGTTTTATTAAGTTTATATTTTGGTTTTCGAGCAATAGTTGAAAGGTAAATATGGTTTTAAAATTTTCACACTCGGTAGTTGGATAGCTGAGTACGTGTGGATTAATGGGTACTCGAGGTCCAAAAATCGGGGTGTGACAAAAGGTTAATTCTTAAAAGACCTTCATTGAAGCACATTATCTATCTTGCTTAATTCAGCTCTATTTTCTTTACGTTGTAGGAGCATTAGAGTACCTATAGAGCTCATTGTTATATCTCACATAACAACTTAGACAAAAGTAAAAACAAGAATTAAGATAAAGTAAAGCTAGCAGAAGATAATTTTTATTTCATTGATGAAAAGGGATTACAACAGTTTTAAACTTTTTATTACAAAAAAAGGGAGAAGAAAAAATCCTACGACTACTGCTCCCACGACCACTAACAGCTCGGCCATTAAGCTCCTCCAAGGTCGCTGCTATCTCCAGAAGGGGAAGCCTTCCCAGTCTCCTATTAATTGAAGGATGGCCAGGATGTCTCCCTTCTTCTCCAAAATCTTGGCCTTTAGCTCCGGAGTTACGCCCATGTCAGAAGGAATCTCTAAACCCTTGAGGTTATCAGGCTGTTGCAAGGTAAGGTCCTGACACTTGAAGAAGCCTGCTATGAACGCATCACTGATCTTCGCGAGCGGCCCCCTTGAGCACAAAAGTTCTCTATGGCTTGGAGCTCGACGGCTGTGAGAGATTCTTTAGGCTCATTAATCTCCCTCTCCAGATCAGAAACTTGACCCATCATGGCCTCGATGAGATGGGAAGCAACGAAAAGCTCCTCCCTCTTGGCAGATAGCTCCGTTTGAAGCTCTTTGATTTGTGTACTGGCTTCCTCTCTGCCCGCATGCTCAATCTCCATCAATTTTTTAGCTTCATTCTTCACTGCTCGCTCGAGCTCCAATAACCTCATAGCCTCTCTCTTGCCTTAGCGCTCAAGCTCTAGGGACCGGTGTACCTCCTCTAGAGTTGACTTCAGGTCGGCAGACTATTTTTCAGCCCAGCCCAAGGCCACGTCGTGTTCAACCCGTAACTCCTTGAGGTTGTTGTTAGACTTCTCCAGAGAGGCAGAAATAGGCTAGGAGCCAGTTCCCTACTGGGCTATGTGGAGGGTTGAATAAAAGAGAGAAATAGCCTGAAACAAGAAGAAACATAGTCAAGAAACATGATCAAAACACGAAGTCCATCGAAGAGTTAGGTAAACGCTCACCTGGCTCACATGGAAGCCGAACTCATTGGCCACTTTACTTGTCCCCGCCTCCCTGGCATTCTGAAGCATACCCTCATCAAGAGGAGGCAGGGTCACCCCTAGCACAAAAACCCTAAGCCATCTGACCTGGAGGACGCAGGAATATCGACAGTAGGACCACTCCCAAAGGCTGACTGCTGATGAGCGATGGTGGGAAATATCTCCTGCACATCCTCATCATCTTCGTACACTACCTACTTATAGGCAGCTCTAATGGGAGAGACGTTTGAAGGAGGCGGGACACCCTCATCTTGGAGCTTTTCTAGTCTTATAAGTCCCGTCTCCTATAAGCCAAGGGGAGAGAGGTCTATAAAAGGGTTGGTCATTAGCTCCGCAAACAAGCCGACGTCATTTTCCCCTTCCACAACCTGTTCTAAAACTGACTCTATCTTCGCTTGCTTGGTTGGAGCAGAGGATCCCTCATCAGCTTTAGATTTTTTTATCAAAGGACCTCTCTGAAGAGTCCTTTTTTTTGGTCACTTTCGTCGGATCTATTACCAGAGGTCTATCTACGAAAGATTGACAAAACATGTCAGAACAGGTAGAGAAGAGCTCCGTGTAGATTGCGAAAAAAATTAGAGGTTAGAAACTTACTGGGAGGCGGTGAAAAAAGGATCTGACGTAGAGGTGCAATATTCAATGGAGCCTCATTTATTGAACCACCAGCTAGCTGTTTGGACTTTCTCCTCATAAGCTATGTACCTCCTCCACCTCATTTACCTCCTCAATGGCCGGAGGAGCTATGATACCATCCTTGGAGGTCTTGGCCGTAACGGTTGAAGGGGCCGCCCTGAGGAGTGCCACAAATGGCTTATTGAGCTCGAGGTCTGCCATGGTCTAGATGAGCATTTCTGGGACAGTAAGGGCCGTATAGTTCTTCACCAAAAATTTCTCTACATCTTTAATCCACTCATTGGAGACGAAAGCGGGTTTTCTCTCTACAAAAGCCAGCACAAAATGATAAACAAATTATATATGGCCAAGGGAAGAAAAAGACAGAAAACAGCAGTTCATAAGCTCAAGTACTTACGAATGGAGTTTGGATCGGTAAACCACGTCTTTAGATCAATGATGCTAGGACACTGCACCTCGTGCTCCCAACCAGTTTCGGATACAAAGAAGAACCTCTTTTTCCAGTTGGAGATGCTAGTGGGGAGGTCTTGTATGATTTTGGCAGCTCCTAGCCTCGAAGAGCGGCTCAGGGTTCCTCTATTTCTGCCCCCATCGTCCTTACACTGGAACATGGTCAAAAACTCGTTGACAGAGATCTCGTAACTCCCTGCAGAGATGGACCTGGAGATCAGAGTGGACCCTATGAGGAAACTCCACATGTTAGGGGGAACTTGCACGGGGCAAGATCCAAAGAGGCGAAGAGCTTTATTAAGTGATCGTCTATCGAAAACCTGAGCCCATGCTCGAAAGCGGACTCATAAAAACAAACCTCTCCGGGCATGAAGTAGCATGATCTCTCTTCTGGCTCTGGAGCCCTAATCCTCACCCCATCAGGGATCTGATACCTATATTTGAAAATAGGGATGTCCAATGTAGAGAAGGTGGAAGTAATGGAAAAAACTGTCAAGGAACTGAGATATTCCATATACGCGCCGATAGCACTCTCAGTATTCTCAATAATAGGAGGGAGGCAAATAGTGATCTCGTTTAGGTCGCTGTCAAGCATACGTATGGCGTTAATAAGTGGTGGGGGCATAGTCGGAGATACATGGGCAGCAGCTGGAGCTGCTCCCGAAGAAAACCTAACCTCACTAACGCTTTAAACGTCCAGGTTTTGCCCGTGACTGATAAAATGATCCATTAGAATGGCTAGAGTATGGAGAGGGGTAAAGGGTGCGAAGTAAGGTATATTCTCGATGAAATCTACAAAGGGGACATTTGAGAATCTCCTAAAAGAATGGTCTAAAGGAGGTCTATGTCCTAGATTAACAAAAAACACAATTAACTTAAAACTTTTAGAGCTCTAAAGACGCCTAGAGTTTAAGGAGAACAAAGTGGAGATTTAGCTAAGTCTAAAGGGTTTATATAAGGTGTGTAGGAGAAGCCAACCGTCCACTTAGAGCCTTAACTGTCCACTCATAAACCTGTTACAACACGTTTGCACGTCCTCCAAGGAAAATGGAATTGACGTACACGATCTCTCTAAAAAGGTAACGGCCCTATAAATGAACTCCAAAAATGCTGAAGTAAGGGGCTTACAGGGTGTGTGGGTTCAAGTCAGGTGCCATTAAAAAATTGCTAAAAATTCACACCTTAGGCAGCTCCATTACCCTGAATCAAAGCTCCTTCAGACCTCTTTTAGAAGTTTATCCTCCCCAGTTAGCTCTTTTGAGCTAAATGACAAGGATATGGGCAATTGATAGTGCAAATTATCAATCCAATTTACCCCACCAACCCCGAGCTGACATGTGACTATCCACGTCAGCTATCAGGCCTGCTTCAGCATGAAGAGCTCAGAAGAACCCTGTTAAAACACCATGAGAAGGGTAGAGCCCTTCTAAGAACTGGGTACATGCTCGAGAATTAGTTACATACGATGAATTGCAAGGTCCGAGCTCCAAAGCTCTTTCGGTGAGCTCTGGAGGCTCTCTCTCGCCTAACCACTCTGCCAAAGTGGTTAGTAGAAGTATGGGCGACTGTCACCTACTCCGCAGAGCGTACATAACTCCCCTTACCTTCATTAAATGCACACCAACTACATTTAATGTACCAGAATTTATGGAGAAGTAAGGTTAGAGTTGGTACTGATTGAAGCATGGTCCTAGACCTGCTTTGGGAGCTCTGGCTACACGTCTCCTCCGGTCATATATATACAAGAGGCATTTACTTATCCCAACAACCAAGTTCTAATCAAATTCCAATTGAGAAGAATTAGAGAGAGACAAGACACACCGCAAATAAGCACAAAAAGATAGAAGCAGAGCTCGATAGTTTGCTTCAGGACTCCTCAGTTAGAAAGACTAAATTGTAGTTAGTTCAGTTTTCCTCTTATTGTAGTATTGAGAGAATAGAGTAGCCAAGAGACTTTTATGAGTTTGTAACACTAGTTGGGTTATTATCAATACAAGGCAAACCGAGCTCCTAGCTCTATTCCACAGGGGATGACTAACCTATATCTTCATACGAGGCCAACCTCTTCTATAAATCCTTAACTCTCTTAAATTTAGCATCTTTACCATTCCAATCATTTGTCATAACCTTTTAACTGTGTGGTCTAAAATATCTTTCCAGTTTTTAGCACCACCAACAACTATCAGTATAATATTACGTGATGCTTGTTGCGTGTATTAAGTAGGTGCTTCTTCCTTTTCGAGATACTGAGGATACTCTTATTTGGCCATTTTCTTCTATAAGCGTCTTGTTTTTGAAAAGTGCATATAAGTTCTTAGGGCCATTTGTTACATTTTTAGGCTCATTATTTGTGGGGTCCACATATTCCCCCTTGAATTTATATTGTCTATAAATTACTTTATAGGTGTCTTTCTATTCGGGATATTCTTCAGCTTTATGGCAGCCTTATAGCCAACATATGTTTTGTTTGTGAAAGCAATTTTGAGTCAATTGAGCACTTGTTTTTATCCTTCCTTTTTATTGTTGAAGCGTGAAAAGTTGTATGTGAATTTTTTGCGGTTAAATCATTTTAGTTTTTTAACACGATTATGGATATGTGGGTTATTTGTTTCTTGCTGGTTATTTTGTCCTCAGATATTTCAGTTGTGGGTTGTTGCGGTTATTTATACATGGGATCATATTTGGCAGGCTCGCAATAGATGGATCTATGATGAGCATCATTTTACTATCCATTATTATCTAACCTTTATGATGAATTGGTTACATATGGTTTCTACTATTGTTACATGGCATATGGGTTATTCAGTGGCATACCTTTCTATTCCTGGAGGCCTAGGAGTGTAGGTAGGCCGCGTCGTGCCCTTTTGACTATCCCAATTCATTGGATTCCTCCTCAAGTCGGGTGAATGAAGCTGATTTTAGATGGCATAGCTCATATGCCCTGGGTAGAGCGATGGTTGTTTTTTTTAGATATTATATATGTTTGTATTGGAGTTTATTGATTTAATATTAGTATTGGTATGGCTTTCTTTACAGAGATCTCGACAGTTTTTCAGAGTATAGCGTATGCTCATCAACGTGGTTGGTATAGGCTTTGGATCAAATTGTAATATCGATGGTTATTTAGTGTTTGCAATCTTTTTCTTATGTGCCCTCTTGATGAGCTACCTTGAGGTGGCATAACTACAAGCATTTTTTTTTCTAGTATGCATTTATATTGCTCTTACATCTATAAGAAGGGAAATGATGTTGTGCATTTTATGGCATTATTGTGGCTTGATCATTTGGTTTCGGCTTGGGGTATACGGCTTCTCCGAAGATAACTACTTTAGTGGGGTATGACATGTCCTCTCTTCTTACTTATAGATTTAGATTTCACTAGTTATGCGTATATTCTTTTATATCTTTCTTTTCACAATGGTCTCCTTTTGGTTTGGTTTGTTAGGTTTTTTTCAGTTAAGATTTTGTTTTGACTTCTGTAGTTATTTCAGGAGGTCACGTTTATGTCTCGTACCTTTTTCTTTGTACGCCATCAAGTCTACATTTTTCTCACTGATTTTATTTTTTGATATTTATAAAATAATGCTATAGTCTTCTAGATTTATGGAGGCTTAAATTACCCTTACTATATATATTATATAAATATTATATTATAAAATTCTACGTAGCATTAAAATGTAATTGGATTTTTATAAAAAAATATAAGCAAATATTAATCAATTGCAAAACAATTGAAGTTGTGAACCCCCACTAATCATATGCTGTTGGCCTATCACAAAAATTAGCAATTGTTCGATGAATCAAATACGTTTACAAATCAACATAAACTAACAATCATATATAATGATAATGAAATTTGATAAAATATACAATAAAATATAACAATAGCATACATAATATATATATATTTTAAATGTTGTATTAGTTTTTTTTTTCAATTTGAATAAGGATATTAGTATTTTAATTTTTAAGTGAGCATTTAATGTTCCAAAACTTTTTCCATTGTCATTGATGCATTATTTTAGACATTTATAACGCGTTAAGATTATTTTTTTGAAATGTTAAAATATGGGTGATTTTAAATGCACCCACCAAATTGAACTTTTCACTTCACTTTGCTTCTCACCCCACTACTTTATCTAAAAATTCTTAAGCTCACCCCTTAAGTGGGGTGAGTTTATTAAAATCAAAATCCGATACAAGACAAACATTTGGTGACGAATAATCCGTCTCTAATATCCAAAAAAATTCACCACAATATACATGAAATTAGCGTGGAAATGGATTTTAAACAATTCAAATGTGTTCAATTCCATGGAAAATGTTATTTCAGTTGTTCTTTAAAATAAATTATGTGGGAAATCCATGAGAATTAATTTTCCATCTTTTGAAGGAAAAAAAGTTCACGTGATGGCTCATAGAATTTATTTTCCTTAAAAAAAGTAATAAAAACACTCTAAAAAGTTGGAACTTGTGTGGAAAAGGACAATTTTCCATGAAAATAAATCCTATAAAACGCAATCTTAGCAAAATAAGTTCCGTAAAGTAACATGACTTACATTTCTCGCGGAGTAATTCTACATGGACATAAACTTTTAACATAAAAAACTGACATGTTAATGTATCAATCACTTATTGGATATAATAAAATGTAATATGGTTCTTTTAATCAATACATAGTGGTCACAGTGGATATGTAATATGTCAGTTTTTTATATCCATCTAAAATTATTGTTTATGTCGTGCTGTGATAGTTTTATAATTGCGTATAAAATGTAACAACAAATTTAAAATAATAACAATTCATTCAATTAAAAATCGTAACTATTTGGATACAACTTAGTTTTTACCTATAGCAAAAATTAGTTTAAAAAGAAAAAGGACTATCCATATTTCACCTATTACGATGGATTTAAAATGAGTAAATAATCAAATTGGCCACTAAACTTTACTCCGAGTTTTAATTTGCACATTCACTTTTTTTTTTTCTCAATTTATAGCTTGAACTTTAACTGCGTTTCAATTTAACCATTCCATCAATTTTAAGCCGTTAACTCCACAAAAATAAACACGTCCAAGGCATGTGATCTTAAATAAAGGGCAAAAAAAATTAATTTAAATCATAAATTTTCCCCTAATCTCTTCTTCCTATCAAAAAACAAAAAGGGAGACGGTGTCTTAAATGTGGCTCTGGTTTTCGGTCATAGAGAGAGAGTGGTGTCGGCAAAAGTAGAGAGAGTCGTGTGTGTGGAGTTCTAGAGAGAGAAATTGTGGGTTGAAGATAAAAGGTGTGGAGGATTATATCTTAGGGCTTTTGAGACCTTTCAACCTAATTTGGAGCTCCGGAGAATTTGAGGGGAGCGTGAATAGCACTTTGTTATGGTGGCAGTGGCCGGCGTAGCAGTGGCGGTGGCGCATGAAGATGGTTGATTGTAGAAGAGGTGGTTGGGAAATAGGGGTTTAAGAGTTGGATGTGGATGGTGGTTCTAAAAAACTCATTTTCTTCTTTCAACTCCCATTCGTAGCTCTCTCTTTCTCTTTCTAGATATATCTTAACACTCTAGCTAGCTAACTTGTTTCTCTCTCTATAAATAAGTCACCACCATTGCCGAAAAATAATTAGGTCGGAAGAGAGCTTCATAGAAGATGGGTTTTCTTCTATGGTGGGGGTTTTAGAACAGTAATGAAGAAAGAGAGAAGTTCAGGTGAAGAAGGTGAGACGGATAAAGGGCAGTAGCAGAGGCGGACCCAGGATTTTTCGGAGGGGTGGGCTAATAGTAATGGATAAAAAAATTATTAAAAAAGATTAAAAGTATAATCATACAGTGAGTTATATAAATTTAAGAGAGTTATATAAATTAGTGGGCTTATAATATTTGAGTTGGGCTAAGGAATGTGATGAAATTTAACAAAGGGGTGGACTTATATTAATTTTTTTTATTTTTTTAACGATGCTAGTAGGTTTTTCAAAAATTTTCCCTGTACCTCACTCTGTTTCCCTCGTTCCGCCCCTTGGCAGTAGGGCACGGTGGAGTCCCCAAATCCACCCCAACGGCTTCTCCTTTTCCAAGATCATCTGATTATACTATTTTTTTTTGTGTATGTCTGGAAATTAATTACGTTCATTCTTTTTCACTGCATTAACCTAAAAATTTATGTTTATAATTTATGACCAGAGTATGTATATTAATTTATGTTTATAATTGATGGGAATAAGATATTAGGGAAAAAAGTTAGGATTTAAATTGACATTTTAGCTCTTCATTTAAGGCCATGTGCCTTGCACGTATTCATTTCTTTATGGAGTTAACGGCTTAAAATAGATTGAATGGTGAGTTGGAACGTGGTCAAAGTTCAAGCGGTAAATTGAGGGAAAAAAAAAGATAAATGGGCAAATTGAAACTCGGAGTAAAGTTCAGTGGTCAATTTGGTTATTTACTCATTTAAAATTGCATAGAACCTATAACAATGCACATTCACAATAATAATAATTTTGTACAGTTGAACATTCAATCAAAAATTCATGGACAATAAAAAATTGTGTTTTATTTAAAATTTTAAAATTTAATTTAATCTACAATCTTACCAAAATTTATGATCTAGTACATGCTAAACTTGTATTTTTTTTTCTATGTTTGAAGTTTTTGTTTTGATAGTTTTGGGAATTGCTATTCAAATATATAGTGTTAAAAATGATTATATATAGCTTGTATATATATATACGTACATACACAGATGATAATGATACTAAAATTAGATGTTTCCTGTGGTCGCATGGATATTGATTAATAATGAACAGAAGAAAAACAAATGAGAGGAGAAAAAAAAGAGATCGCCGGCATATATAGCCGAGGTGAGTTTATAGAATAACTTAGGGTTGGATTATTAGATTTGAAAATTTTGAAATAAGTGAGAAAATTAAATGAGTGAGTGCATTTAAAGTTACCTTAAAATATTCACTTGAAATGTTAAAGTTACTTATTTTATTTTTAAATATAATTATATAAGCTAATATACCATAATCTCATATATCAACAGAGTTAAATTCTTCTTTTGTTGTGAACTACCGACCAAAATTCTTAAGAGGTAATTTCTAGTATTTGTTTTGGTTGAAAATTCAGGCAATTTTGTAATATGTTTCTAAGGTACATGATTATTGAATTCGGAATGGTTGCATAATATCTTCTGTATCCATAGTGCAACCATTTTGGTTATATTGTAAAAGACAAAAGATGAATACAATGATCAAACTAATATATTTAATGTCAATTCCTATATACGGAGTAGTATTTACTTACGGAAATTATTTTTAGATTTGACCTTTAAACTCTGGTGGGGGCAGTTGTTAATTTGTGTTTGTATATTATGCTTCACGTATAATAGGTTATTTTAGTAATAGCAATTTTTTTTTGCTTATAACAATTGCTTAAATTAAGACTTAAAAGTTGTTTGTTTGCACCACTTAAATTTAAAAATTTTAAGTGGTTTTAAAGGTTTTTTTTTTAACTTAAAACTAGAAATTTTCATCAAAAGTTTTAAGTGGTAAATTCACCACTTAAAACTAAAAACTTAAATTTAAAGAGTGCAAAATACTTATTTTACCCTCTTAGTAACAACAATCATGTAATTTAAGTAAATTAATAAGGGCAAAATTGTTGTACTAAAAAAAATCCAATTTTTAGATGTGTTATATTCAAACAAATAATATTTTTTTAGATATGAATTTTAGAACTAAACAAATAATTTTTTAAATTTCAATTTTGACTTCAATTTTTAATTTTCAGTTGTTTTATTAAAGGTGGTGCTATTACCACCCCAAGAATTACTTGGTTTCACTCCTACTCTCACTATTACTACTACTCCCACTAACTCCTTTTTTCTTACTTCTACTCCCACAACTCTGCATACCACTCCCATTCTTTAATACATTAATTTTTTGCTTCTAACAGTCGAGTATTTTGGATAATTTTGGCTCCCTATGACCTAAGTTCATCAAACTCCTCGATTCTCTAAGACCGAAGTTTATCAAATCGCTCGGTTTCCTAGAAATGAAGTTGTCTACAATATAATCCAATTACAAATTGAATTTAATCAAATTATTAAAAGCTGTTGTCATTCATATACAAAAAATTACATCCTTAGAACTTCATGAAAAGCAAAATATTACATCATTCGAACTTTGTGAACATCAAATAATCATGTGTAATGACAAACACTTTATATACGACATATTTTGCATATTCGCATAAAAAAAAGAATAAAAAAACTTCCATGTGACTAATAAATTGTTTGAATAAATTAACAATATCTCCATATTATAGAATAAAGAGAACACACATCATGCACATAAAAAAATATAGTAAATTTTCATGTGACTAATATATAGTTGATATGTATAAAATTGTTTATTAGCAATGCATTTCTGCTCATAAGAATCGAGTAATATGATTATATTAAGTTCTATATAATTGAGTAATGGTACCATATTCGATTTTGATTAACCAAATAATCATTGTCCTCTTAATGCGTACAAATATTCACTCTTGGTCTTTAAAAATCAAATATATTATCTTAATTAGGTCCTTAGTGAACGAGTTAATACATAAATGTCAGTTCTTAAGGATTGAGGTATTTGGAGAAAAATATAACCCTTTTAGAATTTTTTTCACTACCTTAGATCCTAAGAGCCAAGTAATAGGCATATATTCGATCTTTAAGAATCGAGAAAAATGATAAATGTCAGTTCAGTACAACTAAAATATCATTCTTCTTTACATCTTTATATGACACATTCGGTCACCGAAAATCGAATAAATGTTCCAATTTTAATTTTCTATAACTAAAGTAACCTGTTCTGATGTGACTAATACTAAACAAAGTAGGGTGAAAATAAAAATAGGCATACATTTTTTAAGTAAAAGTGAAAACAGATGATTGTGGGGTTGGTAATAGCAACCCCGTTATTAACACGATGTTAGGAGTAGCAAAGGATAATTAAGCTTACCGGGTGATAGCAAAATGGAGAGTGGCATGTAAAAAGCAAGAAAACAGTGAGAGAGACTTTTGCGAGCGAAGAAGATAAATAGACGTCGTTATTCCAACAAACTTTCCTCTTTCTCTCTTTTAGGGATTCTTTGCGTCCTACAAACCCTAGAAAACCACATTCCTCACCCCAAAAATGGTTTGATTCACCGGCGTACCTAGCCGCCGGACGGTCGTCTTTCCACCGGTTACTCCGATCTGGTAAGTTCACTTTGATTTCTCCATCAGTAATTAACTAAATTTGTTCATAATTTCTATAATCTTCAGATCGAGACCCACTAGCTAACTATTCACCTTGAACTCTAGGGTTAACTCTTTCGCTTTATTGTTCTAATTTCTTTATGCTAGCTTTATTTGCTTCTGTGATTGGCATTTTTTTTTTGAAGTGAATTTTATGTGTCGCTATCTTGGTTTCATTTTCATTGTGTTCATTGATTTTGTTGTCAATAAATGGCATTTATTTTGTTGTTCATGATGGATCACTTTATTTTTCTCATTTCCCCAATGGTCTTACTTTGATTGGTGCTACTAGGCCTGGCAACGGGTCGTGTACGGTCGGTTTCGTGTCGGGTGAAAAGTGCCTCCACCCGTACACGACCAGTTTAATAAACGGGTGAAAAATTCAAATTCATACACGACCCGTTTAATTAACAAATTACACGACCTGATTCATTTAACCCGTTTAAGATAAACGGTTCGATTCGAGTCGTATACGAATAACATTTAGTGACTCGTTAATAATTCAATTAAGTAATTTATATATATATATTTAAATTATATTCGGGTTACACGGGTTGCAAACGGGTTTACACGACCCGAAACCGACTCGTATATATTCTTACCGGGTTAGACGGGTTTTATCCGGGTCTCGCGAATGTACACAAAATTGACTCGTTTAGTAAACGAGTTTGACGGGTCAACTCGATTATGACCTGCACCCGTTAAGGATTCAACCAAACCTGGTAAATTCGTGTCGATTTCGTGTCGTGTTATCGTGTCGAGTTATAAATTGCCGGGCCTAGGTGCTACTATTCTTAAAGTATGTTCTTTGTTAACTCGAAACTCCCAGTTTAAGGGCTTTCTTGGAAATTAGAAGAACCGACTTTTGAATTATGAAAAATGCATCTACTTCAAAATCTATGTTTTGGGTAAAAAGAAAACGCAAAAGCAAAATAATTAAGGAGGAACATTAATTTGCTCGGATTTGTTATAAAGTTTACAGTTTTACTCCAAAAATGTAAGTTAATTAAGTTCATTTAGGGCTCGTTTGGTTGCGTAAATTATCTCATTTATAATTTTTCATTGTAAATTAACAAAGGAAAATGATAACATGTGCCTAGGGCACATGTTAACCATATTATGAATGAAAAGAATACCGCTTTGCATGAGAATTTGTACCTAATTTGATGCATGTTATAATTTAATTCTTTCTATTAATAGGTACGTAACATGTGCCCTTAGGGCAAACGTTAACTTGACCCATTAACAAATTGTTAATTTTGTCATTTTAACAAAAAAATTTATGGTGTGATTTTTCCGCATAAACTTTTATGATAGTTATAAGCAGTGTTTTGAATAGCGTTCTATAGCGGGCTATGTTGCGCGCCATAGCGTAAATTTCATGTCCAACACTACGTAGCGTGAATTAAATAGCGTTTGGAATAGAAAGTGACTCAATGGCGCTGAAGTGGCACGCTATTTGTGCAATAGCGTGCTATTGCATGGGTTTTTCACGCTATCGACAAAAAACGAATGCTATGAAGGAAAGTTAAATTAGGTTTAATATGTTTTGAAAGCTGAATACCTCAGTCGACTTTTTCTCCCCTCAAAGTTGCCGTTTTTACCCCTCTGTAGCTCGAAGTCAACGATTGAGGTAGCTCGACGACTGAGGTAGCTCGAACGTCTCCTCCTTCTCCGGTCGATGTTAACCCTCTGTTTTCTCTCCTCCATCTCATATAAATATAAGGTATTCTTGAAACCTTAGCTCGTTTTACTTAATCCTTGAACCCTATCTTGTTTTACTCTCCCCTTTTTGTGAAAAGAAGACAACTTCATGGCTATTCTTTTTGTGGCATCGATGGGAGAAGCAATGTTCTAAAAATCGCTAGGCTCTCCTAGGTCGGCGAGGGGGGGCCTAGCGCCTAGAGGATTAATCGGTCAAATGATTTTTTATTAAAAATATTATTTTAGATAACATAATATACCTTTCAAATTAACATTAATTTTCTAACATCCAACTAATAAAACATACATTACAAAAAAGTCAAAACTTTAAATAATTAAAATTAGCAAAAAGAAAGTAAATAGGGGTGAAACTACAAATAACTAAAAATATATGGGGTGAAAATAATAATAACACTTAATAAAACAAAACCAAACCTAATTCTCCGTATATATCATCTCTTTCCCGTACAAACTAGCCCCCATTCCGCAGCAACTATCGAAAAACCCTAAACCCAAGCTCTCAACGCCAACGACTTCTCAGCCCCAACCCATCTCAGCCTCGATGATTTCTCACTGGCTTCGACAACTTCACAGGTACGATACTCTCTCTCTATCTATCTCCGTCTCTCTCTATCTCAATCTCCATCTCTCGTCCACGTCTCAGCCGACCAGTGGAGAAATCGGCGCCTGGACGGAAAAATCGACGCCTAATCGGCGCCTAATCACCCCGGCGCCTAAACAAAACGACTAGCCCTAGGCCGGGTGGGAGAGCCCCGATTTCCGCCTAAGCGGCGCCTAGGCGCGATTTTTAGAACACTGGGGAGAAGAAGATGGTGAGAGGCAGATGTGGTATAGTGTGGGTGTGAGAAAGTGAAGTAGGGTTTTAACTTTAAGCGGTGAAATGACCTAATTAACCTTGATTATGTTATATATCTACAAAATTATTAATTGGTCTACTAAATTGATGAAAATTGATTTTTTTTTTTGAAAACTTTTGATTATTTATTATTTCTTAAACTCCTTAAGTTGGGGTTTGGACACAACACTATCAAGGGAGAGAATTCCTAATTTTAATAAGTTACAACATTTCCCTAAGTTATTTTTATTCAGCACTTTAAGCCTTAAAATGAAAAATTTGACAGTAAGATGTCACAAGAAAACTATTTTTATTCTTCCACAATGCTTTCTTATGATATATATAATTTTTTTTTATGAACTATAAATTATTCTCTCATATTTTGGGGTAAACATTTGGGCAATTAATGAAAATAATAACATTTATATGAAGAATATTTTTTAATTTTTGTGTTATTGTTATTTGAAGTATTTTAATGAATTTTCACTAATGTTCTTTAATATCATATATATATTTTTTAATTATTACGCTATTCAGGTCTTGAAAAGCTTACGCTATTTGAGCTACGCGCTACCGGAACCAAAACGCTATTGGCCGCGCTATCACTATTTAAAACATTGTCTGTACCTAGTCTAATCATTCTTTTTTGACAACTAGCGTAACCATTAAATTGCAAACCGCCTTTGTGATGGTATTTTTTTTATTTTTGTGCGTTCATTAAATTTTAATTGGAGAAATAGTTATATGGTCCTACGAACCTGCTAATGTTTCAAATTTCTATGGTTTTAAAGGTAATTGGTCGACACTCTTGTACGATACAGTAGAAAGATGACATTCAAAACCATTGTCAACAAATTACAATCATTACTTTCTTATTACAAATTTTTTTTGGGGGAACTCTCAATCTCTGTTGTATCATCTACTAATTGATATCATTGAAGTGAATGATAGAAAATAAAAGTAGTGAACAAAGCGAGTATACTCAAGTCCAGCGACAGTGTTCTTCATCCTATTTCTTTAGTACAAAATGTGAGTATATAACAGTTGAATTGGCATATCTAACGGGGTTTTCCTTCATGGAAATGAGAATTAAAGTGGTTGAGAAAGATATCACACCTATATTTTTTCATGTTGTTTCCCTGCATTAACTATTTATCTAATGGTTTTTCAGTCATCTAGTTTTGTTAGGGCTTATCTGCCATGGAAGACACACAATCAGTTTCAACTCTCATAGACTCAACAACCTCCAAGATACAGCAACTTCAGAAAGCATTCGCTGAGCTTGAAAGTCATCGAGCTGTGACCCTTAACATGAAATGGAAACAACTTGAGGAACATTTTCACGGGCTTGAGAAGTCCTTAAAGAGGCGCTTTTATGAATTGGAAGACCAAGAAAAGCAGTTTGAAAACAAAACAGTCGAAGCCCGAGAGATTCTTGAGAAGCGTGAAGCACTTGTTACAGCTAAGGAACAAGCTTCGTTGGACCAACTCCAAGAGAAGAGAGATGCTGCAGTCTCATTTATCTTTAGTGCTCTAGGGAAGCATGGGAATGCGTGTGTGGAACCCGAAACTGTGACAATCGAGGCCCAAGGTGGGGCCCCTCTTATGGAAGAGAAACCACCAGATGTAATGAGTTCCGATATTAATTTAGAAAATGTGAAAATACGTTCCAGTAATGGAAATGTGGAGGTGAAATCATATCCCGAGCTTGTAAAATTATGTCAAGAGATGGATTCAAAAGGGCTTCACAAATTTATATCGGATAACCGTAAGAACTTAGCTACAATAAGAGATGAAATTCCAATTGCATTAAAGGCTGCAGTTGACCCAGCTTGTTTGGTATTGGATTCGCTCAAGGGTTTCTATAGCATAGAAGCGTCAAATTTGGATGGGAAAAAGGATGCCAATTCCAATCTTTTAGGTCTACGTCGAAGCTGCATAATGTTGATGGAGTGCCTCAGCATTTTGTTAACCGAGCTTGATCTGGACTCTGTTTGTAATGTAATCTCTGGAGATATTAAGGGACGAGCAAAGGCTATTGCCGAAGAATGGAAACCAATGTTAGATGATCTTGATGTGGATGCCAGTAATGGGAATTCCTTGGAGGCTCATGCGTTTTTACAACTTGTTGCTACTTTTGGAATTGATTCGGATTTTGATCAGGGAGATTTATCGAAGCTGATACCTATGGTTTCTCGTCGTCGGCAAACGGCTGATCTTTGTCATACCCTTGGATTGTCTGAGAGAATGCCAGGTTGGTAGTCTTTTATTTATTTGGTGTGCAACTTTTTTCTTCATATTCTAGTTTTGTATATGTTGGTTGTTTGGGAGAGTGGATGAAATTCATGAGTTATATCGAAACATGTTCTTATCTTTTGGCAAAACTGAGTATAGTGACTGCTTTGTAATGGCTCAAACTGATGATTCTGTAAATTTTGTATAAATATGTACATAAGGTATTTGGAGGTGTTTGTATTACTTGGAGCCTAATTACAAATTTCCCTTTCTATATGTTTTGCTAGGATCAATTTTTCTGTCAGCTTCTGCGTTCTTCCTCCTCCGGCATTATGCTGTTTTTTTGTATAATTTGGGGGAGAGATAGTAAGGTGCTTCATATTTGCTAAAGACCCTCGCAACCATTTTATTTTAGGATCTTAAACTATTAGCTATATCATTAAGTTCTCATGTAACAATATCAATTTTACAAAGTACATGACAAAATATAGTTTTCCTTTCCCTAGGGGAATTGATGAAAATAAAATGCACCTTAAGAAAGGGTCTAGAAGATAACATCTGCCTTTTACTATCATAGTTTTGTGCAGACTCACAAGGTTTACTCCATTCTGCTTGGGCTTTTTTCAGGTGTAATCGATGTCTTGGTCAATAATGGAAGGCAAATTGATGCTGTCAACCTAGCTTTTGCATTTGAACTTACAGAGCAGTTTTCTCCTGTTTCATTGCTGAAATCCTACTTGACGGAGGCCAGAAAAGTTTCTTCACCTGTAAGATCTGGAAGTTCTTCTCCTCCTAATGTCCAGGTAACTTTGTCAATATGCTGAAACTAGTTTGCATTCTTTTTTATTTTCTTCTATCTTAATGTTTTAATTGGTTGAGTTGTAAAGCTGACTGAACATGCTGAGCCATATACGATAGACTTGAGGACCACACAAATTTCAATCTAATCAATGGTCAAGAATACAATCTATTTGGTATCGTACATTGATTATGTCCTACAAAAGAAATTGGACTCTTGAACATCCCAAAAAGGAATGGGGGCTCTTAATTTGGGACCGAGGGAGTATGACATTTATCTATATAATAAGGGGCCATGATTTTTAAATCTTAAAAAGTGTTTAAGGAGATAAAGAATTGTGTGGTTGAGATTTAAGATGCCTTTTGAATGGTTTATAGTGCCTTTGGCACGGGTTATTACCTAGTCTATATGATAAGGGGCCATGGTTTTTGAATCTTGAAAATGCATAAGGTGATAAAGAATTGTGTGGTTGAGATTAAAGTGCTTTTTAAATGGTTGGTAGTGCCTTTGGCATAGGGATGGCAATAAAACACAACCTGGCGAGTTTTTAACCCGACCCAACCCGAATGGGGTGGGTTTTTAACACCGGGGATTTAAAAACCCGGTGCGGGTTCGGATTTGCACAAAATTAACCCATTTGACCTGCCCCACCTTGAATAGAGTATTTTATTGCTTAAATATCCTTATAATTTAGTATAATTACCATGGTGCGGGGCAGGGTGGTTTGGGTTTATGCATACTTCACTTGGGGCGGGCTTATAAGTGGGCCAGGTTTGGGGTTGGCCAAATCCGTCCCAAAACCGATCTGTTGCCATCCTTACTTTGGCACGGGTTACGACCTAGTCTATAATATGGGGTAAATGCTTGATGTAGGGGTGTTGTGGCCAATCCGAAAACTGATTGAACCAAACCGAAGAAAAAACTGAAGCGAAAATGTACAAACTGAACCGAACCGAAACTGAAACCGAAGAGGTTTGGGTTGGGTTAGGACACTCCAAAACCGAACTGAACCAAACTGAACCTTACACTCAACACAAAAAATGATATTGTGTCATTGTTAACATCATATGAAACTGGTAATTAAGATCACATTATATTCGATCAATATTATAGTTCATCAAACAAACATTCATTGAATTTTCACAAGTAAGCCAATAGTGGTTACAAATTAATTTCTTTATGCTAACTTCTATTCTCGGCCTTTCGTTTTGGAAAATGTTAGTAATTAATCATGTTTAACTCAGTAACCTCCCCTCCAACAAGGTAGGTAGGTGAGTAGAATGGTAATGTGAAATAAAGTTACCCGTCCTTTTTAAACATAAAAATCTTTGATGGCATGGCATTTTCCCTTTCATTAATACTAAGCCTTGATGTTCATTTATTGATTTCGAGTTCAAAGTTGATGATACTTATTAAGAATGCTATTGCCACAGCAAATAATTCATTGACATATATTGCATTGTTTTAGGAGGATTCAGTTTTGCTTGTGGCAACAGCACCAACCTGTTTATTTTTAACAAAAACCGCCAAATTTGGTTAAATTTTTTCTTTATAGAATGATGTGAATGAGAGAGAGTTGAGTGCACTGAAGGCTGTGATCAAATGCATTGAGGACCACAAGCTGGAAGACCAGTACCCATTGGAGCCTCTCCAGAAAAGGATCCAGCAGCTGGAGAAGGCCAAAGCAGACAAGAAAAGGGCAACTGAAGTACCAAAACCTCAGCCCAAAAGGCCTCGTGCCAATGGTGTAGGAAATGGGCCCCGCTTTGCTAACATCCCAGCTGACAAGATCTTCCATGCTAGAATGACAGATAGGTACCAACAGTACATGTATGACAGACCACCACCACAATACGCTTACCCTGGACCAGCTGACAACCACCACATCCAGGTTCACATGGGTGGTGGTGCCGCTGCCACTTACAACCTATCTCCTGGTATTGGTCACGGTCACGGTCACGGTCACGGTAATTACTTTGGAAATGGGTACCAGTACCAGACGGCAGCTGCTGCCGCGTATCTTCACTAAAGTAGTACTAGTAGGGAATGATAAAACTTTGATTAATGATCCCTTTTCTTTAACTGTTAGTGTTAACCCTTCAGTTTGATGGATGTTGTAATGTATGATGATCAAATTTAGTAGTTAAAGAGGACAAGCAGGGGGTGGGGGGGATTATTATAGCCTTGTGGATCTATAACTTGTTGTACAAGCTGATGTTTTTCAGGTTTAGTCAGTCTATTATTAAATATGCTCTGTTTCTGTTCCTGTAGTCATGTTTGTTTTAGCGGTTTGCTGATTATTGTTCAGTTACCCATATCGTAGTTGTTGGACTTCACTTCTTCATGGTTCAAATTTGTTTCTTATTTTTCTGAACTACGGCGGTAGGGGTTCTGCTTCTGTAAGAATCGAATTTATAAAATGACAGACACGGAAAGTTTTCATTGAAATATTTTTAAAATAATCAACCCATCTTAAATTGAGAGTTTTACTATCTCATATTCTTATTTTTTTAATTTTTAACTTTCATTTTTTAAGCATCTAAATTTAATTTTTAATTTTTAATTTTTAATTTTTAATTTTTAATTTTTAATTTTTAAAGAGCACTCTAATTATTTGAACACCCTAATAAGAAATAAAATAATACCTTGATTATAACCATCAGTTCCTACTCTTTTTGCTATCTCATATTCTTTTTTTTCACTCTCTACGTAAAATTGTCCCTCTCTTAACATTATATAATCTTTCACATATTTTATCAACATGGGAGTGATAAATATAAGGAGGGTTTTTTTTTTCCCATTTTTTTAACTAGTGATATAATTAAGTCACTGATTTAATTGTGATGATGGAAATAATTAAATTAAATGAATCAAAAAAATAAAAATATGAAGAACATCTTCATCATTCCCTTCACACAAGGATTTTTTTTAAAAAGGAAGCAAAATATATTTTGTTCACTGCGCACATCATCCAGTTTCATCTATATTGGTCTATTAATTTCAACCTTTTAATTTCTTTCTTTACTTCATATTTGTGAATTGTGATTGGAGATGAAGAAAAAATAAAAACCTCCCAATCATCAGATATGTAGTGATTGCACTTGTTTTTTTTTCCAAATTTAGAATAGTTGCGAAGAGAAAGTAATTTTGGTTTTTTTATTAGGGTGCTCAAATTAGGGGACCACTTTCAAAATTAAAAAATATTTTAAATGTTATGGGTGTTGAAATTAAAAATTAAGGGTGCCTTTACTAGCACCCTTAAGAAAAATATGTAAATTTTAACTAAATCAACTGTGCAAAACAAGAACTCATTTGATACGGTGATATACAGTTAACCTATATTCCCATAAAAAGAAATGAACCTGAAATCCGGAAATGTAGTTTATGAAACACATCACAATAAAGGGTAATATTAAGTGTGCTTTGGAATAATTTATGAAATACAACACAATAAAGGGTAATTTTATTTCTATCCGCAATTTCTTGCAGTTAATCTATGTTATCCACTAAATTAATCCACGAACGTGGATAGATTTACAAAAAAAATTATTGATCTAATTTTTATAAATTTTATTTTATTAATAATTTAATATTAAAATATCCACTAAATTAACAAGTACATCCATTTTAATTAAGTAAATAAAAATATTACATTCTAAAAAATTAAAGTAAAGGTTAGTAAAAGTGAAAAGCAAAAGAGCAAACAACCTCCTCCGTCACTTCATCTTTTAACTCTCCATTTCTACCCAACAATTTCTGGCACCAACCTTTTTTGACAAGATTTCATCTTCTAGTTTTGCTAAAGTTTGTAATGTTGTAACCAAAATTAAGTTTTCTACCATTCAATTTTCTTATTGTACAGATCTTACCAAAACAATAAATTAGTTTTAGATTTGACATTATATATTAAGTTAGGTTATGTTGGAGTTTGTAATGTTGTAATTGAAATTAATTTTTTCTACTAGGCAATTTTCGTATTATACAAGTTTTACGAAGACAATATATTAGTTTCAAATCTAACATTAGATATTAAGTCAAGTTCGCTGAAGTTTTAATGATTATCCAAAATTAAGTTTTTCTATTATACTTCAAATAAGTATATAATTTCAAGTATAAATTCATAAAGAAAACAAAATTACATGAAACACACATTCAACGTTCAGTCTTTATTCTATTAAAGGATTGCGATAAAAATAAAACGTGCTCAATACTAATTCATAATTTTTTCTCAGCTTCTAATATCCCATTAATCCATTCTATTGTAGAATCTTTTTCATGTTGTAAAATGTTGTTCAATTTTTTCGTTAAGAAAAAATCTTTCATTGTTGTATACTTAAACTAATATGATTTTAGGATTTATATTTTCATCTATCAAACTATTAATAAGTTAATATAGTGTTTTTAATAAAAAAATTTAAAAAACCTTAAAGGAAAATAGGAAATAAATTAGGGTAAAAAAATACTAAACCTCCTCAAACAATCACTTTTTGGCACTAAACCCCCTCATCTTCTAAAAGTGATACTAAACTCCCCTAAAATATTAGATGTTATCACTTAACCCCCAAAATTACATAAATTAGATGTTATCACCCCTAAACTATTAGATGTTATCACGTAACTCCCAAAATTACATAAATTAGATGTTATCACCCCTAAACTATTAGATGTTATCACGTAACTCCCAAAATTACATAAATTAGATGTTATCATTGGGTTTAGTGTCACTTTTAGAAGATGAGAGAGGGGGGTTAGTGTCAAAAAGTGATAGTTTGAGGGGGTTTAGTGTTTTTTTACCCAACTTTGTACAAGGGCATTTATGTAATTTTGGAAGTTAAGTGATAACGTCTAATAGTCTATGGGGGTTTAGTGTCACTTTTACAAGATTGGGGGGAGGGGGGGGGGGGGGTTTAGTGCCAAAAAGTGATAGTTTGAGTGTGTTTAGTGTTTTTTACCCAATAAATTAATATGGAAGTAAATTTTGATTAGTAATCTAAATTAAAATTCAAAAACACAATCGTAATTAATTTTAATTGGTGGATATGCTTCTTGATTTTGAAAGGATAATATTGTGAAAATTTGTACAAATATTTCATAAATTAATAGTGGATTAACTAGAAGAAATTGTGAATATAAATAAAACCACCCCACAATAAATGATACTCAAGGCGGGGTGGCAATTCATATTTTTGGGCCATGTTTTTGCATTAAATGGTCGAACACAACAAGAAAAATAAGGACACAACACGACATGAAATTGTACAATTTTTAGCTAAAACGAAAACGACATGCATAAATAAGATACAACATGACCTACACTATTACATTTTTTTCATTATAATAGACACGTCTTAAAACAAATAGAAACAAACTATTGTCATGATTAACACGACATAACTCTTATTTTCTGTAAATTTCGTTCTTAAATTTAGACACGAACGTGACACAACAGGATATCGTGTTTAAAACTCTAGATAGGAATAGAATACGAATATACATTCTCCTTTCAATTTTGTACCAATTTTATTTCGTTTTGTGACTCATTTTTCACGTTGTTTCTAAAAATCCCCCCTCCCCCACCTCAACATCAATGATTAAACCCAAACCATGTAAAGAGGGTATTTGATTTTGCCATTGAATACTTGATGGAAGAGTTTTAAACATTTAAATATACAATAAATTGTTTGTTTTATTTAACATCAAGAGGCATTAACTTCATTGGATACTTAATGATAAATGCTGAATTTAAATTATTGTTTTAAACTAACACCACACATGCTCATTAAAAACAAAACGCATTTTTAAAGCTTATATTCAACCTTTGGCACACTCAAACACTCAACATTTAATAATTTAAAAGTTTTAAAAAATTGGTCCTTTCGTTAACAACATGAAAAATTATAACAAAAATAATTAATTGTGAAAAGTTAAAAAATAAATTGAGGCATATGATATGTCATTTTACTTTTTAATTTTTTATATGGATAAATTCATTTTGGAGGTCGAGGAAGAATTTTTTTCCTCAAAAAATAATAAAAAATATAAGATATTTATTCATAAAATTGTATACGAAATGAAGAATTTTATCACATTCTTTAATTTATTTTCAAATAATTGACACAAATTAAATATTTTTTGTATTTTTATTTTTAGTTTTCGTATTTTTATTAAATGTAGTAAAATTAAAAGCGCGACTCTAACTAGGGACGCATTCAAATCTAAGTAAACAATAAACGATAGCAGTGAATGAGACGATCCTCTTTTTCCCTCCAAATTTAACATTTCAAAGTCCAAACTAGACATTCTATCTCCGTTTATTCTCCGGCCACTATTTCCCGCCAGAAATGAAAATAGCAGAGATCTCCACGCCGGACCTCCGGTCTAACCTACACGATCCCCAATCCAACGTTCTCTCACAAATTGAATCATCAATCAAGCAAATCGAAAGCCACTCGCCGAAAATTCCTTTACCGGAAAACGTCTCCTCTGACCTATGCCATTCCCTAACTCAGCTAAATACACTTCATCCCTTCTCAAATTCCGTCGAGCTCCAGTTATGGAAGCTCAGTTACCGCCTCTGGAATGCCTGTGTCGACCTTTCCAATGCCGCCGGTGTTCGATCCACCAGAGGAAAGCTCGACGAAGAACACGCTAAGCTCCGACAAGTCTCCGCAAATCTACTCTCTCTCGCAGTTGACGTCACCGGAATTCCATCGCCCGCGTTCAAGTGTGCTTCTTTTTTCTACAAAACCGGCCAGATCTGGCACGATCTTCGCAAGTTCGATCTCGCCAGCACTTGCTTCGAAAAAGCTACCGATATCACCTCGAAAATCGGGATCGGTGCTGTATCGGATGATGAAGAGCGAAAGCTCCTCTTAGATCTGAGCATCGCCAGATCCAAAACGGCATGGGAGGTTCCGGATCGGAACTTAGCGATTACGTTACTGAATCGAGCGAAAAACTTGCTTTTCGGACGTGCAACTAACTATAAAACCCTAGCGGACCAGTTCTTAGTTTTAGGCAAGATGATTTTATCTAAAAATGAGATATCCGGTGTGAATGAAGCGTTGAAATTGATGAACGAGGCCTTAGATCTGTGCGAGAAGGGATTGAGGATAGTGAAGAAGCCTGACGAAACCCTAGCTCTGAAGGAGCTGCGATCTAAAACTCTCCGGTTCATCGCCGCATCTCATTTACAGAGAGATGAATTTGATAGTGTATTGAAATGTGTTAGGGTTTTGAGAGACGGCGGTGGTGAAAACCATCCGAGTTTGAGTGTGTTGGCTATGAAGGCATGGTTAGGTTTACAGAGGTATGGTGAAGCTGAGAAGGAGCTGAGGGGGATGGTGGTTGATAAGGGGATACCGGAAGGGGTTTGGGTGTCGGCGGTTGAGTCATACTTTCAGGCAGTGGGGGCGGCAGGGGCGGAGACAGCCAAGGGAGTGTTTTTGGGGCTTTTAGGGAGGTGCCATGTAAGCGCTGGATCCACAATTAGGGTGGTTCAGAGAGTGGTTGGTGATGGCGTTGGAAGTGAGGGGGCGAGGGTGAGAGCAAAAGTTGTGGCTGAGCTGGTCTCTGATGTGAGGGTTATGCCACTTTTTGCTGGAGAGGCTGCTGCAAAGGAGAGGACCGCCATGCATGCTGTTCTTTGGAACTGGTATGATCATTGTTTTTGCCGCCTTAGTTCTGTGATGTATCTTATCTTTTTGCCCACCCAAGGCACGTATACCTATATAATAAGTGGCAAGGATTTTTGAATTTCTGTGTAAGAGAGAAGATTGGATACTGAGAGTGAGATTGCAAGACACGTTTTGAAGGGAGTCTAATGCAATTGGCGCGAGTTTGTAGACTATTGTTTATATGAAGAGGTTGGTCTTCTCTTTAAGTAAAAGGACAATCATTTTAAGAGATAAATGGATTGATTTTTTCACGAAACTTGGTAGAGATGATCCCAAGTCGAGTATAGAGCTCTTGATTTCTTATCTTTATTAGCCAAAATTGTGGTCTAGGCAATTACAAAACGCAAAACTTATTACTTTCTCCTCTCACCATCCCAAATGTCATTATATAATTTTGTTTATGGCGACACTATTTCTCACATGAGCTAAGTTTTTTGTGATAGATAATGTTGGAGATTTCAACAAATAGCTGAGAGTTTCTTTAATTTACACTAATCTTGACACTGAAGAAAAAGTAATTTTCTGACCTTCATTGCAAGTGAGATCACTTATTTGTTCAGAGAAAATGTAGTAAAATGGCCGAACTTCTGTCTAATTCCTTCCCCAGAGATGTCATCATATTACATTTTTTTTGGTTCCCCAAGGGGTGTCCGGGCCAGCTTTCGCGCACCTCGACTAATCCCCGCTCGCGGTTCGTGGCTGCCGCTGGCCAAGTATTATTTTGACAACGCCGGGGTTCGACCTTGGGAGCTCCAAGTCGACCCAAGGTTGTCCCAGTGGCAGCCTTATACCACTGGGCCAAGAAGCTTGGTTCATCATCATATTACATATGCAGTTATAAATGAACTACATATGTAAAAAAGTAAGCGAGCACATCTTTTTCTGATGATAACGTAAAACTAATGTGAGATGCACCTTTCATTATCAACAGTATATCTTTCTGCATAGATGCCGTTACATAGGGAAACTGTAGTACCCAAGAACAGGTGACATATATGATACAATAGATTCATTTCTGTTCAAGTGTAGCATTTTTTATTTTCAGCGCAGCAGATCATTTTCGATCGAAAGATTATGAAACTAGTGCAGAAATGTTTGAAAAGTCAATGCTTTATGTCCCTTGCGACATAGAAAACAGAATTCTCCGGGCAAAGGGCTTTAGAGTTTTGTGTCTCTGCCACCTAGGTCTCGCACATCTAGATCAAGCTCAAGAGTACATTGATGAGGCTGAAAAGGTATATACTATATACTGAATAACTACGAGCTGGAAATTATATCTTGCTAACCCGATCAAATTCTCAAAACTTCCTGTTGCTTTTGTACTTCTACAGCTCGAACCCAACATAGCCTGTGCTTTCTTGAAGGTGTGTTCTCTCTCTCTCTCTGGGGTAAAAGCTTGGTTACTCTATGCACATGCATACACCTGCTGGTCATATATGGTTCTTATGTTTATGCAAACTTGACATTTGTTCCAATTCATGCAGTTTAAGATCTATCTTCAAAAGAACGATCACAGTGGCGCTATTACTCAGGTGCAATCAATGTCAAGCTGCCTCGACTTCACTCCCGACTTCCTTTCCCTTTCAGCCCATGAAGCTATTTCTTGCCGTGCTCTTCCAGTTGCTGTTGCTTCTTTATCCCTTCTCTTAAACTTTTACTCCTCACTGAAACCCATGCCAACAACAGAAGTCATAGTTCTTCGAACACTAGTCACCATCCTCGTTCAAGACCCTGGGAACGAGCCCGAGGTCCTCAAATACATTAAACAAGCTTACACACGTTTATCTGAGCTCGGACCTGATGGGTTTCTTGGAAAAGGCGAGGTTGGAAGGCGAGAACTGAATTGGTTTGCGGTGAATGTATGGAATATTGGGACCAGAACTGGGAAGGAGAAGAAATATGATCTATCCGCTGAATTCTTTAGATTGGCTTCGAAATTTTATGGTGTTGTGATTGATGGATATGTAGAGAGAAACAATGTAATGATTTGTAAATCACTGATTTTGACTGTTTCCGCCATGATTGCTTGTGAGAAGGAAAATAATGCCACACTATTGGATACTGAAGTCAAACAAGCCATTGAACTGCTAGATAAAGCTGGAAAGGTAATAATTTGAAGGTTCCTTGATAATGGAACATGATTGAAAAAATTACTAACTTCAAAAAAAGTTGGAAAAAGAGATTAGTGATATAGTAAGATGTTCTCCATCAACATCCCGGGAGAATCAAATTCCGTGGAGAAAACGATAATGTGATAAAACATCTCATCAAGTCACTTTTTTTTCTCCTTTCTAACTTGTGATGAATTTAGTAATGTTTTCAATCATTTTCCAATACCCGAAGAGTTGATGCCTCAGTTTCCTGCTTTTTAAGTTGCAGTGTGTTTGATTGTACTTCTTTTCATGCCAAGATTGCATATTGTTTCAGCTTTATTGATGTTCGCTTCAGTTAGTATTAATTCGAGGGAATCAGTTTTTATGGTACAACTTGTTCTAGCTAAATTTTCTTCTTTCCCATGGAAAAAGAAAAATACATTTCCTCTTTTAAGTTTTTGTTTGACGGATAACTGCTCTGTGAAAAACAACCACAAAGAATTTCAATTCTTTTTTGATGTCTACCAAGCAAACGCACCCATAGTCCCATAACGTGATAAATTCAACTGAGGTACGGTTTTTCAACGTCATTCATGGTTCTTTTGCAGATACTATTGTCATATTCAGCTACGACCCAACAAGAAGATGATCAAACCACCAACATTGAGCCCAACTTCTTCTTCATATACACCTTAAACGCGTACGATCTATATGCGAGGCTCCATGATACCGAATCCCAACAGCTTCAACTGATTAAAACCTTTGCCAGCTCAAAATCTTGCCACCCCAAATATCTCCTCCAGCTTGCCCTCAACTCATCGCAGGGCCCACGTTCCAATACCGCAGCAGCCACATTTGCACTGCACACTTGCCTCTCTGCCTTACTCGCTTCTCCGTCGCCTGATTATCCATCAGTGGCTTTGATTGTGAGGAAACTTATTTGCGTTGGTACAGTTCACAAGGGAGATATGGATGATGATGATGTGTACGGTATGTACAAGCAGGCGTATAGGATCATGGTGGGGTTGAAGGCGGGGGAGTATCCAGTTGATGAGGGGAAGTGGCTGGCTATGACGGCGTGGAACAGGGCAGCACTGCCCGTGAGGATGGGGCAGGTTGGGCCAGCAAAGAAGTGGATGAGTATTGGGTTGGAACTGGCAGAGAAGGTTAGAGGAATGGAGACTTATAGGTCATGTATGGAAGATTTTGTTGCAGGTTTTGAGAACAAGTTTAATGGAAATGATAGCTGCGAAAGCAGGTCTAAAGTTGTAATGTAATTTTGAGAATTCGTGTGTAGGAAGATGGTTTTTCATTTTACCTTTTTCTTTTCAGTAAAAGTTGTTTTGTACAGAAGAAGATTATGCTACTCTCACTGAGGTGGATGGTGCTATAACAATTTAAAAAACAAGGAAATAAGGCATAGAAAAAGAGGAAGTAAATACAGTACGACAAAATTCAATATTTTTGTTTCGAGAATTTTAGCTAATTCTTCTTCATTCACGCGTTGTGAATGTTAAGGATCATAATGAGACTTGTGTATTAGGTTTATATTTTTAGTTGGTTTAATTTTGATATTAAAAGTATTTTTTTTGTTGTATTTGTTTGAGTCATTTAAGATTTGAAAATGCAACGGTCAATGAAAATTTGCTGAACTTACCAGATGTATCGTACATAATTCAGGGCCTAGATAATTTATATGTTTGATCCAAAATATAAGTGATAGTTTAGCGTTAAATTCAAAATTAAAAATCTATTGAATCAAATTTAATTTTAAGTATTTTTACTCAGTTTTGTCGAAATTCAAAAAGCTTCATTGACACAAATTATTAAGAAAATTTATTTATTTTTATTTCTAATATGTTCTATAAAATTACCTATAAAATTTGAGTTAAATCAAAATTTAAACGGATTTAATACGAATTAAAAAAAAAAAAAAAGAAATTTCAAACAAAGTATTTTAATTTAAAAATAAAAATAAATTAAGTTTGAATAGTCAAAACTTACTTCTTAAAAATGAAAAGCAGCCGCACCATGCTTGAAGGGGCGAAGCCCAGTAAATACCCTTTCACGTGTAGATTGAAGATTAAATGGGTTATACAGGGAGCATTTCCTATAAGGATTACTATTCACGGATCTTATTTACGGATTTGCCCTTTTGGCACGCTTCTCGATGGATTTTTTTGATGAAATTTGGTGGGGATGTTTTTCATCGTGTGTAGAACATCTCCACCAAATTTCGTCAAAAAATTCAACCGGGAAGTGGGTTAACTATATGATTGAAAAATATTAGATTTTATATATCTATTTTTGGACCAATATTTTTCAATCATGTAGTTAACCCACTTCCCGGTTTGAATTTTTTGACGAAATTTGGTGGAGATGTTCTACACACGATGAAGAACATCCCCACCAAATTCATCAAAAAAAATCCATCGGAAGCATGCCAAAAGGACAAATCCGTAAATAAGGTCCGTGAATAGTAATCCTTATAGGAAATGCTCCCGGTTATACATATTATTTAAGTAGTGGACCCGTACACTCACGTTAATGTGTACCAATTGGGCGGTTATTTAAATCTATGGAATTAATTTTTCTAATTTGGGATTAGTATATAATTTTTTAATATGTATTAGTTTATTATAAAATTTTTGGGTATGTATTTTTATTAAAAAAATTATTTTTTAATATTTTAAACTTATTTTAAAAAGAACTTTAACTCAATACTTTTTTTTTTATATAAATATAAGTCATTATTTAGGGACAAATGTACATGATTTTAGAGAGTTTTTTGAATTAAAAAAATATCAAAATGCTAAAATCGTTTTTTGAGAGTTTTGAGATACCACCTATATTTTGTTTACATGGCATAAAAGGTCCTAGTGTTCTTCAAATTTAAAAATTAGGATTTCAAACGTTTACGGTCTTGCAAGAATGTCTTCGGTTGCGATTGGAGACGAGATGAACAAAGTAGTTAACTTTAGATAGGGGAGATCGTAGATGGGGATGGAGGATTGTGATCAAGTGGGTAGATGGAGGTGATGGGTAAGTCAAAAAAGAGGGAAGGGTTACACCAAGCCAACTGCGGTTGAATTTTACGATTAAGGGATTGCCGAAATTGTTACATAAATTGCGGGAAAACAATTTTTATAAGTTAGTCAATAATTTCGTTTTGATCATAGTGAAGCACTGTCAGTTAGTCTTGAGGATTAGTCTTACGCAAGTAGGGGTATCTCGTTACTTCCATGGGTTGTGGATTGTTTTTGTGATTGTTTGACTGATATAATTGCAAGAAAGTACAACACATATTTCGACAGTATAATTGATTAGACTTAGAATTTTAATTCTACTTATCAAATCTCAAATTATTTTTGATAAAAATCTTAAAATCAACCTAACTAATACGATCCCTAAATTTGATTTTCTTTGTTACGTTATCCCCATGCTCACCCCAATTATTGCTTTCTCTTAAACAAAGTCCGACTCTTTTTAATCCCACAATTCCAATTATGTGAATTATGTCATCCCTTATTTTATTGAGAGCAATAATTCTATTGACTCCCAGCACAAAACCCCTAAACGAAATCCCCCCACAGTCTAGCTTACAAGGTAGTCCCCTTAGTAAGTTCCTTTTTCACACAGTGTATCCTCACCCATTCTCTTAACAGATCTCTTTGAACTAATTCTCATAGCATAGGCCTCCCACATAATGCTATAGCAACTCAGTCTTTTAAAAAGCAGTAATATAACAGTTTTGACCCTATTTTCTCAGTGGGAAGGGATGGTGATGGAAAAAACTGGAATCATATAGGTGATTCTGATGATGAGGAACTTGAAAACTCATATAATGCAGAGTATTTTCAACATTGTATTACCAAATCTGTTGCTGTTAGAAATTGGGCAGCTTTTGTGGATGAATAACCTTTCCCATCTTAGGAAGCTAAAGCAAATGCAACATTTAAGGCTGTTATACGTGATCATTCCTTTCAAGAGGGATGTTTGCTTGTTGAGGACATTAGATCTTCCTGTTAGAAAATTTATATTTCTAATATATGTGGGCAACATATTATTATATTTCAATTATATTTGCTATTTAAATTAATGGGCTTATTTTTTGGTGGTCTAATTAATTTTAGCTAAACCCATAAACTACTCAAATAAATGTGGGCCAAATGTGTAGAAACCTTATATGTGCTTGTTAGGGTTTTATGGGAACCCTAACTAGACTATATATAAAGCATGTATTAAGGTTATGGTCCCCAATATACCAAATCAAAAACACGGCTCCCTTCTCCCCATCTGGAAGAGAACCAAAAATTCCCATCTAGAACCTAAGGCGATTTGGTTGAGGAAGACCACATACCCGCTCGATCCATACTGTTCTTGTGTAAATCCTCGTATTCCGCATTTGCTTATTATGGATCCAGGTACGCAGTTTCATTGTTTTAGTTTTGCTCTTGATGATTTGACATAATGATTTTAGTGATTTATTTCTAACAATTGGTATCAAAGCGACTTTATGTTAAATCATTAAGAATTTTATATATAAATCATAGGTATAATACTGGTAATTGATGTGATGTGGTCTTAATTTTTCGGTAAATATATTGAATGCAGATGCGCCATCACTTAATTTATATATATATATATATTTATGTTAATCGATTTTCTGAGGATACAATAGGTGGGCGTGATTATATAAAAAATATTTAAAGATGGAATTTTCTTCTTCTGATGTTAATCGTACAGTTACCCAAAATTGTCCGCTTTTCCTTTTGATGTGACATGTTTTAGATATTTATATATATAGAATCTTGTTCATATATATATATATATATATAATATATATATATGTGTATGATGTGATATTCTGGCAGAAAGTTTTCTTTTATGATTTAATATTTATACATGTTGTAATTGATTTTATATATATGAAGGTTATAGACATAGTATACATAATTTTTTTTATGGTCCGATTTGATGGGTTCTGTGAAGTTTGCACGAATTTCAGTATTAAAAAAAAATCTCTGAACAGCGGATTGTGAACAGTGAGCCGTGGGGTTTCATATTATATATTATCAATTAATTATCTGTTGTATTTTATTATATATATATATATATATATATATAATATTTGTATGGTTTGATTGGACAACACTTTTTATATATTATATATAATATATATATGTGGATATATCATTATTTATTTAAGATAATAATATTTATTATTTATGCAATTAATAATCGGCCCAAAGGAAGGTTATTGTTTGGCCAAATAATAGATATTATTTTATTTTTTGATATTTGTTTTGATTATTATTTATGCATTTAATAATCAAGCCCAAAGGAAGGTTATTATTTGGCAAAATAATAAAAACACATGCGAGAATAAATATGTGGTAATTATCAACTCTTCATGTGAGCAATAAGTCAGTCCAAAGAAAGGCTTATTGTTTGACATGAAATTATTATCAACATTTGATTCTTACGATGTGATTACCTATTACAGTTAATTTCTCTGGTCCAAAGACTAGGAATTAATGTGTGTGTAAGGTATCTAAAGTTGGGCCTATTATTAGCTTATTCATTCATGTCTAGATTATTTTTTCTTTTGGCATTTCTGTATATTTGCTCGTTTATTTTTGTTCTTTATACAGTCTTGGTTGTTGCCAAT